>JACDOX010000098.1:1314874-1426813 GCA_014549065.1 Cardinalis cardinalis | reverse complement strand
ACTGTAGATTGAGTATTTTAAAGGGTGGTGCAGGATCGAGAGTTGGTATTTGGGGGAGGTATTGCATTGGAAATTTGGTGGGGGGAGGAGGAGGAAAATGTTTCTGTGCAGTTTTCATTTTCCTTGTGGTTTTTTTTTTCCCTTCTTTTGTAGTTTAGTCTTTTCTTTGTAGTGTAGTTAATAAAGTTTTTTTGTTGTTACTAAGTGAGAGCCTGCTTTGCTTATTCCTGGTCACATCTCACAGCAGACACCAGGGGGGAGGGTATCTTCATGGGGGCACTGGCATTGTGCCAGTGTCAAACCATGACAATTGCTTAATAGCAAACAAGAGCTTCAATATAAATTTTTACAATGATCATTATTTTTATCACTTTGTAAAATTTTTAAAATTCTTTCTTTAAATTCCRCTGATTTCAGGCCTATCGTACACCACAAAAGAGATGCTGGTGCTTTATACAATTTTAGTTTTTGTCATCATTATACCAGATTAGCCCCTAGATTCTAAAAACTTTCATGTGGATGACCTAATTATTTGAGTGAGCAGCTTCCATGACTGTAGTGACTTTCCATGAGCTTGCAGGACCTCTAAAAGGTTTCTGCTGATCTGCTTGCAATAGTACACTTTTAGAACATTTATATAGTTTACATTTTACAAATGTTATCAAAAACTTCAACTTTCAGATGCATACCACTATTTCCTAATTAATTAAAATGTTTTCATATTTAGCAGGAATCACTTGTGACAAAAAACCTTTTTGCGGAAATCTGTGTATTTCCTTCAATGCTAAAAGAAAAATCTCYAGCAAGAAACTGGAGGTAATTTTGTGGTGAACCGTAGAGATACACTAAAATAATTTATGTTAAATATTTTACAAATTCAAGATCAAGTCTAGTATGATATTACACTGAGAAACCCTATAGCACATTCAATTCACTATTAACGTCACTGAATCTACAATAAGTAAGAGTTTGCCGACTCTTTACTTCTCAGGTAAGATTTAAATCATCTACTTTGAACTGTGTCAACATGATTAATTACAGAAAGAACTCATTAGTGGGACCTCTTAAAAATACAGAGATTAATGGAATGAGAATTGGGAATTAAATTCTGCTACTGTTAACAAATTTCACTGTTGTTTCCWCATGCCACTTAAAAATTTACATGATCGTTGGTGTCCATCTAGCAATTGGATAACTATAGAAAGATGGAAATGTGTCAGCAGATTAAAGACACAAAATAACACTTATATCTTCAGCATACAAATAAGAGATAAAATAGTCATACTGTGGGGATTTATTTTCTGTATGTGAAAAGTATTACAGTGTTCTAGAAGTAAACAACTGTCAATGAAGCTCTACCAAGATACATGTATATACATCTGATGGCCAAATCAAGAAAAAGATAGTTGGCATCACATAATGATAAAATGAAGATACTGAGATGCACTCGAAAAAGTGACTCGCTGAAATGATTTAAGGTAACTTCTCTCTATAGCAGCCAAAGAATCTTATGCAATAAAAAGTATTTAAGGTTTATTTCATTATTTCTATCTTATTGCTAGGGTTGAAACAGAGATGTATTTTTATTTTATTCCCTTGAAAAATTATCCCATTCAATTCCCTAGTCTTTCCTATACAGGCTACTTTTTGACAGAAATAGTAAAACCTTATTGTTAAGCCTTTTTGTCTGCCACCAGCTCTTGCACAATTTCAGTGAACTCCATGTGCACTTAGTATTAGAATTTCATCTTTATCTTTCAGTATTGATGTTTTTAATAGGTGTTAAATAAAGTTAGGTTCAGAGCTTTCAGATATTATTGTTATTCATACTATATCCTCTTTGCCCGGTTTTAGTATCAATGTTAAAATTCTTCTCAATCGCTGTTTTTCATTCTCCCCTCTTTGCAYTTTTTCCCTTTGTTCTCAGTATAGGAAATGCAAACTTGAAAATATTTACTGGTTTTTGTTGTTTTGTTGTTTTTTTTTTCCTGTGTATATTTCTTTCATTTGCTCTAACATTTTGAAATTCACACAACTTCTTACATGCATTTGTTCTACTGGCACCTTATTTTTTGAGAGGTTTTTGGCTGAGTAAGGTTGCTACAGTTTTATGTTATTCCTTGAAGACCAAGAAAAGACCTCTTTTAGCTATAAAAGCTGTGTTGGAATAAAATTCATATTTTGGGCTCCTTACCTATGCTCTTCCTTTTCAAAGGAATGAGTAGATTAAAAAGTTAAAAGAAAAAAGTTCCATCCCTTTTCCCTCTTTGTAATTGTCACTTCAAATAATTGTTGCTGAATACCAAGATTCTTTAAAGTTGGTTGTACTGAAGAGAAGGAGAATGTGATTGACAACTTTAATCCCCAAACACAATGGCCCATTCTATTGCCAAAGTACAGCAAGTTCTTTGTGGTCTCTACAGAGCTTTCTAGAGAATTGATGGGGACCATAAAGTGAGCTACTGCTTTCATTACATTGCACTTCAAATGAAAGCAGCTTCAGCCRCATCTTCTCTGATATAAATACAAACTTAAATTTACTTGTGCCATTCTACACAAAGTAGTACATCACACAAATGCTTGCAAGATAATGAGTGACAAAACAGCAAGAATGACTGCTCCTTTTAGCATAAGTGAAGGCTAATAGCAAAAAAAATGCTTCTGAAATTGGCTTAGGGTGACTGGTCTTTGGGAAATGACCTGGCAGAAAGGCATAGAAAAATTTCCATTAATTCAAAACACATTAAATAAAAATTCTCTAGGGGAATGATTGACTGATGGATGAGGCAAGAATGGAATTTCTTTATTTCATAAGAAGGAAAGAAAGTTTGTTTGGGATGAATCTGAAGAGACAGAAACAGATGAAGTCATCCGATATGAAACATTCTCAAAAAAAACCTAGAGAAACAAAGATCTCAGCCTCCTCAAATATTTTTTTTTTCTTCCATTTTTACTGAGCCTGACTGACCCTTCAGACTTCACTATTTTTGCCCAATTTGCAGAGACACAACAAGAAGGATAAAAAGTTTACAATGTAACAAACCATTCTAATTTAAATTGAATAACTGAGAAATTTGACTTTTGATACTGTGGTATACCATGTTCTTCAGGTGAAATTATGCAAATCAGATGTTTGGGGTATTTATTATCTCTTATCCCTGTYTATAATACTAAAACTCACTCCTTGAAAAAATTAGGATTTAAATATTTCTTTAAACTCTTTGATGAAGACACATATCTTCTTTTTAAAAAATAAACCTAAACCGGGGAAAAAAGCAGGTAAAGCAAAGTAATTTACAAGAARCTCCTTCATTAAAATGAGTGTTAATTCCCAACTAGTTAGACACAATAGGAGCTGATGAAACAGCAAAATGATACAGTGATCATTAAGATGATACAGTTGTACCTTTGTGAGTAGATCCCATTTTCTATGCTTCCAAAGCACTGGAGCACAAGGTTGTCTCACCAATATACGTATACAGTCTTGGAGGGAGGGTGCAAAGRGGAGGGAGCCCAGTGGTGCCTGGTGGCAGGACTAGTGGCAATGGTCACMAACTGAAATGCAAGAGGTTCCCTTTGAACATCAGGAAACAGTTTGTCAGCTTTGAGTGTTGTGGTGCATGTCCGACCACCAATGACCCGGCTAGCACCAGAGTGGCCGGAGATGGGCCGGCAACAACACCCCGRGGGATCTGTGGGGAACACAGGGAAACCCTCTGGTCTTGGGAGCACAATGGTGGTGGGGTCATGTGGCACAGCCACAAGGAAGAGATGGGTAAAGCTGAAGTGCCAAAACTGAAGATATGTATTAAATAAATAGAAAGGGTACAAATAAGGGTGCAAAACAAAACATAAAGAGGYTGCTTCAGAAGACTCTGAAGTGAGGTTGACGCGCACACAGACACATATGGCCAGTGTGGCCAGTCTTCAGCCCATCCCCTCCAGGACAAACTCCCACTGTGAGAATGACCAAACAGGGGCAAAGTTTTGCCAGAGAGATGTGAAGTAGCCATCCCTATGAATACGCAAAAGTTGTCTGGACAGGTCTTGGAGAACAGGATCTAGGTGTTCCTGCTTGAACATGGGTTTTGGATTGGGTGACCTTCAGAGGCCTCAGCAGGCTTGAGCTCTCCTAGGGTTCTGGGATTCTGTTGCTTTGATCTACAGTTATTTCTGTTTGTCATGAAGCATGGCCAATCTAATCAGTTTTCATGTTATATCAATTTATCGGATTTCAGCCATTAGCACAGMAAAGGCTATCCTCATCTTGGACAGTTGCAGCCTCTGCAGTTGTGTGGTGTGTGCCTGATTCCCCTCCTTCTGATATTATCTCCCTCCCCAAAATGTGAGGCAAAACCTTCAGAAAGTATTCCACTAGTAAGTGCTACTACTTCCTATCATTCCTAAAGTCTTGAGTTTTTCACTATGTTTGTACACCACTGCTCTTTTTTCAGTATTTATTATTTTCCTATTTTTCCTTGTTACATTTCCATCAGTAATTACCCATCAGTTTCCCTTTAAAATGCCTCTTCTTGAGTCATTTAAAAATAAGAGRAAAACCAGAAATTTAATCAAGTCCATGTATCTGTTCCCATACTGTAAGTGAAATGCCTATAGAGAAGTTATTTTACAGGGGGAATCTATCAACTAGTGCACTAGTTACTGCACTGGRGCAAGGAGGGCACAAAAAAACAAGGCTCTTCATTTTAAGTCTGAGTAAGTCAAGCAAAAGTTTGAATCCGAGTGTTGGAGGTGAAACCCTAACTGTGAGCTTTTTCCCCATATTCTGTCCTATTGACCTGATGTTAAGAAACCCTGGTAAAAGTTTCTGAGAAAGAGATGTGTCTTTGAGTTTGTTTCAAGGTACAGACATTTCCCAGACTCTCAAGATTGCTATAGGCAATTGAAGCTGTCAATTACCTTTCAATATTTAAATATAATCCATGACCTTTTTCAAACTTTATCCACCCAATTTTTGAAATTTCAGATATTTTAAATATAGTTCTATATCTTCTAAACTATGATAGATCAAAGATACTATAYGAAAGAAAAAACCCCAAGATTTAGGACAAAAGATTTAAAAGAGATTGTTTATTCAACAAATATTCAATTGCAACATTCTCTCACATCCAGTTCTTGAACAATTCATATGTTGTGGAAGTTCACACAATCTGAAAGGTAACCTGAAGGACAGCACTGGTTCTTTAGGAAAGTTACCCTACCTTCTGGCAGATGGTTAAAAATACTTTACCAAGTAAAAACCCCTTAGTGTGGAAAAAGCATAGAAAATTTAAAAGAACACATTATTTTCATCACTACAGAAGTCATCAGTATTCTGTATTTTAGTGATGCTGACGTAGTGACTATAAAGTGCAAAAGCTGCAGCCCACGAGTTCAAGGCAGTAAAATAAAAAAATAAATACAGTGGGAAAAAAATAAACAAATGATGACTGGTGCAGACAGGAAAGTGCACATAGATATGCAGACTCTGAGCATGCTATGGCTACTCTGTAGATTTGCATTATCACAGTCCAGCAGGAATCATTAGATCTCCTTCTCTGTTGTAAACTACAGGCCTGTGAGTGTAGAACAAAGATGATGACATGAGTATTTTAAGGGGAAAAAAGGAAAAATGCAAGATGGAAACAAACAAAAAACCACCCAGAACTCTCCTCCAATGTCCCAAACTAAAAAAAACACACCAAGGAAAGGATAAAATTTCTCTTTTTTCAATCTACTTCATCTTTACAATAGTGATAGGTTTTCTATTTTCCTTACCTTTATTAATTCAGTTTTATTAATTATCCTGACAGCTAGAATGTGCATATAAGTAAAATAGTAATTTTGGACAACTTTCAATCATGCATGTTGTCACGCTTTGTCACTAAGGCTGGTGAAACCTATAATTTTGAGTTATCTCATCTATTGACACTGTTCCTATATCTAAAGATCATGCTGTACTAAATTGAACTCTTCAACTCTCATTTCAGGGGATTTATTTTTCTCATCTTGGATAATTATTTTACTTTCTTTTTAGAAGTGCTGCATAGCTCTCTTCACATTKTTTTGGCAATAAATTGACCTGAGATATATATTATATTTTAATAGTGGCCTTTCTATGTTTGCACAGAAATAATATCACTTTTTCTTTTCTTTTTTTTTGGTCCTATTCCTTCACATTCAAGGGCCAATTCAGGTTTTTTTCCTTTGTCTTATTAGGGTATTGAAACTTATTTTTGAGGCAATTTTCTGTGATGATTCATTAGCAGTTTCCAGAGAGAGCAATTTTCAGAAAAAAGTGTGCCATCATAAGAGAAGACTGGATCATGAAAGAACTTAATTTTGGAATATTAAATTTCCTTCTATTGAATTGCTCTACTTTCATTAGGAGATAGATTAGAGGATCATTCTACTAGTCGTGTCTTGCCTTTCTCATGATTTACTATATAACCAATATATATTTCACCTGCATGATCTCCCAGTATTTATTTGATCTGCAATTTTCCAATACAAGATTATGGACAAACCTTAATTACTCAGACTTCTACTAAACATGAAAAAGTTGCCTTGATTCCTCAGTAGATATTTTTCTTTTCCCTCAGGTAATCCTAAAGTTTAATGAACAATTTAACAATTTCATTTTTGAGTCTGCCTAATATGAGATGATACATAAAACAAGTTTTCTTGAATCAAAGTACTGCTGATAAAGCAGATAATTTAGAAAAATTGAGTAGGCTGTATGAACTCAAGCATATGTATYAATTCGATGTTTGACAGAGATACCAGAATATCTTGTTTATAAACACATACATAATTTATGCAACTAAGGTGGGTTCATATTGATGACATACTGTATTTCCTAAACTCTATTATGTGACTTAAATGATTTCCATGGATCTACATGAGAGTAACTAGTCTATTCAGATCCCAAAGCTTTATCTTTTTCTATACTATCCCATCTTCTAAGAATTAAACTTTTTTAAAAAATAATACTAGCAGTTTTAAATACTTCAAAACACTCTTGAAAKATGTCATCTCAAGTTTCTCATGGGTTCCTGTTTAAACACCTTTAATTTCAGCTGATGTTATGTCCTCCTTTACTGCAGATGAAACTCCAGTCATTTGAGAAAGAGGGCATCTGTTCTTCTGATTACAGAGGTTTCTGCCTAAAAGTAGTCTACATCTGGGGAGTAGTCTACATCTGTCTGCAGAGTCTACAAAAGAATAGCAAAACCAGAACAGACTCTGTTTCACCAGGTCTGTCCAGTGTCAGTGTAGTAAAGCAAAAATTAATTCTGGCCTTAAGGCGGGGAAGAAGATCAGCTGTCTGTACAAGAGATGGAATAAAGATTTCTAAGTGGGAATCAGTTCCTCTTCTGCTTGAAGAAGGCTGCTATAAAAATATCCTAGTCAAATATATTTCTGTTCCAAGAATATATGGCATAAATTTTAAGAAGAGTCATCATATGAAATTGAGAATATAGTTTTATACAAATTTAGGTAGGCAAGAAAATAATGTAATTAGCATATACATTTAGGATAAATTTTATGAACGTTGCATTTGTTTTCAAAATATGTTGACACTTTGCATGTACAAATTACAAAATTGAATTATCCATATGTATAAAAAGGTACATTTAGGAAAAATATACTTCAATCCAGAATTCACTGTATAAAGTGTTTCTTTCATAAGGCACCGGAAGTAATGCACAAGATGTAAGAAGCTGAAATAAAAGTTACTGAAGTCAAAAGTCTTCCCCCATGCCAATAACAGAAAACAAAATATTTTTAATATGAAGAGTTCTGTCATTTTTTGAAGGAGAATTCAATTCAGTCTTCAGTCAATCAAATTATGTTTAAAGGTAGGATATACAATAATTTAAAAATTATAAATAAGTTCCACCTAATAAAGACTATATGCACCAATTTTGAAAGAAATGAAGTATTGATATTCGTCTTATAGCTACAGAAATACTACAAAAATTGAATGTGACAGATCAGACTCTCAGAGTTGGTCYTCTCCCTGTTCAACCTCCATCAGGCCAATTTCTGCCTGCAAAATATAAAGCAACCAAATTCAAATAGTGATACATGGCAGAGATCTCAAAAAGAATGCTGGCTTACACATTCCTAAGTACAGACTCAGTTCTTAGAGAAAATCAGACTTAAAAAAAAAATAGTATGAACTTGGATTTTAGCTACAGTTCTATTTTATTACAGCAATTCTTAAGACCTATTAGTCTCTTCCTATAATTTATTTTCTTGATAAAATCTTATCTTATATTTTACCTTCACAGTAATTTTGATATTCTCTTTGTTGTAAGGAACAGGTACTTTCAGGCTAATTTGTTTTATTCAGTTTATTCCATTAGGTAAGGTATACCATTAACTGGAAGAAGGGTGTCARTTCCTAATACTAACTGTCCAGTAACTTGTGAGATTTCTTTTGGTAGATTCAGATTTGATTTTTATGATCTGAAATGTCTTTATCTTTAATACTTCTTGGGTGCCAGCATTTTTGTTTCTATTSGAGAACAGAAAACACAGCTATACTAGATGACTTTTTAGAGCTCTTTAAACCCTGTACTTTTTCAATGTACCAATCTAGTGGCTGAATGTTTATTATTGTCGTTAATGTGGAAAAGCAATAGAGGGCAGGCTAATTACCTCTCAGCACAGGTAAGGGCGGTTGTTATATATTGTTAAGCACCAGATGGTAGATGACATTTATGTTTGTAGCCAAGTGAGAAGTTATTAGCAGGACTGGTTCACTAGGCAGCACAAGGACTGTCTATCACTGCAGTTTCTACCTTTGGACAGGAAACAAGACTAGGATTCCAACTTTCCCATTTAGGCAGGAAAGGGAAAAGATATGATGAAATGTCCATAAGATCTGCAGATTGCTTTTACTAAACTGTTCTGACCCAAGCAGAAAGAGATAGGGAAATCTTTCTGGATAATGGCATGAGAATGAGGGGAAAAAATGAAAAAACTGAAAAAAAAAATAAAAAAGAGACATAGACAGGGAAAGGTTAAATTCTTACCAACATAACACAGTCTTTCCAATTCTACACTCCCCATCTAAAAAATGGCTGTTACCACCTTTGGATTTTTTGTAACTTGCCAAAGAGAAATATATTGTAAAAGGATAGGGATCCAAACAGTGAAAGATTGTAAATACCGCAGAGTTGTCATAATACCAATGGGCATCCATCATATCTACACACGTGAATCTCTATACTACAAAGGAACAGGCTTGCTAATATTCTTAATATAAGCTTATTTCTTCTGTTTTCAAATTCCTGGATGCTCTTCCTTCTGTTATCTTGAAAATGTAGCAAGAAGTGAGGAAAGAGTATAAAATGTAGACTCAAAGCAAGAATTGCTGCTAATATAACAGCAGTAAACACATGGTAMTTTGGAAAAAGACTGGCATCTGCTGTTTTTGATTGTACTACTCTGGATTGATTTGGATTTTGTTCTCTGTCAAAAAACTGCTGAACAATGAAGCATAGGTTCTTTGGTTTTGATCAGTTAATTACTAAAATGACAAAGGAAGGGTTTTGTTTGAAAAGGRTTTTGATAGCATATTACAATTGTTACTCCCATTTTTTTATTATAAGCAAGATTTTTCTAATTTCCAAAATCTCAGCAGATACTCCCTTGGAAACAGTCAAAATCAAAGCACATCCAAAGTGAATAGGAGTTTAGAAATGAATCCAAACAGAAAATTCTTTTAGACATTCATTTAATCAAAAAACAATGTTTGTACTACTTATAGGCAAAGCAACTGCACGATTTCCCTAAGTTCTGGCTAAAGAGACACTGCGCTGGTAGAGACATCAAAAAATAAAAACTAAAACCAAAGACTCCAAGCACTAAAGCTCAGCTAAACAGCACTAGTTCACAATTAAATAAAACAATTCAGCATATAACCCCAATTATCCAGACATCTGGAAAGACATAATAAAAAAACTTTAGATAATTATAGAAGTCTGCTCGAAGGCCTATAAATTCCCTGATCCCAAACACAAAGTCCAAACTTGCTAACAGCCTCTCCTGCTTTTTTGCCAAGGCTCAGTGAAGGAAGCTGCATTTGACTCTGGAATGCATGCCTCGTAAAGAGGATCAAATTCTGATGTAATGACTCAAGTTCATAAACTCCTCTATGGTCATGTCTGACTAGTCTAGTCTTATATTCTGGACTAAACATAAAAACCCAATTTTCTTCCTACAGATTCCTAACAACTGGGAGATTAGGAATTTGAAGAGGTCAGGAAATGAGAGAGTTTAGGAAAGCAAGAGGGTGACAACAAATTACAGCCAAAATTATAATGTTATTTAAATTGATGCTTTTTCTGACACAGACTCCTGTGGAAGTGAAATTCCATTCCTGGCGATCACTACTACCATAACTGATTAACTGCAATTAGATTTCCAGATGTGTCAGGTACCCACTCAAGTCAAACACACTGACCTGCACATGATCCCTATTTCTATGTGCTATCTACTATCCTTAGAGTACTCTATGTACCCCATTTGTACAAGACTCCTTCAGCCTACAAAGCTTTGCCTGTTAAATTTGGTTTGGAGGGAACTAGATGGCAGAGCGAAGGAAAGCAAAGCCCAAAGGTCAAAAATAAAACCTAAGGAGATACTGTTCTATCAATCCCCCAGCAAGCCCAYGAGTCACCAGCTGTCCAGTTTTGAGCAGAGACTGTTTGGCACCTCCTAAGGCAGATKGCCGCAGAAATGTTAGCTTAGACTTAAAGTTTTCTTCACAGTATAATCATCCGAAGCACCAACTTTCTGTTCAGTTYGGTAAATGTCCTCCATGTTTCAAAAAAGCCAGGCTCCTGTTAAAAAAAAGAATTCTGCAAGCAAATGTTTTTCCCCTCCTGAAGAAAAGCCAGGGCTTTAGTGTTCCCCTGCTACTATCCAGAATCGATTTAACYTTAAGCCTCCCTTGCTCTGTCTGAATGATAACTTTTGATTTTTACTTGAGAAGTAAAAAAAAACAAACAAAAAACCAAAAAAAGCAAAAAAAACCCCAAAAAACACCCAAACCAAATGTGATTGAGTGATTCATAGTTAAGTAGATTATTTCATACCACTAAGTTAGGATGTGACTTTGAATCCTAATGATTTTATTGYATTAAAGTACAAGGATGACAAGTTGCCATATGTACAGCACATTCAGTAAATTAAATATCAGWGGATGCTGATCTGTGCCACTCACTGATGTAAATGTTGAGCACAAAATTCTCCCGTTTATGTGAGGAAGATGCAGCCCCTATGCCTTGATACAGTTATGGCTCAGCTGAGGAGACAGGCTGCATGTGACATTTGGGATTGAGGAATTTAAAGAAGGCTGCTGAACTGTGTTGGGAATAAATGGACTGATAATATATATCTCAGAGTTAGAAGCGGGAGGCTAAAATCCCTATAACTCCTTCCTAAATTATCTTGTCCAGTAAAGGTACATCTGCATACAAGACATCAAACATGAGAAAATGAAGAATAAATTAATATCATATTACCTAGCTTTGCTCCTAAACACTTCTGAGATCCACACCAGACAACTGCCATATCTTTCCCAAAAGAGTAGCAGACTTCAGCAAACCTATTACGTACAACTTAAATCCCTGTTCCTTTCCCACAATTTTTTCTTAAAGTGACTGAAAGCCATAAACTATGCCTGAATAAAGTCATTTTTGTAAGAGTTCAAAAAATTTAATAGAAATTTCCAAGAATCTTAATCTGAAAAATTCCGTGAATATTTTTCCATCCTCTTGCTATTTTCTTGCTATTTTTGTAGTCCTGAAGTTGGTAGAAACAATCCACTTGATATATTCATTGTGAAGCTCACACTCAGTACACTTGGGTACAACTAACACTCAGAATTACCACTGCCAGAAGATTTGTATCAAATAATAAAGAATGGTATGTGCAAGATATGATGTCTCTGCTTGCGCAGAAACTTATTCCCTGGACTAAGCCTGTCCCTGCTATCTCTAGGGAGAGCTGAAATTTAACCTGTGCCAACTACTGGAGAGGACTACTTTAGCTTTTTTAAGGTGAACATCAAATGCATTTTAGGATGCAAAATGTCTGAATCAAACCAGAAGCAATGATCTTTTTCTTCCTGCGTGACTGGGTCACTGTCAGTGTTAAGTGAATTAAATGCATAATTTATTAAATGGTCTCTCTGAGCACTGAATTTAAATAGATTCTGTTTGCAATCATTATATCATAGGGAGAGGATAATTTTAATTATTCTCTTCCTTTTTCTGTTCAATGCTGTCCACAGGATAATTTTTACAGACATCCTTCAACTGCTCTTTTATGARTAGAAACTAGTGTGTTTATTCCCACAAGATCCAGGTTTTGCAAGTCCTACCTCATAGACACTTAAGGAAGGAGCTCCCAAACACTTTGTSGACATCATGTATTGATTGTCTCATTGATAAATGGTTATGTGCTGAGGGATGAGGTTCAGAATTTACCCCAAATCCTTATTCTATTCAATTCTCAAAATCAAATGATAGTCCTACTCCAAGACAAAAAAGGAAACTTCAGGGCAAAAACTCATGCAAAGCTATAGGTTTCACACTAAACACTATTGACTCTGACAGTGACAACATTMAAGAAAATGTGAGGCTGGCACAATGCACTAAGCAACAAATTCTTTTGATGTAAACAACCCCTCTATGAGATAAGTACTGTTCTTACTGTTAGTAAGAAAATTAACATAAATGTTTATTGCTGGTTTTAACTTCTCTGAGATTACTTTTGTCTTGCTGTCATGTAGGTAGATTTGTTTTTTTCCAGAGAGAACTCCCCGTCCCTGCAGAGTTGGCGTGCTGGGATCAGCTGGGAAGAGAATAAGAAAGAAGGGAAGCACACTAATTCAATTAGTGGGGGCACCCAGGASGACTGACATTGCCTTCCTTTGCTGAAATCTATTTTCCTCCTGTTCGTCTTTTGACACCTCGCCTGTTGGAAAGCAAACTTATGACCTCAGATCATTCACCTGTTTTCTAATGTCTTAAAGGAATAAATTGATTTTTGATGTTTAATGCAGATGGTGAAAAAAGGCAGCTCRTTTGAAATTAGGTTTTGAGATTCTTAAGAGCAAGTTCTAGCTTTAAAGGGTGTGCATACACCCATACACTCTTCCCCTACACATTTCAAGATAAAATTATTCTCTACATGAAAAATGTATGTGAAGAGCATAAATGTGAACTTAATATTTGGTGTAAAGTTGACAGATTACACAGCTCTGTTTTCCTCAGCAYATTTTAAAGAAAAGGCCTTAAAGGCTGAAAGAACAAAGAGCAGAGGAGGAAAGACCAAGGGCTGAGGAATGTGCCTTCAGAGGCTGTGTCTTTCTTCCTTTCTTTGGGCTTCYACATGGTCTTCTTCCATCATCTGCAGCACTTCTAAACATCCTTATTAATGGGACAGAGCCAGTTGTGTAGAGTGGGTAAAAAATGTACCTTGTGACATCTACTTGCTCCTCTGAAGCTCTATGAATATCTCTAAGGCCAACCCCCCAGCCCCAGCTTCACAGATGAAGAATTTTTTCTTGAAGGCATGAAGTTTTTATGACTKAAGCCACGTTATCTTAATTTGCCATTTAGAAGAGCCACATATTCTGCTCCCATTGCAAGAACCCTACCTTTAATGTTTTGTTACTCTTAATATGATGAGAATAAAATTTGAAATTTCTTAGCATATTGTTGTTGGAATCAAAGAAATATCTACTAGAATTAATGATTAAGAGGTGGCAAAAGAATTAGAATTTCCTCTTTTTAATTTTTTCCCTAAAGAGATGCAACTGTCTTCTCCCACACTTCTGCCCCCTTATAAACACYAAGATATTATCTGGCATTTTGCTAGGAGGGAGCTTTTCTTTCTTYTGAGGGTAGGAGGGAAGAAGAACTATGGGATTTCTTTTCATGTTAAAACCAGAAATATATAGAGCTTTGGAAAAACCCAACAACCTTCACACTTGAAGATGAAAGCATCTCAGTTTTATGACAGCTTGCCAATTTTATAGAAGGAATAAAACAATATCACGAGGTTATATTTAATTGGCTAACCTGTAGTACGTGTGCATAAATAGTAAATAAATGAAAAAATATTGATATGAAATGGTTTTTCATTCAGGTAAATTGTAACTATTTATATCCTGTTTAATTCCTCTGCAGAGGACAGCATCACATTTTCTGATCCTGTAGATCAAATTGAAGAAATTTATTTTCAACAAACAAATAAATAACACTTGACCAAGAAAAGTATATGCAATAACTCCTAAAAATAGCCCTAMAAAATGTAACATTTACACAGGACCTAGTCCTATCTCAATAAGAGCAAAAAAGATGCTTCCTTTTAAATTTTTTTTTGTGATGAGTACTTTTATGTCATTAGGCATCCATCTCTACCACCGTTTTCACATTTATGCTCCAGATGCAGGCAAACAGTGTCACAGTGCTTAATTAGAACCACAGCTGTAAAGTGATGGGGTATCCAAAAGTACAATTATTGTCAGAGCTGGGGGCTACAGTAGTCCATGAAATTTGCATCCAGACACTGTAGCTGTTAATGAAGCTTCTTATTACCCATATTCTGCATTTTCGTTTGTGAGAAGCTGACTGCAGCAGGAATCAACATCTTTGCMTGTCTCTATTGCTCATTTATCCTAACCCAAAGTTCCTTCCTTCTACCCCCTGCAGTCCTGTAGGTTTCTAAAACACTAAGAGAATTGTGCTTTTTTTAGACAAGGTTAACAATCTTTTCACAAATAGCGTTACTATTATACTCTTCTGATATCATTATAGAAATGCAAATGCTATTATTCATTGTTACTAAGAGCGTCTTGCTGAACATGAGTAACTTTACAGGTGTTTTTCATTTTGAAAAAGGAATACTGATTCACAATAGGGTTTAGATATCAGCAGTCTACTTCCAAGATTAATGAGAATATCAAATTAAAAATGAACCCTATCTACCAGTTTAATTAAGCAAATCATGCTTGCTGATTTTCTTCTCCACTTCAGAGGAGAGCATGGTTGTCTTGCTTAATTTTACTTCTAGCAGATATCCTCACTTAGTCTGAATACTACTACTTCAGTGGGATTGTCTTCAGTGCACCACGACACGCTCTGATATCAGGTCCATCATATAACCAAATGCAGTACAAAATAATTAAACTGCATTTACTGATTSTTTAGTAATTGTGGATGTACGAATACAGATATTACCAGTCCATCAATTGCCATGTGGGACTCACACCTGCCCTCTCCACTCTACATACAGAGCCCTGCACTGCCCATTGTAAAAGCCCAACTCTAGTGATAATTCCTATCACTTGCTTGTGTTAAATCAAACCCCCAGTGCAGTGCTGCTGAAACCCCTGAGAGAAAAATGACACCATAGCAGTTGCCTTTGACTTTTTGAATTTTTAAATATTTTAAGCTCAGTAGAAAGATTTAATTATTAATTAGCTCCTTGCCCATCCTCAGGACTTCTTTTGCTATCCATTTATGCTGTATTGCTGTGACAATTATAATTCTTTACTTAGGAATGGTGCGGCCACAACACAGAAAATAAAATTTAATATTACTCATGTCAGACATCTGTAGAAAATGAAATTTGTAATACCAAGCATTATCCTAAGAAATCTGCTCAAGAAGCCCTCCAAAAAAGAAATAGTGCTTTACCAACCAATTTGTACAATGGATCAAAAAGTTTAATTCCACTCAATTGTCAAATAGCAGAAAATCTGAAAATTAGACATCAGCAATTGGAAGTGAAGGAATTATTAACAAAAACAATTAATGTAATACAAATGATTCCCTGAACCTTCGGTGGTGTTAGCACTAGATGTATACTGACAACCTGAAAAATCATATTAAATTAAGATGAAAAAGTTGGCATGTTACATGATAAATTACAGTGTAACTTAATCTCCATCCAGTGGATCAGTTTAGCTATTTTAATCACATTTAAATAAATTAATGAGATTTTGACCATAAGTCAGTGTTTCTAYAAAAAGAGTCAGAAAGAATGACAAGAAACAAGAAACAACCAAATCCAGGCAATTATGTATTTCAAAAGCACAATTTTGCAAATTATCTATTTTTAGAATATGGAGTGGTTATCTTCTGTGTAACATGAACTCCATAGWGGATAATGAAGATATTACACAATCAATTAAAGAATTCTCCATTACATTTTTCTTGCTTGTGTGTTTATTTAACCCAATAAAACATTTTTGATTTGYAAAAACTGAATAATAATAAAAAAATGTTAAAAAAACCACTGTATGTCCTTTAAGATAGAGCAATAATTTCCAGTATCAAATAAAGCAATGATACTGGCATGAATTTTCATAAACATTGATTCAATAAACTGCAGCATTCTGTATTCTGGATGTAGCACCACAACTACAAAATTAAGTAGTAGACGTGAAATATGCTTTTAAATTTCCACATACTAAACCTATGGAATGTTCTTCAGAGATAKCACACTATGAAGCTGTGCCCAGCAAAATTTGAACTTCAAATAGGAGTTGAGCCATTTCATTGCTTACAGCTCTAAAGCAGCACCACAGTCTATCAATTTTCAACTCAGAAAACTAAATGCCTGCTCTAATCTAAGAAAATACTGAAATAAATTCAAAGTAGCAATTTTGAAATTGAGCTAAAATATACTGATTATTACTCTAAGATGTCATTTGACAGCTTAACATAAATGGTCAAGATTTAGTAAAGTCCTTTCCWGGCAGTCCATAATCACACGGGAATTTTTTTTGCTGGCAAGAAAGTTCTTATCTTTGGGCTGTTTCTGCGGCTGTTGGGCGGTTCCTGCTATCCAGTTCTCTCTCTATTTTTATATAACACCCAACAGACACTACATGAAGCATTTTGACCTAGTTAACAGAAAATATCAAGGAAAAAAGAACAACRGGGCGTGGGGAGGGGTGAGGGATGGGTGATAGGTTTTAATCTGTTTYCTGTTCAGCTTTTTAAACTATCCCATTGTGGTGCCAGAGGAATACCAATGCCAGCAATGAGGAAAGCAACACAAGAGCGAGACAAGGAGAATAATAAACCACTCTTTTTCAGCAACATCCCATGTTTTGCTCTCARTTGTACTGTAAAAGTAGACCAGAGAATGTTCAAGTACCAGGAGGCACATAAAGAGTAAGTGTGAAGAACTCTTTCATCTTAATTCCCAGGCTCTCAATATTTCATTTTGCCATATTATGTTGCGTATTTCTTCAATTTTTAATCACCAGAATGCCATATCTTTGCATTGGTAATTTAATTTTAAATAATCACAGTATTWAAACCATAAAATTATCTATATTACTGTTTAATTACTTCATGCTAAATAAATTTTAAGTACTCTGAGTATCAAGACACAAGTATAACTGGCTTGAAGATCTTGTATTACAGGGCTTTATATGAAGCTATATATGTCAATACTTCATTTTCCCTACTAATTGATTGACATGACATACAAGAAAAAAAATTCCAGAGTAAATAAGATGAAGCAACTGCCTTGTAAGAAAAGAGTTAACAAGCTATGACTCTTCAGCTTACAGGGACTTGAGAGGGGCAGAACCAGGGTTTATTAACTCTTACAGTGGTACAAAGAATATACAGGTCTTACTTATCCTATCCTGAGAAAACCAAAGTACATGGTGCCTGACAAACTGTTTTGGGATTGCTTAAAGAAAGGGAAGAATGTGCCACTCTACACAGCAAACACAGAATGATTGAAATGTGGAGACATGGAAGTCTCTGAGAGCAAGTGGTATTGGCATGCTCAAAAGCAGATGTGACAGAACTGGCAGATGAAGTCAAAAAGTAACACTGGGAGGGCACTGGTCCACAGGAGATGGCCAAAGTCACCTGCCTTCCTCCTCTTCCCTTTCAAATATCTCTTCCTACCACCACTAGGAGAGCAGCGGTGCAGGAGGACATTTAGGTGCTTCCAGCTCATGGTCCCATCCTTGGGAGACAAAGCTCTGTATAAAAGGAGCACTGCTCTGACAAATACCAGAAATCCTACCTTCTCATCTTGTCCTGTGGAGCKTGCCACAGCACTGAATTACTCTTTAATTGTTAGTTTTCCATAATGCTTGAATTTTTTAGATGTGACAGAGCAAAGGCAAAGATTGCTTCAATTATTCTTRAGTCGAAGAGAAAATATAAACTTTTCATTGTGAAATTAAGAGCACATCTGCATGATATGTTTCCTATTTGCATTAATTTAAATAATTTTCTACTTTCATTCATTGGTAAGAAAATCATACAGACTGATAAATTATGAACTGTTACCTTTGCATTTTTCACTGCAGTGCCATGCCCCAAACCGATATTCTCTTCCACTGCTTTAAGATAAGATACGTCCTTCTAAAATACAAACCTAGAATACCTCTACTGTTTTCAGACAGGTATAATTTGCTTATTTTTCAAAGTTGATACTTATTCTTATACAGTATTATTCATTCACTAGTGGTTTTCTCTTAGACCATGATAAGTTGTAAAATATTTCTACGTTTACAGAATTGATCTGCCTATTTATATATGTGGCACTTTTTAATGGAAAATTAGCTGCATTTGTTTTGTGRGACAGCATAGGCTGTTATATTCCAGAGTGGGGTACTTTAACGTTACAGATCCCTGTTCACTACTAAATTTAAAATTTGAATTGCCTTTGAAGCAATTGGTTTGGTAAAACTCCTAGATGAATTGGTAGGGGTAGTTTTTAAAAAGGAGTTATTTTCTCCTTCTAATTCTTGTGCTAGGAATGATTCAATAAGCATACAAAAATAATGTGTAAGATCCCATTCTGATCCAAACACATTCTTCCAAATTCCTTCCATCTACAAACATGGAGGCGTCAAATCTTCTTTCCGTAGGATACTTTTCTTAGTCTTCCACAAATACTCAGAAAAGTGAACACTGATTTCTATAGGCATGTTTATTATTTTTCTCAGTTAGAATAATTGTTTTAATTGTTTTAAAGCCGGGTATTTTTCAAAAGGAAACAGAATATGGAAAGTTTAAAGTGTTACAAAAAAGCACTTGGAAATCTTCTTAGAACTATTCYAATACAATTGTTCCACTTAATTTATCTATGAAATTCTTAGCAACTACAGGAGCTGACCATAGTGATTGAAACAGGGTGCTGTTCTRCAGAAGTCACACCAATAAATGTGTTTTATTCTGACAAAAAATGACAAGGAAAGGTGAAAGAATTTGTTTAAWCATGCTTTCCTCTAAGCCCCAGTGCCTAAAATATCTGGCCCAGGAGAACATGGCTAAATTTTTGTTTCTTTACAGGACTATTGCACATCAATTGTTGGCATACTTTTCAAATTATAACATATTACAAAAGTAAAAATTCTGAAATATGATTCACATTCATAACAATAATAGAATGATTGTATTTGTGTGTCACAATTGACTCCTTTGACAATAATTGAAATCTTTAATGCAATTTCCTAAGGAGTATTTGGCTCAGCAATAGGAATATTGACTAGACAAACAAACCAGGAGAAGAGGAGGAAATCCAGCAGWAGAGGAAGAACCACAAGAATATGGTTTCTGTGCTTTCTGAAGTATCTATACAATATGATCACTGAAAACTGTGTTTTCCCCCTTCCTTATTTTCCAGTGATATTTCTAAGGACTATCTATTTCCAAATCTACATGACTCAAGGACTCTGCCATAGGCTAAGAATTATTTCTGTAGCTAATTCTTGACACTGTTTTAGAGAGTACACTTTCATGAATTGCAGCATGCAAATTTCTATGAAACCATAGAAACTCTGACAAACTGTGTCATAAATAGAACTCATGAGATGGATGTCATCACCATAAATGATAGCTGAACATTTGAACTTTCTCTCTGTACATATTTCCTTTTTCCTTGTTTTTGTTCTGCAGTGAATTGTAGTACTCAAGAAGATAAGCTGGGAAACCATGAAGCCCAAAGATAAAGTCTAGAAAATAAAATTGAAGCAGACGGTATTCTTCTACATAAGGTTAACCCATATAGAAAAATCTGTCTCCCTTGTTCTATGTCCCATGCCAAAGACAATATCAATAGCTGCATAGTAGAAATGGAGGCATTCATATCTATCTTGCCCCTCCTTAGTCTGCAGGAGAGGGGGAAGGTGGGAAGGGAAAGGAGGTAATGGGGAGGGAAAGGAGGGAGCAACACACAGCTCACCACAATATAAAGAAAAAAAAAAATGAAACAAAAATTTACTAGCAAGCTCAGCAACATGACTGACTATACAGCAAATGCAATGATTTGACTGCACTGGTTTTAAACAAAATTAAAAAATAAAATTGCCAAAAGATAATCAATTACAATCCCACATGTTTAAAGAAATTCCAGAAAACAGGTCTATTACCACCACTCTCRCTGTTTAATAACTATGCTTAAAGATGTCCGAAAAGATTTAAATATTAACATCAAAATAAAGAAGAGCTTTTTATCAACAAAATACCAACAAAATTGCCTCAAACCCCTGCAGACTTCTGTCTCCTTCTAAATAATTAAAAAGATACACACTAGTAATCTGACACAGTTAATGGCATAAAAATAAACGTGTTCAAAATTTTATAACATTTTTCTAAATCTTTCAATAAAACTAGGAGCACTGACTTCTGATGTACCAACCACAGTCTGTTTTTGCTGAGCTCTAAAGGCAAGTATTTGATTTCCATCAACGCAGTGATTCTGACTATCAAAGAAATTTAAACCACACTAAAGGAGATCAGAAAAACTACCATCAGTGGCATTTCTTTAAACTTGTATTGATGTAACAGGATTAATATATCCTTGGGGATATGATCACACCAGCTGTCTTTCACAAAAAAGTATCCTACACAAGGCAATAGGCATAAATCTAGTACTATCTGAAAGGACTGAGATTGCATTACTGTCCATTTTCTTCCACCTCTCCTGCCCAAATCACAAAACTGATTTCTAAGAGATGATTGCTAAAATACARCCTCCTGCAATGACAGTCTTTCTCCCATGAAATTATATGAATATGCCAGAAAACAGTATCCTGCATGCTTGAATGTAAAGCAGTTTGATGCCAGGAGTAATCCATGCCTTCACTGCCACCTTCCAAAGCACAAAGCCCTATTGATTCACATCCTGTGATTGAATTTCACCTGTAAACCTATGGCTGAATGCACAACATGATCTGTCTGATAGGTTTACACTTCCCCATCGTCCTCTTGCCACGGGGGTCTCTGTGAAAGGACATTCTCCATCAGAGGATCAAAACATTTCACTGCAATCAGCGCAGATACCTGCAGGCACCAACAAGCCTTAATTGCCCAGACGMATTTCAGCAGGGACCGTCATTTGCACACCTATGCACATGGATCTGAGGGCATCTAGACCAGGACTGAGCCAGGTGCACTTCTCAGAGGTACAACTTTTCCCAGTCCTGCWCCTGCTTGTTCCTTTACTCTCATTAGGATTTTCCAGGCTGGCCRGGCCTGACTTGTTAACTCAGCTCTTTTTGGACTGCTGGATGGTTTTGTCTGTCCACCAGAGGGGATTCACTCCCAGATTCCCCACTCTTGTGGACCAGTCCCAAAACCCATATTGGAGCAATGAAGAGGGCTGTTCCTCCAGTAAATATAGTCTTACCCCCCATCTCATTGTCAATGGGATCTTTTTTGATTTTCAGATCCTTATTCACCTTTACATGCAAAAAAAAAAAATTCAGGAAAAGAAAAGAAAATATATATGATTTTCAAAATCTTTAATTTGTTAAAATATTCTTTTCATCTTCATTTTACATAAAATACTGATGACATTATATGACAGCAAAATATCATATTTAAGTCCTTTGAAATGSCAAAAGATATTTTAAGTTGTTTTTACATAAATCCAAAATGAAAAGGTATTGTAAGTCATTAGCAACTTTGTGCAAATGTACATTAAAAGATTTTTATGCAACTGGCATAGATATTACAAAAAATTATATCATCTTAGAACTTTTTTTTTATGTGGGCATGTTTATGGATAGCTTAAGAACATCTATATTCTACCTTCCAAACCAATTTTTTGATTAATAGAGYTCTAGTGAAAGAAAATGCTATTAATATTTGCTAGAGTTGAAAACTGTTCATGTCCTACTTCCTGTTATTGCAAGTATTTAGTGTTACCTTTAGCCAAAACTTAGAAAGACAATACAGTCCTTGTAAAGATTCAGAATGAATCAAATTTAACTCTTAAGAAAGCCCACTAATTTTATACAGTTTATCAGAAACTGGAGGAGAAGGGAAAATATAGATAAAATTGCTGAAGACTGATGTCATTGTACTCTGTACAAATACTCCTAAAACCCCTCTATGGTTTTTTATGGGTACTTTTGTTGAAAGCAGAAACCTGGGAACGTTCTTTAGAAGATTCTGTCTTCAACTTCACAGGGTGGTTTCTCAATGCAATCAGAATCACAGTAAACTTCCCACTGTGATTAGAGACAAATAGACAATATCATGTAGTAAAGTTTTCATATGTGTAGAAAAAAGGGCATGGACAAAGTAGGCAAAAGAAAAATCATATAAAATGTGAATGCACTTTGATGTTTACATTTCTTGAGAGGATGGAAGTGAAGCATATTCCCTGTTTCTATCAACTAATGTTGATAGAAATTTACATTTCTATGTAAATGAATACATTTAAGACTCTAAGAAAATATAATGGTTTATGGTCTACTTATGTTTTCACAGATGTTCTAAATATCTAAAGGCTTTTTTTATAAATATGCTTGCTTAGAATGCCAGGAGTTGTAAAACTCTGGTAAGATTTAATTAGCATTTAAAAACATCCAGAGAGTTATTTGAACCAAATTTAGCAGTAATGGTAAGGAACATCTCTGAAGGCAATAGACAGCAGCAACTAGGTACCTAGTTCCTACTTATTGCCTTTGTAGATATGAGGAGTATGCTAGGAACTAAAAACAGAACATCACCATGCTAGGCTAAAAAATTCAAATTAAGTGATATCTATTACCATCCTATCACATTCTAGTAGCTTTATTGATCTTCARTTAGAATTTCAGTAATAATTTGTTTGGAATCTCAACTAAAAATGAGAGAAATTGAGATGGCCAAAAGTGCCTGAGTAAACAGATTATCCTTTCTCAGGTCATGCCATAGTTTCATGCTAAAAAAMTCAAACCATAATTCTGCATGAAGGCACCACAGGTAACTGAACCTTTGAATAGAGAGTTTTTACTGGAACTCAGGTCAAAAAAAGAGTTGCTGAGCTTTGAAAGAAAGAGCAGGAAAATGAGAACTACAAGGATGTCATGAAGGGGACAAAACATGTAGGGATAAAACTAAACACATAAATACCTAAAAGCCCTAAATAAAATTTTAAAAAATCTGTAAATTCTTTAAATACATCAACAACAAAAAGGAGAGTGAAGGACAATCTTCATTCTTTAATGGATGCAGAGGGAAAAATAATKAAAAGGAATGAGGAAAGGCTGATTTCCTTCCCTCAGTCTTTAAATATAAAATAGTCRTTCTCAGAGTACCCAGTCTCCTAAATTGAAAGACAGGAACAGGGAGCAAAACGAAGCCTCCATAATCCAAGGGGAAATGATCAGCTACACCACTCAGACACAAATAAGTCTAAAGGGCTGGGTGGAATTCACCCAAAGGTACTCAGGAAGCTGGTGGAAATGCTCACAGGGATGCTTGCAATAATTTACCTTCAGTCTTGCCTAAATGAGGAGGTTCCAGTGGACTTGAGACTTGCCAGTGTGATGCCCATCCATAAGAAGGGTCAAAACCAGGRTCTGGAGAGCTACAGGCCTGTCAGCCTGACCTCAGTGCAGGAAAGATTATGAGCATCATCTAGAGCGTCATAAGCACAGCATGTGCAGGACAACCAGGGAACAAGGCCTAGCCAGCATGGGTTTATGAAAAGGAGGTCGTGCTTGACCAATTTGTTCTCTTTCTGTGACTGGATTAGTAGACGTTCTTTACCTGAATTTAAGCAAAACTTCTGACACTGTTTCCTGCAATGTTCTGGAGAAACTGGGTTCTCATGGCTCATTACACTTCACTGGAAAAAAAAATACTGAATGGCTGGGCCTAAAGTGTGGTGGTGACTGTAATTAAGTCCAATTGGCAGCTGGTCAAAATTRTTTTTCCCCGGGGTTCAGGTAAGGGGATAAGCAATTTTAATATCTCTACCAATGATCTAGATGAGGGAATTGATTTCATCCCAAGTCAATTTGCAGATGACGCCAAGCTGGGCTGGARTGTCGATGTGTCAGAGAGTAGGAAGGCTCTACACAGGCTGGATTGATGAGTTGAGCCTCCAACAAGGCCAAGTGYTGGGTCCTGCACTTGGGGCACAACTCCAGGCAGCACTGCAGGCTGGGCGCAGAGTAGCTGACAAACAGCCCAGTGGAAAAGGACCTGGGGACACTTAAAAGACCCTCGAGTCTTAATTGGAGGTTTTGAGGGAGCTAGTGCTTCCTTTTCTTCATTACATTCATATTTCTTCATCATTCATTAGATTTCTGAAACAAGGCAAGGTTCCCTTGCTGGTATCCCTCCAATTTCATTTCACTTACGGAGGAATTGCCTTCTGTTACTTGATAATACACTTTAAAATAATATCAAAAATAAATTAAAATTCCATTTTTAATGCAATATCTTGAAGAAGTTCGGGGTAAAAAAAAATGTTTTTTTAGAAAAATGTTTAAGATTATAAATATTCATCGAGCACTATTTGCATTCCTCAGTATAATCAGGACAGAGAAACTTCCCACAAATTTGTTTCTTGAAAATATGTCCAATCCCAACTGCATGCAACATCAGAGTAAAACTGGAATGTTGACCATTCCTGGTGGCCCAAACAGTATTTGAGAAAATAAGRTGTAAAATTCCAGCCACTACCAACAAAAAAGCCTCACCCAAGAGCACTTTGAAATTTTAGTTGTGTGTTAGCAACAGGAGAAATTAAAAATATAACATTAAAGTACATTATTAGTCTCCAGCAAATGAAAAATTATAATTTACAGTATAAACTTCATAGTCACAAATTTATATAAAAATTATACTTTGAAGAGAACAMYATACAAGCAATATTTGAAAGTAAAWTAAAATTAATAAAGCATGTCACTTTTAGTTTGAAATTAGTCTCTCGACAATGTTTCTAGATAAAAATGGTTGAAGATGTTTTYGCTATTTAATGCAGAAGACTAACCAGATCTACTTGTAACTATTCTTGATTAAAATATTCCTCAAAGGGTCACTTTTACTGTACCACAGACATATGCATCTCTAGCTGAGGATCACAACTACTTTTTTGATAGGGCAGATGTATCAAAATACAATTAATCACTCCAAAGATATTTATGTGAAGAAGTAAACAAACCTTTTGGATTTTTGTGTGAAATGGTTAAATAAATAAGCAAATCCAGAGCAACTTGGTCCGGACCAATTTATTATGATGCACTTGCGCAATGTCCCTTGKCATTAGGAGATGGTCAAGGTCTACAAAATGTTACCACAAGTAACATCCTTTTACAAAACTACATTATTATCTTGCTGCTTGAAGCACAATGTCTTATCATGCTCAAATTCCTGTATCCAGGAAACAGGAATAAAACTATCTCAAATTGCACATACATTATGATTATAGAGCGCTTTGAGGTCTATAAATCAGAAGAGTTTTCTACAGCAATTTGGAAATAGGGTGGTGATGGCAAGGAAASAATGTGAATGTTCAGGCCAATGAAAATCCCCAAGTGTTATAAGAAGGAAATAGTCAGCTTTTGAGAGTTTGCAGCTTTTTTTACAGACTGCATGCTGCATTCTTAAGTTCTAAGCCCTCCTGCTCGCATGGTGCACTAGCAAGAACTACAGATACTGGCTACGTTAGGAAGTGGACTAGATTACAAAGAGAAGCTATTAGTGTTGTGGACTCTACAACCACAATGTATATTTTTCATGGCATCTACTTCTGATTTCATSCTGTGATGAAGCACCACATAACAGCCACAAAATATGGGGCCAAGTGCTTCCAGGGAACACTTTTCAGTTTATTCTTCTCTAAAATGGAATTATGTTGAAAGTACTCAGTGATGCTAAGCAAAAAGTGACAGTTAAAGACAGACCTGCTTAAAACATACTCCCACAGATATTTTGCAAATAAACAACAGGTTAAATTTCAAATTGTTCAATTTGAATGTAAATATATGTATGTAAACCTCTTAAATTTCAGAGTGAACTTCTTTAACCCTTGTAAAAAGGTATAGGTGGGTAAGAATATCACCTTCATTGACTAAATTCTGAATGTCTTTAAATAGAGCTCAAATCTCTGAAATGTAAACTGATGTCTACATTGAAAAATTAATCTAAAGTTAGACAACTGGGTTCTGATATTTACTTAAGAAAATAATTCCTCTCTAAAACAGATCAAGAATTATCAACCTATCAGTATATATGTACTTAAATTTAGACATCTGACAGCGAAATGATGAAATGTTATTTCAACTACTGCATCTAACCAGGTGGAAGGTTTGCAGGTTTTCTACTCTATGCTGAGCATAATAATATAATAAGTAAAAACTGTCAATTTATTTAATAAATCCTAGAGAAAGATTATGAAATATTAAGAATTACCTTCCTGTATTGTACTTAGGTACATTAATAGACATATCTGGATTTTCACAAAAACTGAGAATTTGAATGTAGCCTAAGATCAAAAATGTCTACAATAGGAAATAMATTTTTGAAACTATTCTATATAATTTTACGGTTTTGTTTTTTTTTTCCGATGAAAAGTTTTAAACTACATTAGGATTCAATACTCAATTAAAAAATTAAGTCCCCTTCACAACAGGAAATTCTCATGTACTTTAGCACACACCTTTTGCTCTGTATAAGCTAACCTTAAAAGAAGAATGTAGAAACTGAAATGATATGCTTATTATGTATGTCAGAGGAGTTCACAGAAAATCCAGGGGAAGACAACCATTTGAAAGCTAAATTCCAAGTTCTCCAGAGTTCTTAGAAGGAGAAGAATAAGCCACAGAGAATTTCAGCTAATATCTGGTTTCCAGTTTCTGAATCACTCAGTTTTGTCTAGAGTAATTTCAGAGGCATTTTCACTTGTCACAATTATGCAGTCTTGCATCTGTATGCCTTAGCTGGTCAATAATTAAAAAAAAAAAMAMCACACCAAAACTATCCAAATATGCAAATTTGTTTTCACTGCAATTATTCAAAAATATAAAACCTACTGCACTCTTATATCAGGTTTTTCACAGTTATTTGTGAAAAATAGGCATTTTCACAAGTGAAACAGTGCCATCTTGTGTATTATGGACTTTTTTGCGTGTCAAATAAATATTTTTCCCAAGGGACAATCATATATTTTTTTTATTTTCCCCTGAGTATGATACCAAGTCCTGTAGATAAATTTTGAAATTTATTGAWGAAAATAGTAGTTCAAGTTGTCCAGCAAGCCATATTAAAATCATATCTTCCATTGAAGCAAGTAAAATGAAAACCWGTTTTCAAATGAAACACCACATGGAAGTTAGATTCAATTCTTCACAAAGATATTTTAATCATGCAATTTCTTAGACTGCAGTCACCCTRCATAATTGTTGAGCTTCACTTTTAATTAACAACTTTTAACTTTAATTTATATGGGATATATCTCCATTTATTTGATGTTCYTAAGTACCTATGTAAGTCCTTATCATACAATTTTGAAAGTATTCCTGACCATCATTTAAATGAAAAAGGTAGCCAAAAAAAAATCTCATTTTCAGTTTATAGGTACTATTCTAAACTCTTATTGTTGCAGACAACTGGAAATATTATAACATTCATATATCATGTAAAAATGAGCAGGTAATAATTTTAATTAATGGTTCGCATTTGCATTCCTTTGAATGCCAAAAAAACCTGAACCTCACAAACAAGCCCATTAAGAAAACTCTGTTAAGAAATATTAATATGGATTCAGAATTTTAAATAATTCTAGAGCAGCTCTTGATGAATGCTTTCATAATTTTTAAATTTTGTGGTGACATGCACTGTCTATAATTTGGGTAGTTGTCTTAACAATTGACAATTCAATGCTTTTTTGAAATTTCAGTATTTCTTAAACGTCTTGTAAATTGAAACAAATATTAGAAAACTTTCAAAACATAAACAGTTTTGTAATCACAAATAAACACACTGTGTTATCCTGACACATACTTCAAATAAAAACAAATATTGTCTGAAAGGAGGATTTCTGGGGAATAAAACAATAGGCAAATGGCAAGATTGAATGTCGTGAGTTGAAATGTACCCTAAAGGTAATTATGAGCTGAATCATGTTTAGATTAGGAAATAAAAACTGTCTATCACAGGCACAGTCTCAGGAGTACTCCATGTCACACTTCTAACTTGCTGTGCTGAAACTGCTAGAAATGAAACTCTAGAAAAATTTGAATTCAAAGACCAAATATAATTTGAAACATTGCATATCAAGGARTTTTACTCAGATTAAGGAATAGAAACATTTATGTCTTCTCTCTGTTTCCCATGCACTGCATCATAGCCACATTTCCAAAACAATGAAACTAAGGCAATCAGGACTCATTTTCTTTTCACACTTTACTTGCAAATCACAATCCATAACATACTCTAAAATTTTCAGACAAGAAATCTAGCATGTCACTAAGGAAAGTAAGCTCTCAAAAGGTTCAAACTGATATTAACACATTTCAAAATATTAAATATGTCRCTCCGTTCCTAGAAGGAATCCTGGTGATGGGAGTTCTAAGGCCCAGAACTGCAGAAGAGCACTGACACAGAGATGAGATTTCAWGTATTACACAAACTAATTTAAGCTTTTCTGGGCATAGCTTGACACAAGGGGTAAAAGGTACTGAAGTAGAGTAACACTGAAATGARCAGCAGTTGCAGTTAACAGGGGAGAGTTCTTGCTGTAGGTAAATAAAATTRCATTGCATGGAGGAGATGATGAAAGCAAGTGTCTCTAGGTGAAAACTTTAGACCCATTGGCTTAGTTCTCAGTTTTGCTACGTTTTTATCACTACAATTGACATATCCACTATGTATTTCTACATATGCAAATGCACATTCACACACACACATACATATACCTGTGTCTTCTGTGTATGCATAATGTAAAAATGTTACAACTTAAAGACTTTTTTTTTTCAAGCAGAGATTGAAAAATTTAGGCAGAGAGTCATAGATCTTAAKGTCCAAAATGTTTTGAACAACTTGTTCAATACTTTACCACACCCCTGTCCTACCTGTGCCTCTAT
The DNA here is from genome assembly GCA_014549065.1 of Cardinalis cardinalis. Taxonomy (NCBI): domain Eukaryota; kingdom Metazoa; phylum Chordata; class Aves; order Passeriformes; family Cardinalidae; genus Cardinalis; species Cardinalis cardinalis. Next base: position 1,397,436 of record JACDOX010000098.1, on the reverse strand, counting down.
TTTTCAAGAGTAGAAGTAGGCTTACAAGTCCATATAAAGTTTATGATTTAAAAAGATGAAGTTTTAAAAGTTACTTAGCCTATCACTAGACCAAATTAAAAAGTGGTCACTAAGAAACGTATCCATTAAAAGAAARCCAAAGCACACCTGTAAGTTTGATTTTGCTTTTCAATCACATTCCAGTAATTTCCACACAGGAATTTTATTGTTAAAATACAAAAATAGATCTTTAAGGATCAAAAGCCAACTATAATATAGGTAAACAATACAGATTTTTCTAGCTGTACTGCATGTACTAGAGGTCACTACATGCTAATATACTCTAGCTTCTTTGCATAGAATAAAAAAAAAAAAACAAAAAAAACTCTAAACTTTACAGTCACTCAGCATTAAAAACCACTTTGCTTATGTATATAAGTTCAATATTAAATTGCATTTTAAATACATTATTAAAATATGCTTGTGTATTTCGCATATTACTGTTTGGAAGTTGCAGAAATAAGATAATTCAATTATCTGATTATCTGTGATGACTAACTTGACACACAACAGGCATACATTAGAAAGAAAATAGGTGTTACTCCATAAGCATATAGTGACTGTATTCAGATTTCAATCAAGCTCACAAGAAAGTGAGAGCTCCATGTTATAACACACAGTGTTTTCTGCATCAGCTACCAAATAAGAACCCATCAAAATAATAAGCAGTTAGCTATATTTTAGGCTTTAAGAAGCATGCAAGTGCTCCTACAACCTCAAAACATGAAATTCTAATATTTGCATAAATCATATTCAACCTAGTGTTTGTGTACCTGGGATATTTTTAGTGACAGGCAACRTCTTAACTAAAATTTTTAAAAGGACTATTAGGAAGTTCAAGAGCTGGTTTTACTTTTATAATTATATTATTTTCCTTTTATGTTTGTGCCTCATGTAGTAAAGATTTGTGACCATATAAATTAATTTTGTAGTTAGAGGAATTTGTATATACTTGCATTACCAAGACTGACTTATTAAAAATTCCTAGGTAAATCATTTACATATCTGTCTACTAGTCACAAAAAATCAATTTTGTCTAAGAAGTCAGAGTTGATTTTAAAAGAGTTTTTAAAACACTGCTGATTATTTCTTTACTTTTCTTTAGATTTATTTTACTTCTTTTTACATCTATGGCCTGAAAATTCAGGCAACTTGGAAATAACTCGTAATAACAAGAATGTCTGTCTCTTTTCAAAAGTAAAAAATGATAAGACAAGAGGCAATGGTCTCAGATTGCACCAAGGCTGGTTTAGACTGAACATTAGGAAAAAATTCTTCCCAAAAGGGTTTTCAAGCTTTGGAACAGGCTGCGCAGGGGAGTGGCAGATTCACTGTCTCTGGAGGTATTTAAAAAGAGTGTAGATGYGGCACTCAGGACTTGGTTTAGTGATGAACTTGGTAGTGCTGGGTTAATGGCTCTTAGAGGTCTCTTCCAATCTAAACAATTCCATTATTCTATGRTACTAAGGTAAGATTATGGCAATAGAGAAGCAAATGAAGCTTCACCAGCTAATAGATTATATCCTTTGTCTTGAGTAGTAAATTATTGGAAAAATACAGTTCAAGTATGAGGGCTGTGAGAAGAAATTCTTTACTTCCAACTAATTTACTATCTACATACATCCACTGTGTTYATTGCCTAAGGCGGACAGATGTTCTTTCACACATTTTCTAAGTCTCATCTCCAGTAAAAACAAATTTTTTAAAAGTCAGGTTTGAGCAGGAGGTTATTAAGAGGGAACAGTAAAATAATTTTTCCATGTAATGGAAATGTAGTCTTTCAGTCACAGCAGGTAAGAGCTTGGTTAACAAAATAATACTGCAGATATTGTGAAAACAGATTTCAAAGCAGGCTGTCAATAAGCCACACACTTCAGAGGAAAAGCTATAATAACATTGAAACTCGCTARATTTAGAGGAGAGAAATATTGCCTGTAATCTCACCTGCCAGTAGATAGAGAAGTGGGTCATATCCTAGTCTCACTGATTRGTAAGCTTCAGCTTTAACTTTTAGGTTTGGTTAATTATTTASTAATAACTTTTCTAATTATATTATTTACCAATATTGTGTATAAACCATGTCTTAAAACTATTTTGTAGCCTGTAAAATGAGGGCAACTCACATACTTGTAATAAATAATGCACATCTAACTAATATGCTCATTTATTATTTCAATATTTTGTCAGATAAAATAACCATTGAGAGGACTTCTAAAATTACAATAGAACTGGAATCTAGCTTCTCATATATGTTTCTTCAATATTTACTTTTTTCCCCCTTCACATATCATAAAGCAGCAAGAAAGAATTGAAATCTTGCATGAAAACCTTATGTGAACTAATACTGTTGACTCAGTAATGATGCTGCTGCACCAGATTATATCAGTTTGCCCCATTTCATTACCCATCCTTAAAATGTATCACCATCTCACATAAAATCAGATCATAACACCTTTAAATTTAGTTCATCATTCAGAATTAATGTGGGGTTTTTGTAATTAATAACAGAATCGGATGAGTTGGAAGGGATCCACAAGGATCACCAAGTCTAACTCCTGGCCCTGCACAGGACACCCCAAAAATCACACCTGATAGCACTTTCCAAATACTGCTTGAACTCTATCAGGCTCGGTGCTGTGACCACATCCCTGGGGGGCCTGTTCCAGTACCCACCCATCTCTAGATGAAAAACTTTTCCCTGACATCTAACCTAAACCTCCTTCAACTCCGTTTCATGGTGTTTCTTCAAGTTCTGTTACGGGTCACAAGAGTRGAAAGATCAGTACCTGCTCCTCTGCTTCCCCTTGCCAGGCTGTTGAGGACCAGAGTGAGGTCTCCTCTCAGTCTCCTCTTCTCCAGGCTGAACAGACCAAGTGTCCTCARCCACTCCTYGTACATCTTCACCTCCAAGCTCTTCATCTTCCTCATTGCCCTCTAGAATCTCCTTAGCAGCTTAACATCATTTTGTATTGTGGCACCCAAAACTGCACACAGAACTCAATGTGAGGCTGCTTCAGTGCAGAACAGAGCAGAGAGGGACCAGTATTAGGTAGTTCTGGTCTCAGAAATGGTTCCCGAGAACTCTGCTTGAGTTGGGAAAAGTTGTACAGGACAGTAATAATTCACCTACAGAAATACCCRAAACAAACCAACAAACATACATTCCAAAGAAAACAAAATTCCAAGAAACTGAACAGAGATATTTTGGTTTGAATGAAACTTCAGCCCTCAAATTTTGTGCTCTTTCATTATATTTTCCTTCAGGAATAATGATCAAATTGTTGTCACAACTCCAGTATAAACARGTATAAACATTTTTTTACCAAAGTAAAATATGTAATAGGCTGTCTGTTCTCACTATGTTATTTGTCAATGAAGACTAAGCGTGTGAAACCCAAGTGAACATGACACCTGAATACCAGAAAGCCCCACTTGAAGAATTATCAATCATTGTGATTTCTAGAGAGCAAGAGGGAAATACTGGTAGCACTTGCRGTGCTTGGCTGGTGCAGGGACACAACTGGACCTTCACAACTTTCCTAAAGAGCACTCACCTCAAGTAGTCCACTACATTTTGGCAAAGAGGACAACACTAAGTTTATGATAATGTCAAACTCCTCTTATATCTATTTGCCAGTTTTCCACATAAATATCTTTCAAAATGCTGAAGAATATGTATGTCAACCTAATTTTCTCTTTTTATCTGTGTTTTGATAACACAAKTATCAGCCATTGCTATGGTGCGTTTGATCTGGCATTTTAAGGAGATTCTAATGAGATGCAAGAAAGCTTAGACACTGCAGATGATAAACATAACTGAGCYAGTATTTCCAATCTCCTCATCTACCATTCACTACATATCATGTGCAAAGATTGCACAGCACTACACACATAAGTGAAATACTTGAGATCAAATTAGTTCTCATAACAAACACACATACAAYTAGGACAAATATGCTGATTATTGGAAGAACATCTGGAAAAAAAAAAAGAATAAAACGCTAGGCAATTAAATATTTAAAATATTCATGGCAGAAAACATAAACACTAAGACCAGCATTGCTGTTGACTTGAAATATCTTCAACTCTGACTATATATACTACAAATATTCAGTTATGTCACTGAATATATATAGCAACAGTATATCATAGTTACCATCATAAACTTTGTATTTCATAAGGAAATTGMTGTTTAGATCTTACAATTAAGATAATGACCTACTTATTTTAGAAACAGGATGAAGAGGGAGAAACCATAGCATTTCTAAATACATTTGTAAACACAATTATTTTTTGTCTCATATAACTGAACTAAACCCAAAGAATTTCTACTYTTACTGCCTAATCTATATCTTGTGYAATTATGAAACTGGTCCAGTTTCTCTAATCTCATGAAATTTGTTTCTCTACATCAGAGAATTCAAACTTAATTCTAGCCTCATCACTCATCACAGCACATTTCTTGAAGAACAGTACCAGAGGAGTATCTTCTCAAAAGGTATTTTTTTAATGGAAAGACAGAAATGTGAACCACAAAACCTTAAGCAAGGTATTAAGGGCGGGGGGAAGTGATTCAACTTTTACATTAGAATAAAAGAGACTGGAAGCTCCAAAGTATAGACTGTAACAAAAGATGTAAAGAGCTAAATGTTCTTCACAGTGATGTATTTAAACTACTCTCCTATTATACAATTTTATTCACTAAAGGAAAGCAAATTGGAGCTCTAGCTGATGTTTAAGTGCACCTCTAAAATGGGATTCAAGCAGTGTTATCATTCACATTTTTGTAAAGGTTCCAATGTCTTGCTCATCTCACTTCATCATCTTCACATAGGATTTTTTTGTGTGTGTATTTTAGTGGATAATGTTAATAATATAGGCTTTTAATATACCATAAAATTCAAGTTCTGAAAACATATTGAAGAGCTTCAAATGTGCCATAAAACAAATTATCTGTCCAATTGTTCTACTTCCCAAGTAAAAGGGCTTAAATTATCTCACACACTATAGCAACCCCTGCTTTGGGGAAGCATTTCTTGACATTTAGCTTTGTATCTCCTATTACTGCAGTGTGCTTTAGTAGTTAGTGACAATTTATCATTTCAGGAGTCCTGAATGTTACATTTTGTATTCAAATTAGTGCTTGTTAACAGTCAGTTATCCAAATATAAATGCCTAAMATCATCCCTATTTATATCATTCAGGCTTAAGACAATTGACTGCTGTCACTGGAAACACATAGCAAGTAGAGCTTTAATGAGACATGGTAAAACAGGTCCACCCGTTCATTAGGATCCCTGAAAGTCAATTTTAAAATTCCCCAAAGTCTCCCACCATGTAATAGAATACAAAATCCACCACATATGATGAAGACGGCTTCTCCAGAAGATTAAAAAATAAACCCCTCGGGCATGTTCTGATGTAACTCWTCCTTTACTATACATGTATGTTTAGGCGTAATAATAAGAGTATAAGCCCACTGATCAACTTTATGTAATAAACCTCTGAATATTTAATGGAATCTTTCATACCAGTATTTCAGGATTAGTTAAATTTTGAAAACACAGTTATCACCRTTTGAACTATTCAGTGTGTCCTACAGCAGCTGTTCCAACAGGGGAACAATCACACACTGGACTTTGGGACTCTTGGTATCTTCCTCCCCTTTGTGGAAGTGGACAATCAAGGGTGCCCTGAATGGCACACATCAGTAGCTGAAGGGAGTTCAAAGTGGTGAATGCACTTAAATACTGTGAAGAGGGCAGYGAAGAAGACAGAGCCTGGCTCATCTCTGTAGTGCCCAGTGACAATGGGCACAAATTAAATTGCAATAAAATATATTTAAACCTAAGAAATAACAAAAATATTCACTATGGAGGTTATTAAACACCGTTACAGATTCTGAAAATATCAATATCCTTGGAGATATTCAGGATATGRGTAGACACAGCCCCAGAAAAACCTGACTTAGTTAATCCAGCTCTACACTTTCTACTACAATTTTTCTCCTCCTTATCCTTTCTATTCTTTATAGAAATCCAAATATCTCAAGAGGTTTGGAGCAAATATAAAAAAAAATATAGGGAGGGAATTCCTTGCATAATAACAACTCCTGAAGCAGTAGATTAACAATAGCCAGTGWAGTTACATTACCAAAGGACCTGGCCAAACAAGTGAAAAAATATTTTAGCACTTCTGCACAAATCTTCCAACACTGCTACCACATAATATCCTTCAGATTGAAGAGCTTTAAATTTAGGCCTGATGACAAAATTCTTTGAAAAATATGAAAAGTGCTTGTCAGTTAATAATTGCCTTTATTCTTCTTTTTCTCCTTAATACAAAAAGTCAAATGTCACTAAGTTACTAAGTTTTTATTAAGAGTTACTAAGGTTTATTAAGAAGGCTATGGCTCAAAGGAAGGTGGAACTTTCTTCCTGAAGACCTTTTTAACTKTCATTATTTTTAAGATTCAATAAGTTGTCCCTAATATCAGGGTATGCCACCTCTGCTCACCACTGCTTTGAAAACTGGCTAATATTTAAAATATGGATCTGTGAAAACAGCAATGTATCGTGTCAAAAGGATGTGCCTGTTGAATGCTGCTGGAATGAATGCTAGGTCATGTTTTAATTAAATTCCTCATTAACAATGTGAAAAAAAAGTATAAAGACCATGCTAATGAGATTGACATATCCAAAATGGAAGGTGCCTTACAGACCAAGCAACACAGGAGAGTGTAGAATGCTRCAAAGGAAAATATCTTGTTGATTTGGAATATTTTCCATTTTCTGGCAGAAATTTGAAAAATCAAGAGCAGAAATAAAATTTTAACTCTATGGAGTTTTTGGGGGGTTTTTTTGGGTCTTTTTTAACCAATGTGAAAATTACCAAGAAAAAACAGCAATTGAATGGATAGATAATTGAGATGTATGAAGAGCATAAAAAAGTATCCTAGATATAGACTGGCATTATTGAACTAAGAAAGTTTATAACATCCAAGAGGAATTCTATTACAGATTTTCAACATACTTTTTCACTTACATCAGATATTTTAGGAATTAATTCTTTGTCAAAATATGTTTGAATGCCATAATGAGAAAAATACTATGAGAATAGTAAGAAAATACTTTCAAGGGGTAGGTGAAAAACATGTTTCTCTCATGCAGAGATGTATCAAAGTAAACATATATACCAAAATAAAAATATTTTTAATTTTATGATAGAAAACAGACCTTCAATGTTTTCTTATTACAATATCATTATATTATCCAAATATTACTAACATTTTTGTTGAATTTCATCTCTACCGAAGTTGAGGGCAAAGCTTGCTGGCCCTTTGATTTTTAGAACTATTTGAAAGTGACAGTTTGGATGAAATGCAAAAATTTGCCACTAGAAGTAATAAAAGGCCATCAATTTTTCCTGAGATACTGAGCAATTATCTTTAAATTTAGTTCACTTTTAGAATTTTCCTTCAAAAAATAAAATTTGAATTAAAGTCCATGACAGTTTCATAAGTGTTTGCAATAATATTAACTGTTTTACCAAATAAAAGAAAATACATTACAAAATGCATGAAAGTTATATAAATTCTATTGATTTATTAAATGCATGCTTTCTTTTGCTATTGGTGTGCACAGGTGATGAAAATGAATTTTGAATTTTCTTGTCAGTTACAGTTAAAGCAATCTGATTCATGTTGCAGGAATGTGGTTTGTGCTTAATTTACCTTAATCAGAGGCTAAATTTCTATAACCTTTGCAGTTCTGTTAACACTTTTTCTTACTCAGGAGTCTTAATGAATTCCTCTTTCTATCACTAAATTACATGGATCTGCATTTAATTATGAGAGCACTTACTAATTGAAATAGAGGATAAATGAACTCTCATTTAACCTTACCATCAGTTGAAAACCATAGATGTCAAAGATGAATAATAAGTGTTCAAAGCTTAAACCTTCTTCCTCTGGAACAGCTACAGTCACTCTATCAAGAAGAAACACAATTAGACTGTGAAGATTTGGCAGGCAATGCAACTATGACCAAGTTACTTCTTGTTCCGTAGATCATTGATCATGTAATGTAACAAAGTGTAAATTATACAGGCAATTGAAAAGTATCACATCAGAGAATTTTCAGATCACCTGAGGAAGACCTTGTGGAAGGATAATTTTAATTTGATCCATGAAATGGAAGCCTGGACATTATATGCTAATTAGAAAACTCTCCATCAAGAGAATAACACAGAATTTTTAAGAAGTGATTTCACTAAGTTGATTTAACCTTCAGAGGCTGTCCTTAGTACACAAGCATTTCCTCTTTTATTTGTCTTAGCAGTAAATATAGTAAAAGACAGAATTTAAGAAATTGAATGTACCCCAGAAAAGGAAGAATGAAACAATGCTGCTCAATACCAGGGTTTTCATTATTTGATTTGTTTTATCTTTTTAAAGATATTTATTTATATCTGTATCATGTTCTGATTGCAATTTATAGGCCTTCCAGTCTTCAAAAAAAACCCMAAAAATGAAAAGCCACAAACAAAAAAAAAGCAGAGACCAAATCAGACACCCCTGACTTGTTACACAAAAAAAAGTCAAATCTCATTCAAAGAAACATCATACTCACTGTCAAATTCTAAACCAAATGACCTTTTAAAGAAAAACTTCCTAAAATACACAAACACTAACAAAAAGATTTCAGTACAATATATCTGTTGTATTTCTCAAGTAGAAGCTATTTATACACATAACATTCCATGCACTTCCAATTTAATACAGAAAAACATATGGCAACATGTTTCCTTCAAATCCTGATCCCTTCTAAATGAAATACCATTCTGCAATTTTTGGGGAAATAGGACTAGGAAGGACTTTGTGTCGTGCCTGGAATATTACCAAACCACACGTTCTCAAACTAAAGGGAAAAAAACCAAAAAACWAAACAACAAAAGCCAATGAAGATATAAATGACCCTCTCTTCTTAACCATCACTCACTGGAAGGAAAATTACCTAAAATATATTGTCACTTTAAAAGAGGTAATTCAGTGTTACTTGGAAACAGGAATTAATATATTAGTGAAAGATTTCTGGGATGGGTGGGGGTGGGTTTTTCCTCCCTTTACATGCTTTAGCTACAATGTTCAGTCCTCTGTCAATTATATATTATTAAAAACATAAGCTAGCTTGATTGCAGAAGGARTTTAGGTATATTTCAACAACAAATTCATGTGCATATAGAGCTTTGAATGAGTGCTTGCCTGAAAATGTTTATATTCTACGCTCATCTGTATCAGTGATCTTCCGTTTCTCAATTCCTGCATGTCTATTTTTAAAACCTCTAGTAATGTGTTGTTATTATCTGTGCTTTTTATTTTAGAAACTTACTCCTTTATTACCTTTTAAAATTAAGATTAGTCAGCCTCCCCAAAACCAGTCACTCAACCTTTGCCCCACAACGGTCACAACTGTAAGATGATATATAAATCACCTTGGACAATAAATAAAACACATYTGCTTTACCCACTGATAAATTGGATTAATTTTATTTTTTTAAATTTACTATAAACAATCAGTGTAAAAAAAATTGCATCATATTAGGAAAGATCCTAAGAATAATTATGTATTGTGAAACTTAGCAATTCAGATTTACACTAAAGGATCATATCCGCTGCTAATGTTCAGTGTAAATTTTTTTAATAGGGGTTATACATGTCTATCAATTATTAAACCCTTCATGTATAATGCATTTCTTTTTCAAATTTGGATGATGTATAAGCCTGCTTTCAAAAAAGTTACTTTTGTGTATCCCCTTGTTTTCGTATATTGAAACATGAGGTCCAGTTGAATTCAGTGGGACTAAGAGGGGCTAAAAYCTACGCAGTTGTCTTCTATTTCCCAGGTATCAATAACTATTTTACTAGTGTAAAATAGCACATTCCAGGGATGCACAAAGCCTCTTAATTCAGACACCTTGAGGAATTTTGGGATCTAAACCAAGAAGAACTTTTAGTTCTCCATACATTAGTCCTCCACATATTCTGAAAAAGTTTGATATTAATGAAAATAAAAAACTCCTCATTGCAACTATGTACACAAAATTTAAACCAAACTGTTCATGAATAGACCACTGGTTTCCATGAGGGTGTCTCCAGCCCTGTGCACATCTAATTTCTAATACGATTAGAAAAATTACTAAAATATTCAGTGAAAAGTTTGGCATGTAATTTTTTCAACTGAAAATTCTTCATTGCATCAAGGAGAAATGGATTAACCTATAGCAGAAACTTAATAGAAACAAGGCCTGAGGAGTAACATAATTATCTCAAGATAAACCCTTACAAGGAAAAAGAAGAAAACAAAGAAAAGAAAACCAGTATGAAGAAATGGTCACAACCATTGCAAAGCAGCCTGTCAGTCAAGAATAGTCTAGAAAAACTAAGGATTTCTAACAAAATAAAACTCTGTGCTGGGACTTGTTCTTTGGAGAGCTGTACTGACACCAGCCAAAGTCAGCAGTGATGAAAAGACAATGGGATCYCTTTAAGAAAACTTTAGGCACTGCTATAGAAAATTGGTTAAAAAATAACAAGCATATACAGACAAAGACTCACCTATATGAGACTGCAGCAAACCTAAAAGTAACTGASTGCTTAATTTATTTCTGAAGTGTTGGTACAAGTTTTCCTGAATAAAATGTTTTAAATAGACAAGTAAAACTTGCCAACCAGAGGATATTTACTGGTAATTGTCAAAGATCAATGATTTTTCTCTTAGCGGACCCATGTGCTTCAGGAGTGGGGGAAGATGAGAAAAGAGAGTGTGAAATCTCCCATCCACRTGTTTTACAATCTGAGGAAAAACATGGAAATTTCTTTTTTGCATTTGTTTTGTTTTGTTTTTGAAGGTGGTGAGGGGGGTTTGGTTCTTTGTTTTTTGTTTTTGGTTGGTTAGCTGGTTGGGTTTTTTGTTATTTTTGTTAAAGTGATCCTACATACTTCTGAAAGCCACAGGAATAGAACTAATGATGACATAGAACTATCCAGCTCTTCACGTGAAAGTCTTCACAGCATAAAATAGAAATGTCCAAATATTTATATTCATCTCATTAGACTGCATGAAGTACCAAGCTTATCTCTCTTTTATSCATTCAAACTGCTGTATGGCCAGAAATTTTGGACAGCAGCTGTGTTTTCACTCACCATCAATTTCTACTCACAATTCTAACTCTGGAAGCAAATGAGATAAAACCCCTGGCTACTGACTAGTAAGATGACCTGTGAAAGGTTGTTAGTATCCACTACTTTTMTTTTTTAAATTATAACTAATTTCTAGAAACACATGTTGCAAAGAAACAGAAGCAATTTTAGAATAGGCTATTTTTTGAAGCATGGGTGTTTGCCTAAAATAATTTCTGCTGTCTCTCCCTCTACRTGATGAATGGCAACTCATGAGATTTGATGCATTCAGATCTATTACTGAGCCACAAATTAACAAATAATTCAGTCTTTAGAGTTGAGCAGAGAAGRAAACACTTTGTAAAAAAAATATTTCAATGATTCTAGCGTAAAAAATCAAATGGATGCAGGTATTTTTAAAAAAAACTTTGAAATATGCATTGTATCTAATTTCTGCTTCTTCCCCTGTCAGATCAGGTGCCAGTAAGCCATTCATCTTGTTCATTACAGCTTCCGTATAATTTTGGATTWGAGCTTTCAGACTTGGATTAAGCCTATTCTTAGTGATTCTAAATCAGTGTATTTGATTTTCTTTTTGTCAGAAGCAATACTGTAGCAGAATTTCATAGGGTATCCCTACTACTTTCTATGTGTCATCAAACATAACACTAAGACCTCTCAACAGAAACAACTTCAAAACTTACAAGGCATAAATTTGTCAGTGCATTTTATGATACTTAGGACTTACAAATGGCAAATAGGAGATTAAAACCTGTATATATGGAACAGCATCAAAATATTATTTACATAATGTTTCCTAATTTATTTGAAAGCAAATATATATATGTGTGTGTGTGTATTTGTATATATGTGTGTGCATATATACAATAGTAATTTTTTACTTCTTGCAGATGTATGTCTGAGGACTCTTGCAGGATATCAAAAGGATAAGCAAATTTTTATACATGGCACACGTGAACTAAGTTCTTACTCACAATAGAAATAATAGTAATAGAAATCTCTGAGATTAATCTCATTCATAAGTATCACTTACCAAAAAATTTTACAAATCTTTATTTTATTCTCACACCCAGATATTTATTTTCATGCTGCAGCCTACTGCTACAATCAGGTCTGAGTTCTTACAGACTTGTCCAACCTTACTCCTTGTAGTCCTCTCAGAGTAAAGGTAATCTTATATCACTCAACAGTCTCTCTGAAGCACAAATATATCTTAAGACATAATGTTAAGAAAATTATACTTCCTTCATTTCCATTCTTAGTAACAAAATTCCTTAAATCTCAAAAGTCATGTTTTAAATATTCCATCCTATAAATTTAAATCAATTTTGAGTAAATACTGTCTCCAAAAAGTAAAAGGAAGTAAGAAAAAAAAAGGAAGAGCCTCCCTAGCAACAAAATAAAAAAAAGCACTAATGATTGCATCAATCTCTTTCAACTGCAACATACAGCACCTCAATCATAGATTTTATAAGGATGAGTGAAAGGTTCTTGCTGTGTTTTGCAGTGTTACACAGAGGCAGCCTTGTATGTTCCGTTTAAATCACAGCAAATATTTTTAAATAAAGGACCATTCTAAGCTGTGTCCTTTGCTGGATTTATGCGCTTTCTATGTATAGATACATAAGGAACTCATCTCATTATTTCTTTCTGTTGATCTCTTTGAATCACATGCTCTTTGGATCATGCCAAGATCTCTGTCCATTTGACAATGCATTATAATATCKCTCTTCTTGCTTAATGTCAAAGCATCTTGTCAGTATTTAGATTTACTTTTTCTGCCTAAAAATTTTCAATGCGCCATCACTTTACTCACGACGGGTCCTGTACCAGACTAGTTCTAAAATAGTTTCTTTAAATAAGACACAGGGACTGCAAGCATGTCTGTTTCCTTATGTGCTCTGTGTTCTTCCTTCCTATTAGTCTCCAGTTGGAGAAATATTTATGTGAGTATATTGGTGAATAACTCAGACAATGTCAAGTCTACAGCTTGTTTAATTAGTTACTTTTCCCAGTCCAGGAAACAGAATTTTCTATGTGTCAACATTTTAATCTCTATTAAGTAATGAAGATGAGGGTGATGTCAGCTAGGAAGCTAAGTGCTGATATCAATCAGTCCAGTGACCTAATTACAGACCCATTAAAGCTGACACAGAATWCAGAACATAGAGAGATGCTCTGTGTCTAGTATATATTTCCTTTCTGGTTTTCCCTCTTTTACCTCAAGTTAATTGTGTGCTATCTATAGATGGTTGAAACATTATCTCAAGAGCAGGGACTGATCCGCTTCAGCATTCAAAAACTGATCCATTAAAAATAAATAGAAAAAAATTCCCCAGAGCGTGGGCCAAATCCAGACACTGTGGTTTTAGACTATTAGGAAAAAATAAAGCTAGTCCATATTCCTTTTCAGCCAACCTTACAACTTAATTTAAACACTGCTTTGTTTGAACTTGAATGTCTTTTAGAATTAAACATGCTTCACAGTAAGAGGACAAAATATTCTTTCCATCAGAAAAGACATTCTTTTTAAAAGAATTTCCATATTTTGGAAGAGTTATACTACACTATTAAGCTGTTTCGTAAGAAAGCAGTGTAAGAAACCCCAACCATAACTGTAAGAAGCAAGCATCAAAAACCACAAGCAATTATTTGCTGGAAAAAAAAATCATACTGCTAGTAAATCCATAAAACTAGAACACAGAAACAATAAAAATTTTGGGTAAAAATGGATGTTTGTGGATTTGTATATACTAGAATTCAAGTGCTATTAGTGRCATTTGCTAAGCAGCTCCTATATATTCTGAAAGAAAAAAAAAACATATCTGTAGTTTTTTCTCTCCGAGCAATTTTCCTGGAGCAACAGAAAACCAATAAACACTTTGAGTTATATAGGTCAAAGAAAAACTGGTAATAGAAATCTGAATGTCTGTGTCTTTTTTAATTTGTTTAAACAAATTTTAAATAAATTAAATTAACAAAAAAAAAAGATTTTAAATAAATTCTTTAAATCAAAGACTGTGAAAGCGCAGAAAGCAGACCAGTGCCAGTAGTAGCCAATTAGAATCAAACTCCTGTATACGAACTGACCCCTGCTGATCACACCCAGTGCACACTTTGCCGGTGAGAAACAAGCCTGTCTTTCAGTCTCAAGCTGCTCCCAAGGGTAGAGCTTCTGTAGCAGAGCGCAGCCAAAGCAGTGCCCCATTGCCAAGGGCCAGGATGGGGCTCTGGATCACCACTGGCTGCCCTTGGCAGCTGCTTCAGCCCTGGTGTGGTGGAGCTGCACCCCTCTGCCTCTGCTTGTACCTCTTCTACACAGGCAGGGKGGCATCCTGGCCATTTCATGTTGGAATCATATGCTACTTACGTCAGCTGAGGAAATAACATAATTAATTCTTCCCCTTCCTGATTTCTCCATTTCAATCCTCACCTGTTCTTCTGCTGCTTTAGTCCTRGAATGGAAGCACCTGCAACTAAATTTACAGAGGAAAGCTATCTGATGAGTATATAATGATTTTCTCTATGACAGCAAAAGGGAGCACACAGGCTACTTTGACCTATGACTGATTTCACAAAATACGTAGCTTTTCTATTTTTAAACAAGAATGGTTGTACAAAAGAAAACTGCAGACAAGTTCCAAATAATCCAGCTTCTTGTTCAGACTAATCATAGTAATGACTAACTTTTCATTAAGTTGTGATCTAGTGTTTAGAAATTTGCCTTGAAATCCTTCTCACATATTTGGATGAGATKGTTGAATATCTACTATTTTAATGATTTTTCAAGAACTCTTACATATTGTGGTTGTTACATAACCAAATTAATAATATTTTCTGACACACATAAGCAATATGAAATGGTCTCAAAATATTTTGTCTTTTCTCAAGACATACAGTGTGAAATTTTTTTGAATAATTCCTGTGCCTTTTACATTATTATCTTAAATGAAATCAAATACTTTTAAACCTGAGAATAATATGGATCAATTTATACTGATTTTGAAGCCAGAAAATATTTTGAAGAGAGACAGATTTTTTTTCCAACATAACTTCAGTTTTTAAATTACTTTCAGAGTGGAAAACCTTGAAAAGCTCATATAGTCAAAATTGAGGTTGGCAGTTTTTTGTACATTTCAGTAAACTTCTTGATTTAAAATATTTTTCAACTCCATTTCACAAAAGACTCAAGACATTTTGCAATATTTATGAATTTTCCAGGAAGTAATATACCAACCAGTCTTGTAGTAGGCTGAAATCCAAGGTTGGCGCAAAGTACATTACTCTAGGCAATTAATTTCTTCATTTATATCTTGAAAAGTAAGGCAAACATCTAGCAACACCTGCAAGAAGGCTGAGTTCCTTTAGCCCCATCATAATTACACATCTGTCACAAGGTAGCTCTGATACTTTCATTTGCATTTATCAAGTCAGGCTTTTAAACAGACATGAAAATATAGGCTGCTCCATGTATAAACTATTTTCATGTTGTAATTTTGAAAGATAAATATATCAAAAGAATACAGTAGGCAGTCAGTACTTTAGCAAAATTGTAACTGTGTTTATAACCATATAAAAAGCCAATATAAGAGCAATGGGAAGATCAGGTAACTTCATTCTAAATCAGAGAAGTAAAATTAGATATCTGGGTTTGGAAAAGACAAATCTAAGTTGGACTATTAGGCATGGAGCAACATAACTGATAAGATACAAACAAATATCAGTCATCTGGAAGAGAGCCTYTGTGGCATTTGCAAGTTTCTATTTACTCAGATCATTAAGTTTTGTTAAATCAGTAAGGCTGACGCTTTCAAAATTCCAGTATGAACTCTGTTAGTAGTTCTTACACTGCTTGCTCAAGGCCTGTATCACCAGGAGAGGATTTGAAGGTATAGCTTCAGCTAACCATAAACTCATTTTTTAAACTCTAACAGGGTGTTTCAGAGAAAAATTTTATATATATACATATATATATATATATACACATATGTACATCAATTGTTTGCTACTAAAACTACCTCTCCCTTATTCTGAATATTATACACAGAAAGACTCTTGCATGGGAAAGTCAGAGACTTCTCTGCCACCAAGGACAATGTTTACACTACTATAAAGAGTCATAAATGTTGAACTGCAGATTAAATAATCCACTCAAAATCCATTTCAAATCAGATGGTAACCAGTCTATCACATAATATCTAAAATGACAGAAATCCTGAACTGAGTAGCATTAAATAATCTGGCAGATGGAATGAGAAAGGGCAGACACAATTTGCTTCTTTTGTTTTCCCTCATACTGTACTATTTTTTGTCTGCTGTTTTACAATTATTTCTCTAGAACTGAGAGAAAGTGAAGATTTTATAAAGGCTTAACAAACATATAATATTAAACACTGTATGCATGGGAACACTCAGGGATCAAGCTAGACAAAAACATAAATATCACAAATAGATCTGAAGCTAAAGCAGACTGATTAAAAATGAATAAATATTTTACTTGGTATCTTGTTTCAGACAGACCTAGTGAAGTAAGATCTAGCTTTTTTTACACATTTTTCCTTATGATTCAATATAAAAATATTGGCTTACCATGCTTTTGAAAGCTACATGTATTTAACACAGATATGATGAGTTTCTATCCTTAGACTACAAATCAAATACAATCTGCAAGACAAATTGTGCCCTGGGGAATAAGTATGTATCTCAATGGGAGTCAAGAAAAGGCCAAGGAGATTTTTCATTTATTAAAAAACACTTTTCCCAGATGTCGCTGGTATGTGTGCAGAGTCTCATCAAATTTTCAACAACAGTTTTAAATTCCTTTCTCCAATACAAAATTAGGTATGCTGAGTTATAAAAGAACAGTAGAGTAAAATACGTGAATATTTGCTGATTTCCCTCTTGCCGTATATTACTGTACTTCAAATATTGTTTCTCCAGGAAAAAAAACTGACAATAAAAGAGAGGCACTTGTGGTTACAAATGCTAGGAGGCAAAAAATCTGAATATATTCGCTGTGAATGATGTTACACAAAGATAGTGTACAGAACTCAACTTCTTAATTCCAAAGGCTTCAAACCTGTCACTGAACATCTAAACATCTAAAGCAAAGAAAAAGGAAATAATCCTTGAGGTCAACAGTCTTGAGCGGGTATGTGGTTTTAAAGGGAGCTGAAATATATATTGTCTTTGAGGGAAGAGGAAACTGAGTTTGTGTGTGTATTTTTGGGGGGTGTTTTGGGTTTTCGTTAGTAGAAAATTATTTTTGGACAAAATCTGTGCATCACACTATAGGCTTGCAGAACTTAACAACCATGAGATGTTTGTCTCACTAGTCAAACTTTTACATGCTCCCTCTAACAGGTTGAATGTGAACAAAATTACACAGATCTGGTGGGAATGTAGAAAAGACAAGAGTCTATGCTGGTGAAATACATCTCCTGCAAAAAGAAGAAGCTTCAGGTGAGGATTGAAGTAACAAAAGATAGAGGAATTGTGGTTTTACTGTTATGAGAAAATACCTCTCTAGGACAAAAAAAAAACCCCTTTGAAATGTAATATATTGAATGAAAGAGAAAACTAGGGATGGAAGGCATTCCAAGAAAAATAAACTACAAAAGAATATTTCCCAAATGTAATAAAAATAATGCTTTACAGGCCTAGTACTTTTTGAATGTATGAAGACTGCAATTTTCTCTGTTTAAGCTCCTGAACATGCTAAGTGATAACTAGACCTAAAATTAAATTAGCATCAGCTCCATTTCCTTGGTTCCCTGCAAGCTTTGCTGGTACATTTACAAAACTGGAATCCAATTTACTGAGTTCAAACATTTTGTAACTGAAAAACAGTGTTAAATAGGCTATTTTTAAACTTATCAAAAGGCAGTGATGAATTTCTTTAGTTTGTCTTCCATTAATCTGTCTACTTACTGATGACTTTCTATTGTCTTCCTTATAGAGTTATTCATAATTTCTTTCTATACATTCTCTTTAACATCTAACTGATATAAAYGTTTATTGTAGCTATTTAAATCATAGTAATATGTATTGCATATATAATTTTTACACCTTWTTCCTGAACATTCTTATTTGGACATTTTTCTCAGTACCTACGGCACATAAGAAAGCAGCAATTGTTAAGTCAGAAAGAAGACAGAAAGCTTCTAGATTTTTAGCTTTGCAGGTGGGTATATCTGGGTATATCTAATTTTCTAGACAAAAAGATAGTGTCAGATGTAACAGAAACACATTTACAACTAATTTCCTATACTTATTAAAAAAACCCCATATATATATATTTATGTATTTAGGAGTTCCCTTTCAAATGAACTACATTGGAAGATGTGAAATAGTCACTAATATTCAAAAGCATTCACCATTACTCTCATACATAGCATCAAGATTAATAAATAATTATCAACATTTCCAAAACAAACATACCTCAAAGACACCAGTGTCTTAATTCTTCAGGAGAATTACTACTTCAGCTGCCTTTTTGTCTTCTTGTCTTGAATTTGTTTTGTAGCCTAGAAAAATAAATCTCAGCTTACTTTCAAATTGAAAGCATAAGGCTAGACCCAAAGAAAAAAAAAAAAAACAACACTTAATAGCATTGCAGTTAATTCTGCTGTAATCCTACCTCATTATCTTAAGCAAATAAATCTCTAAAAAGGATTACCTTTTTAAAAGCAAATTAGAAAACTGAATGTCATCTGTGCAGGGAGACATTCTTTTAAAATGCAATCAGCAAGGAAGCTCATAAATAGGCCACTATATAAAAATATTCATATCAGGCAATCCTTAGCAGATTTTCAACAGATGTGTATGTAACTATGATTTCACAAATTCCTAAAATAAAACGTGTCTACATCGTTTACCACAAACATTCAAGAGGCTAAAAAAAATGTACTCRTTTAGATTCTAGAGAAAGAACAATATCATAAAGATATGTTCTTTGTATCTTCAACTGCAAGTGCTCTTGCCACTCCACCCATGTCAAGAATGGTAAATGCAGGGACTGACTGGGAGAACGAAAGCCCTAAGCCCACTGTAGAAGAGGATCAGGTTCAAGACCAAGGAATGTCAATGTTCACAAGTCCATGGGACACAATGAGATTTATTTGCAGGTCTTGAGGGAGCTGACAGACAAAGCTGTTAAGTCATTTTCCATTATTTCTGAAAAAAAAGTGGCAGTCAGATTTGTGCTCACAGCTCAGAAACCCAATGGAATCTTGGACTGCATGAAAGGGAGTGTTGCCAGTYGACAGAAGTTGGTGATTCTCACCCCCTACTCTGCTCTTGGGACACCCCACCTCTAGAACTGYRTACAGTTTTGGTGTCCCCAAATTAGGAAGGACATGCAACTGTTGGATCCAATCTAGAGGATGGCCACCAAGTTGATAAGAGGACAGGAGAACCTCCACTATGAAGCCAGGATGAGAAAGTTGGGGCTGTTCAGCCTGGAGAACAGAAAATTATGTGGAAACCTTACAGCAACATTCCAATATCTTTCCTTACAGTGAAGCTGGAACAGCTTCCTTACAGTGAAGCTTCCTKACAGCTTTCCTTACAGTGAAGCTTCGTCAGAAACTGTATTGATGGGATAAGGGGTAATGGGTACAAACWAAAAGGGGTGAAATTTAGATTAGATATTAGGAAGAAATTTTTTACTGTAAGACTGGTGAGGCATTGGAACATGTTGCCCAGGGAGGYTGCGGATATCCCAACACTGGCAACATTCAAAGTCAGGTTGGACAAGGCCTGGAGCAGCCTGGTGTAATGGGAGYTGTTGAGACTTGATGATCTTTAAGGTGCTTCCCAACCCTTTAACATTCTATGATTCTATGCAAAACATAGCAAGAGCAGCCATTTAACTGTCACATTTCCCTCTCCTGCACACCATTATAATTTTTGATTTACTGAAGAGAATTATAAAAAACCCAAATAACAAGCAGGGTTGTTATGTTTTTACTTTATTCCAATAACCATGTAAAATTCAGGAACCTAGCCACTAGGCGCATCTTAATACTCATTACACATTTTTAGAAATGCACATGGAGTACATAAGCAGCGAAGAAGCAGCAGACACTATCAAAAGAAATCAAACTACTGAAGTATTATCATTGTTAGAATGTTTTAAGTATTCTTAGAAAAAAATTACCAATTTTAAGTCCTTTTGGTATATTTAAGTTAGAAATAGAAATAATGGGTTATCATAGTCCTAAGAAAAAACATCAATACCGTTGCAAAAATAAATTTTTCATTAAGAAGAAACCAGCCTGCGATTCTGTGATAGCTTTATTACTAACGTAAAAGAAAACAACAGACTTTAATAAAATAAAATTGCCATTTGCATTTTTAGCTTAATTTGTATTGAACTTCTCAGTTTCACTTTAAAATACTCCTCTTATCTTGATCATCCTGAGAGTTACTCCTTTCTTCAAATGATTTCATTTATCTGTACCAATACAAACAAGTTGTGTTAAATAAAAACAACACAGAAGACAGCTTGCTTGAAGGGAATGTGTATATAACAAATCTAAGTGAACTCAGCTTTRGAGGTTGATTGTGGTATATGAGGAAGAAACTAATGAAGAAAGTATTAAAATGAAAGTAATAAAGATAAAAAAAAAGCCAAGACAGAAATGAAAAACAACTAAAWAGGATTAATAAGGGTTTCATTTGTACCCACAAGCCAGAAATGTAGTTGGGCAGAAAGAAGTCAGGAAACTATTTTCTGTCAGTAGCCGCTTCAAAGTCTTTTACTCCAGTGTTTCCCAAGAACAAAATATATAGTCACACATTCATTTGAATACATGAAAGCCAATGCATGATACMGAAGGTAAAACAAGGCATCCAGCATTCACAATAATAGAAATAGTGTATATTATCCTATAATTCAAGGTTCTTTAAGAGCTAGGAACTATGTACTTATAGTTTGGAAAATTAAATAATCACACTGCTACCATTAAAGCAAATCTTGATTTATAACTATTTTTATGTCAGAGTGGCCATGACTTGAGGGTTTTGTATTACTTTTTGAATGGTAATATAATAGAGTCTCATACAATTTTTCTTATTCCTCCTTTGATAACAATTTTTGAGTCTTGCAAATTTCAAGATTAACTGATGTCTCTTCAATCAAAGTGTATTTTCATCTGAGTGCTAGAACATTTCCATGATACATTGAAAACAAGATAATGGAGGGACAGTGGTAAAAATAATGCTTGCTTGAAGGATGAATATTGCTTGAATATTACTTTTAATCAATATTTAGGTGAAAAATGTCAACAAAGCAGATCTCTTCATACTTACATCTTTATTTTTTAAATATTAAAAGGATTCAAAATAGTTGTTTCATGGAACAAAAGCACATATTTAAAAGCAGTTTCTAGTCTCATAAAAATCCTATCTTTGTATTGTTACAGTAGTTGGAGTATTTTCATCAGATTTATATGATTTATGGTGTTTGCTAAGATTTGATGTTGGTAATGCTTCTGTGATTGCATATTTAAGAAGAAAATCAAAGCAAAGTGCACACAGTTTYTGTTCTACTAGTCAGAGAAGGGGAGGAGGAGGTGAGAACATATGAGGGAAACCACACGGAGACACCAAGGTCAGTGAAGAAGGAGAGGGTGGAGGTGCTCCCGGTGCTGGAGTTGAGGTTCCTCTGCAGGCTGTGGTGAGACCMTGGTGAAGCAGCTCTGCCCCTGCAGCCTGTGGGGATCCATGGGGGATGCAGGGATCCACCCACAGCCCGTGGGGGAGATACCCATGCTAGAGCAGTGGATGCCTGGAGGAGGCTGTGATCCAGTGGGAGACTGGGTGGAGAGAGGGGCCCTGCTTCCAGGCTGGAAGAGTGCATCCTTGAAGGACTGCGCCCTGTGGAAGAGTGACACACACAACAGCAGTTTTGGGAGGACTCCATGCCTGTGGGACAGACTCACATTGCAGCAACTTTGGCAGGACTGCTGCTCATGAGATTGAAACCATGTGGGAGAAGAACTACCTCCCATGGGAGGGACACCACCRTCTCACAGGAGAAAGACTCCACTCCCAGGGCAGTGAAAGAAAACCTTGGGTGATGAACTGATCAAAAMCCTCACACTCTGTCTCCCTGTTGGGAAGGAGGGAGGGTTTGGGGAAAAAACATAGTTTTAAGGGCTTATTTTACTTMTCATTATCATCCTCTGATTCTATTRGTAATAAATTCACTTTATACCTTTAAGTTAAGCCTGTTTTATAGGAAATGTGCCCTCTGTTGACRGGGTGACAAAACTATCCTTTGTCCYGTCAAAAAGGAAAGAAGCCCAGAAGTTTCCCTCCTCAATTACGTGAAAAGACATCCCATAGGGCCTAGGGGGCTTCACCTCARACTTAAGGATAGCTAATTGGACAGGAGCCAAAAAGTCCCACCTGGGCAATTTACTAGAAAAAGAAGAGAACAAAGAAACTAATCGTTTTYRTGAGGTGTTTTRCCAGGAGCAAGAATCTCTTGCACCTGGCTCGGTTTTTCTCTGTTTGTTATTTCGCCTTTTATTAAACCGTTTTGTTTCCAACACTGCRACAGAAGCCATCCTGCTGATTTTTATGCCTCCAAGGGTAACTGAGCTATCTTGGGTGTGTTATAGACCTCCAAGACCTTATGAGACCTGGCTTGAGGAGGCAACTATTACACTGTTTTACCCCTGAAGTGTCTGCTCCTAGTCCTTATCTCAACTCATGAACCCTTAATGAAATTTTTTTCTCTCCTCTGTCCAGCTGTGGCAGGGGAGGGTGAGTGAGTGGCTTTTGTGGGTGCCTGGTGTTTGGCCAGTGTCAAATCACGACACCGAATTTGGTAAAAATTTTAAAAGCTAATGTTTTCTACCTGCTGGGCTTTCAGAGATATAACTTCAGTACTACATGTATCTGTATTAGCCAAAGAAAAATATAAAGTAATTATTCTTAATGATATTAGATTGAAAGAAACCCATGGATTTAATCTAGTCCCTCTTGACATTTGAAGATCCATATTTATTGTCAGAAAGGTTTTACCCTTACAAAACCTTTTGGTTTCCTTTCTCCAGTCATTTTATTGCTGTAGTGCACAATTGTGTGCAAGGTTAAAATAAAGAACTACTGATCAATTTGTACCCTAACATCTAGAAAACTTGAATTTTAGTGACATCTGGAGTTCCCCTAAGGGAAATTTCTGCCAAATACACATACTAAGTAAAATGATTTAAAAAATAAAATAAAAAGGAAAGAAAAAAGGAAAAAACCAACAAAAATACAGAACTGGGTCGGTTGTGTTATGAGGTACAGAAAAATAATTTCAAGCATCATTGTAGTACTATGTTCTCGGAAAACATCATTTGCTGGTTTCAGTAAAAAGAAGAATTAAATACTTTCTTTTATAAATTCTCCAATGTCTTGTATCATGTGAAATATCAAGTTATGGCTTCTAAGTTTGAAAAAACACTATAAGTAAAAACAGGCTGATTAAATTCACAATGAATTTATGTCTACAAAGCAAAAAAAAACCCCTCTAAACAAAACAGCCAGAAGGTAACAATGTTAATCAGACTATGGGAGTACAATTTACTAATTTTTTTATTATCTTSATTTTGTGAGATCTTACTAGCTAGTAGTGTCATCCATCCTTTCATGAAAGCTCAGTTTGTTTAACCACTGTGAATGTGTAGCRTTGCAGTACACAGATGAAAAGGATATCCCCAAGCTAACAAAAACTAGAAAAGACAGCTTTAAAGTCTCAGTTTTCTCTTGGTGCTCCTAAAGAGATAGAAAGTCATAAATATCTTGGCATACTTTTATCTACAGAAAAAAGCAAACTTGAAAATAACAGAGACAATAACTAAAGTCTTTAGCTATTGCTTACCTATAAACTAAAATCAGTAATCAATTACTTCTYAAACAATTCAAGGTGCAACTAAAACCACAAGAATATTCACATTCTCGAKGCAAGAAGCTAAATAATTTTGCTGCCAAATATTTGGTTTATTATCACCTGGCAAAGGAAAGAGAAGACCTTAAGCACCAACACAAACGAACTAAGTTTACATGGTGGCATTGACATCACTTAGATGTCTATACAACACAACAAAACTAAACTAACATAAAAAGGGCAAATATCTTAAAACCAAAACAGTTTGATGTCATTAAAGACAAAATAATAATAAAAAAGAATAAAAATCCCTTCAAATAACTCTTGATCAGTAATATGTGCTAACCGAGACAATGACAGGTAGAGATAGTTTGGACGCTTTATCAATCTAAATGCATTTACAGGRTAATCTCCTGAACTATAGCCTATGTTCAAAACAGTACCGTCACAGATCTGTAGAGGATTTTAAGCTGAAGTGATGTGAAATATACAATGGTTGACTATGTATACGGGGTTTTTCTTAGTTTCTGACATTATTTTTTCTTTACATCTGTTAAGACAGATTTCTAGTTGACCTCTTAAATTCTTATATTAATGCCAGTGAGAGCAAAGTTCATATGAAAATGTTCCCTGTGAAAATGAAGATCAAGGTTCTTCATACCTATGTTTTTACTGCTATCAGCATAATTTTCCTTCTCTTATTTTCCCTTATAATTTTCTTTTCACTAAACACAGAGCTGAATTAAACACAAATGAGTGTGAAGCAACTCAAAATCCTTCATCTTCCAAAGTTCAGGGAGGTGCAATTGATTCTTTCCATTTGTTTCCACTTATAGCAAAGAGTAACTTGATGCTGTTAGAAGGACTTCAAAAATATTTCAATTTGCACTCTAGATGCATATTTTTAGCCAACCTAATGAACGCTTTTTTACACTCAAATGCACAATGAGGTGGCAGATACCTGAGATCCTGAACAGTAATGAGTTCTGAACTTTGCTTGCCACTTTTCAGCAGGTATGTTCAGTTTAATTCCCACTTTTATGAAACATCTAAACATACCTAAGATAAAAACTTGCCAGATTTTAAACTTGACTTTATTTTACTAATTTATTTGACAGTAAAAGAACTAATGAACACAGCTTTAGGGAAAAAAAAAACCAAAAACAATAGAGTATTTCAGTTGGAAGGGACCAGCAATGATCAAGTCCTGACCACTTCATAGTTGGCCAAATGTTAAAGCATATTAACGAGGGCATTGCCCAAACATCTCTTCAACACTGACAGYATTGGGGTATCAACCACTTCTCTAGGAAGCCTGTTCCTGTGGTTGACCACCACCTAAGTAAAGAAATGTTTCCCAATGTTCAGAGCAAACATACCCTGGTCTTCCCAAGAGTCCCAGGGAAAAGAGATCAGCGCTTCCTTCTTCTATTTCCCACCTCAGGAAGCTGGAAAGAGCCATTCAGCCTTCTTTTCTCCAAACTGGACAAGTCCAAAGTCCTCAGCAGTTCCTTTCTTCCATCCCTTTCATCAGTTTTTTGCACTCTTCTGAATACATCCAAGGCCCTTAAAAACTTTTCTAAATTATGGGGCCCAGAACTGCCCACATTACTCAAGAGGTGATTGCACTAACGCTGAGTACAATGAACTAATCACCTCTTCTGATCTAAGAACACATCTACAGTTATTTCTTACAATGCTAGTTCCACAGAGCATTAGTAAMTATAAAACATAAACTTACTTTGTACTTATCTTTCCTGATGAAAGCTCCTCGCTTGCTGCAAGTTAAACAACCTATGATGTATTTTTTAAAATTTCCCTCTTATTTTAGAAAATTGTATTAAATGGAAATATAAATAAATAAATATTATAAATATTATATAATTAATAATATAATGTTTATGTTATAAATATAAACTTCCTTTCTATTAAAAATATTTAGATTTTATAATTAAGGACGTGCATTTAATAGGGAAAATCCTACCTGTCTGTCATTTGATATTCATAAGGCATTAACATCTGTGTGGGCCTGGAAGCCTCTACAATGGAGTAATGACATTAATTTTATTTCTTTACTGAAAAGGAATGAAGTATTCAGAATTTTTACTTAGAACTACTAATGAATCATTGAACATTTAGCAGACTTCTCATCATTAAGAAAAACAAACGAAGCAAAGGAGTACTCTTGTTTTACCATATCTAATCTTTGTATTCACTTCTGAAAAGACATTCTTAAAAATTTTTTCTCATATGTCTGCTTCTCTAAAGATCCATGGAAATACTCAGAAAATATGGAAAATAACCCTATYGCTACATCAATTAAATTTAACTATATGAGATCAGGGACAAAATTTTGGTGATATAAATGCAACTGAGTCACTGAAATGGATATGTAAGCATAAGAGGTTCTTGAAAATCATGTATAGAGCAGTTCAAGAGAAAAGCTGTGTGGAAGTCAAGTGGGCCAATAAAATAAAAGCATTTTGAGTAGAAATCAGATCCTGAAATTATTAAAAATATTATTTTTAATGTATTAAGTTTAAGGCTGTACAGGCTTATGTACATATTGATTCACAGAAATTAGAGAAGTACTACAATACTAAGGTGTTCTTTTCAGCTAAATTTTTAGAACCCAGATATTTGCTTGTCAAGAACATAACCTTGCTTTTGTCCAATTTTTGATATAATTATTTCTCTTTATATTGTATTAATATATGATCTCAATTATTTCTAACCAGTATAAATCAGAATATCTTCCTTGATTAAAGAGCAATTCAGTTATTTAGCGAAAGGAGAACAGATTCCAGCCTGAATTCTCTCTGTCACCACTGTGGAGAGGACAGCAGCATTGATTTTTCTATTTTGTTCCCACACAAAAACTCAAATTTATATTCAGAGGTTTGCATTGGAGAAAGGAATTGAAGGGTGAAGGGGAAAAAATGCAAATGAATTGTTGAGTCACTGTCCCTGGAGATATTTAAGAGATGTGTAGACGTGATACTTAGGGATGTGTAGATATGATACTCAGAGGTGCGTTTGATGCTTCTAATAATTCTATTACTCTATGAAGTTAGAAATTAAATATGACTGTTGTAATGCTTTTCCTTCTAAGCAAACATCTTCTTAAATTTTTAGTGTTTAGTAACATTTTACTGTTTACATTAATTCTCAACATTGAATGTAAAATACCACCTATGGATTTAAATACCTCTGTATTATGCCTTGTTCATMATTTAATATGATTTCAAGACCTGAATGAAATATCCCATTTTCACTAAACACTTTGCTCAGAAAAGCAATTAGCCATTGAAGTTCATACTATCAAAAACAATTCCTCATGGTCTATGCAAACATGACCTGGAAGTGAAAAACTGGAAGCATAATGTGGGCATCGGCAGCAGGGTTCAGGTATATATAATGATGAAAAAATTTACTAGAACAGTCCTAAGGTCATTTTCACTAGTACTTACTCATATATGTATAAACTGAAAAAAAGCGTTTAGAGATCACATTAGAATTCCATTGGAAAAAGTGACCCTTCACTTACTAAAGCTTTACATCTAATTTACAAGGAAGCCATACTAAATTAGTTATCTAAATCTCTGGCTGAAATAGATCATAGCTGTGTCTTACCAATTAACCTTTCAATGTACAAAACCCCAAGTGATTTCGAGCAATTTTGTTTCCAGCTCATTGTAAATGGAAAGTGTTCTCAAAYATTCAGTACAACTCAACTAGTGATCTCAAGTCATTTAAAAAAAAAAATTCTTCCCTTAATGAGATGGAAAAGAGAAAAAAGATTTTMCTATTTTAAATCTAATTTCACTCACACATTTACAGATAACACCATCATTTTTAYGTATCTTAAGTCCTTAATAAAAAAATCAGATCAAAGTAAAAGTATTCAATACTGCTATTATCAGAACATTGAACAGGTTCCCAAACCAAAATTTGATCAAATTTAGCGAAGCTTACATACAGAAAGTTACATTTTCTCAAATGCACAAACAAATATACTCTGTTGTTAAAATTCAAGATTTGCTTACTCCCAGTTCAGTCTGAGACTTCTGTCTGCAGTGACATTTTAATTTACAGTACCAGAAAGATACAACTAAATATCTAGCATGAACAGAAAACCAGACTTACTAAAAGGCAAATACACAAGAAAGTGGAATATAATTTTATTATGCAGAAACGCAACAAAATAGAAAGCAGAGGAGCAGCTTTAGGTTCACCATATCAGCACCATAAATTTTCTTCAGATAATGGTAATGAAAGCAAAAATTGGTATGGGCTTATATTCCTGTCAAACAATCAAGAGTTATAGCATATAATTTCCCTTGGATATATAGAGGCAAAAGCTCTTCTTTCCTTCAGACTGCTTGAAGCCTGATAGTGTTCATTGCATAGAAAGAAACATCCCAAGATAAAGGAAGCAAACACTTTTTTTAAGCCATGACTTAGAAGATAATTTCTGAGCTCACAGGAGGTCTCACAGCATATTTTAAATTACACACTGACATACATCTCATCTTCATAAAGTGTAATTGGGTCTTGGTCTGTTCAGTGAGGTTAAAAAATTTTTGATTTCTCACAAATTGACTCTAGGCTGAAAACAATCTGTGACTTGAAGGAAAGGAAACAGCTTTGAACTTTGAACTTGAAACAGCTGAAGACTTTATTTAGTGTATGGTGCTGACTGTAGTTGTCTGCATTTCAGGAGAGCATAGCAGCCTGTGCCTKTCTTAGGAGCAAAAGCAAAAAGATTCAAATATAACAGTCCTTTTACTAGGAGAACATTAAAAAAATGTTTTGTTTTCCTCAGGCAGGTATTTTAAATTTCAAAAATACAGTAAAGTAAAAATTAAAATGGTAAAGAAAAAAATCTAGACTTCTCTGTCAACTAAAACAAAATTTTGAGATGAGAAAACTCAAGGATGAGTACCTTGATTAATAATTTACTGCTGTATGATCATGAGTAGTTTTTGTAGATTTTGCTTCAATCTTCTAACCTATCAAATGTGAATAACAATTTCTTTTTCCCTTGTCTTGTATTCCCTTTTTTTTGGCTCATGAGGTGCTCAGACTCTTTCTGGGGCTTGCAGAGGATGATACTAAAAGACTATCCTTGGGATTTCAGCATACCACAATCAGAAATATGACAAACAAAAGATGATTGCCTATTGTGGCAGATAAAAGACTGTATTCAAGGCCTCAATGTTTATTAAGTCAAATCTGAAAATTGATTAAAAATAATGTTCTCCTTCAATCTGACATATTCAAAGAAAAAAAGAACTGCAAGCCTGAGGCAAGACATTGTTCCAYTAGAGACATCACATAATGCCTAAAAATGTGAGAAATAGAAGCAGTGAGATTCTTGTATTATACAATAAGCATGCCATCCCACCTATATTGGGAAGTGCTCTTGTCTTATTTGAAAAAAAATCAGGTAAAAGACAAAATTCCCTCTAAGAAAGTACAAACTCTCTTGCTCCACTTACTTTGCTTGGAATTTTCTCTCCTCTACAGCAAATGAGACGTACACTATTCAGAAAATCTGAATGGTCTTGGATGGTTTCTGATTTCTAAAGTTTAAAAATACATCCTTCAATAAACCTGGAACATAACACTCACTGAAGAAAACACACCTGAGAAGAAAAATTTTCCCATTTTCTGCCAATATTATTGAACATTGTTATTTCTCCAGCTGACCAAGGAAATGGAAAAGATACCAAGGCTCTGCATRTTCTAGCCTATCTTTTCTCTTTTTAGTTTGAGACAGTACACATAAATATCTATACACACAAAATCAGACTTTGTCCTGAGTTCTTCTCAAAAAAAAATTGCATTGATTGTCAAGAGAGCACTCTCAATACCACTATGGACATTTTAAAACGGTCAGAAATAGAAGAAGAAATATTTAAATTTCAGGAGACTACTAGTTTTATACCAATAGAAAAAGATATGTCTATGCAAGTAAACTATTAAAACAAAGTCACTTAAATCAATGTAAATAAAAAAAAAAGGAAAAAAAAAGGAAAAAGAAAAACCCCCAAACATAATTAAATATTTCTAAGAGAAAAAATTCTTATTTGTATATTTAAGACAGTTTTGTATTTACTCCTAATGAAACATTCCATTATTCTATGCTTCTGTGACCAGTGGAATCTTCTGTGTGTTCCTTTCTCCCAGATAGGTTTCATCTGTTAGCTCTGAATCCTTTCATCTGCTGGCTTTGTGTTGCTTTATATCTATTTGTACACAGTTCTTTTTATTGATCTGTTTATTTGGGTTGTCCAACTCTGCTGTGCAGGTTACACCATTTATCTGTGACAACACTCCTAAAACAGCCCAGGGGAACTTCAGCCTCTGTGTTTCACTTCATATCCACCTGTAGTTCCTTCCAAGCTGCTTTCCAGCTAATCAGCCCCCTCACATAGTCTTCTTCACTACACTGTCTTGGTTTATTCCTCCCCCTGTGCATGGCCTCACATTTTCTCTTGTTGAACTTAATGAGGTTCCTGTCAGGCCATTTCTCCAGTCCAGGTTCCTCTGGAAGTCATCACTGCCTCTGGTCATCCACTGCTCCCTGTGTTGTGACATCAACAAACCAGCTGAGGTTACACTTTGCCCCATCATCCAGATCTTTAATGAAATTGTAAGAAYAGCTGAGCCCAGTGTTGACCTCTGGGGTCCACTGCCAGCTACTGACCCCCAGCTAGACTTAATACCACTGGCCACCACAGTCTGGGCCTTTAGCCAGTTTACAGTCCATCTCAATGTCTGTTCATCCAACCCATTCTTTGTCAGCTTTTCTATGAGGATCTTACAGGAAAGAGTGYAAAAAACCTTGTTGACACCTAGGTAGCCTTAATGACTGCCCAGTGCTCTACACTCATCTACTGAGACTGTCATTTTCTCATGTAAGGTTATCAGTTTGGTCAAACATGACCTCCCTTCACAGCCCATGGACTTATGTATGTCCATTTGCTTAATTGTTCCCTGACCTGATCGTCTTCCATGAGTACATTTTCCTTGCACCAGGGTTTTCCCTGACTTCAGTAATTAAGATTTCTGAAGAATGATTTTGCCACTTAAAACTAAGAGGAATTCAGAACCTCAGCCTTTTCCATGTCCTGTGTCAGCAGGGGGCCCACCTATTCCCTATCCAGGTTCATTCAGCAGTGGGCCCACCTATTCCCTATTCTTCATTTCATCACCTATGTACACATTGCAATCCTTCTCATTGTCTTTTGCTATCCCTGACCAGATTCTGTTCAATCTGGGCTTTGTCCCTCCTAACTGCATCTCTGCTCAAATGTTGCCTCTATACTCCTCCCAGATCATCTGTCCCTGCTTCTGCCTTTTGTATGMTTCCTTTTTGTGTTTGAGTTTGCTCAGGAGATCCTAGCTCATTTATGAACTGTTGCTGATATTTTTGGCTGACATTCTGATTTAGGTCTGGACTGAGAACAATGAAATCTAAAATAGATAAAGCATTTATCAAATGGTTACTCAGCAGTGTAACCAATGGGTGATAAATTCACAAAACTATGCAGACACCTTTTAATATTATTTAAGTAAAACATCCTGGAAATCAACATAGGCAGAAGGTAGACTCTACCAGTRGCACCAACTTAATTTTATTCTCAAGTCACTGTCAGAGCCAAAAAAACAAAATGAAAAAAAATTTAAAAAAAGGAGTGCAGCTGCTGAAGAGATTAGGGAAATTTAATGTTCTGTGAAAGACTATTGAAGTGTTTCCTCTTGTGTCTTCCAAAAGCTTTTGTCATAGTATTTCTCTGTCACTTTTTTTCCTGAAAATTRTTAAAAAGATCTCTCCAAGATCTCTCACAAGTCCAACATGTGAAGCTTYGACAACTACTGTGCAATCCTTCTACCCAAACAGCTAAGAGCTTTCAAAAAACACATACTGAAAAAACTCTCTTATTAGTAGTTCACCTTTGCTTAAGTGCACAACTTATTCTTTTCAGACTGCRGGTAGTTAGTTCAATTCCCAATAAAGTGAGACTTTATGTACATTCAAGAAGTACTTAAACTAAAGCAAGTGATTTAATGCTGCTGTCTGTATCATTAGTGTGCTTGCAGGGGACTCCCAAATCACTAGTTCAAGAACTACTACTCAGTCATTAAGGAATTTTCCAAAGTGCAGCACCAGCACTCAGGGAACTTCAAAGCATATAGAACTTTTTCTGTACCCAGCAAGCTACTGACACTTTTCAATTACTGTAACATTTTACCCATATTTTGCAAAAATGTGAGAACTGCACAACGTAAGGAAGAAACAAACCACCAAACCTTCAGTACGCATGTAGTATTTTTGATTATGTATTAAGTTTTGCAACAACTGCAGTTACCCATAATATTATTCAGAGTTTGTGACCCCCCTCGTCAGGGATATTCAATATAGCAGTAGAGCAATGAATTATTACCTCAGCCAGGSTACTAAGTCTGATTTGTGAAAGATATGTGTACAAGAGGGGCACAGAATAGAGTCAGTGACTGTCTTCTGACTGAGGAARCTTTTCTCATTTTACTATTTTCTCTCTTAAAATCACACTACAAACATGAATAATCCAAACAAACTGTTTTCTGTTTGCATCCACACACATTTTAAAACATATACTCCCACACTACATAGATAGCATGCTGATAATTTTGAATGAAACAGTTATGTTCTTAGCATCCTTTCATTTCTGTAKGTAGCATGGGTCTGGCATCCACTTTCACTAAAAATCTTATGTAAAATAAAAATCATTTAAGCTTGGGAAAAAGCATGGCAAAAAAATTCATCACCACCACCTGCTGCATTGAACTCTCCCACTTAAAAAATGATGCCCTCAAACAGACATTTAAATGAATATTACACCTTTTCTATCTAGTTCCAAATTTATTTGCTATTTGTACATCCCAAAGGCCATTTTTGCATAGTCTCCCTAAAGTCCTTATGGACTCTGGAAGCTGGTCTTATCTTCTCTGAAATAAGATCTTACAAATTCCAAAGACAGTGATTCCAAATAATTCTGCAGGTATGAYGACTGTAGAGAGAGAACATATTTAGTTATTGTTGTAGTGTGTTTTTATATTTTGTAATACTTTGAAGTAGTTTTGTCTTGTATCCCCATATTTTTCCCAAATGGTTTATCCCAGACTGTACCCCCCTCCCTTTACCTGTGTTATCCCTCTCCCTGGATGAGATCATCCCCAAACCCCCACCCTGGGTCTCTGTCAATCACTCAGCATCCCATCCCCTCCATCTAGAAGCTTCAGTCCAGGATGTCAAGTGATTAGCCAGAGGCCGGGGGTCAGCCCCCCAAGCCTTGCCCCATACGCTGTCCTATATGTCTATCCCCCCAGCACCCATCCCTTAGGGTCACTTATTGGTTAGTAAAATGTTATCCACTTTCGTGTTCCACCTCCCTTTAAATGTAACCTTGGCACATCTCCCGGGGCACTCAGCAGGAGGTCCCCTGAGGTGCAGGAGCTCCTTTGGGACTCCTAGAATAAAACCTTGGATCAACCCCGGCTAAGAGTCGGCCCTTTATCTTCTACCAATGTCTCTATTGTCTCTTCTGCTGCAAAGGCGACCAGCCTGGGTGCCCTCAGTACACTCGGGGCACGGGAGAGCGTCTCCCYRCTGTCAGCCGTGTCGGGGCTGCCSCCCTGGTGTCTGCCAACTTGGGACTGGCCGAGAGTTCCTGAGAGGCAAACAGAGGGACCGAGACAAGTTATCTGTTTTATTTTTTTTTTTTGATTAGCAGTCTGAGTTATTGTAAGAACTGCTATTTGGGATATCTCCTGTATTTCTACTCTTGYGCTTCTGGAATACCACTAGCAAGTAGGAATAAAGATTA
Organism: Cardinalis cardinalis; assembly: GCA_014549065.1. Classification (NCBI taxonomy): domain Eukaryota; kingdom Metazoa; phylum Chordata; class Aves; order Passeriformes; family Cardinalidae; genus Cardinalis; species Cardinalis cardinalis. The sequence goes on along the minus strand of JACDOX010000098.1, from coordinate 1,363,436 downwards.
GCTTAGTTATTAAGCACAATATTCTTGCTGAAAACTTCTTAATTTTCTATGGATGAATGCAAAAATTATAGGCCAAGAACTTGCTACTGTTTTGCTGGGGTTTTTTTATAATGGAGTAAGAACTTATTGAGAAAAATATAGCAATGCAGTGTAACTTTCATCTTCATGGTAAAGGGGATGCTTTTCATCTTAAGGACTGTCAAGATAGTGAACACCATATGAAAACTAGTTGACACTGAAAACTATCAAAAGAGAATGTAAGAACTATCAAAGGAGAATGTAAACAAAAAGTACATGAGAACTCAAAAAATATTGTGCATCTGTTAAAAAAAAGCAAGATCAAAGTCTAAATTCATCCTGGTTTTACTAAGGGTGTAGAACTCCCAGGCTACATTACAGTATCCCCCGTGAGTTCACATAACTCAGCACCATAAAGACTTMCTAGGGTCAATGTCTCAAGCTTCTCACTGGCACTGAAACAATGGAAAATATCTGTACAATTCTTAACAAAAAAAAATTAGAGTGAATTTGTCTAGTGATTAGTTTTCTTGCCATTATAGTTCCTACATTTTGTACTGTGTTTGTCTTAGTAAGGCACTTCTTAAATATAACCTTACTAAGGACCTGCATTTACTCAGYGCATTCTTRTAATTACTAGCACATTCAAAGGGTTTGGAAAATAGAATCTGATAAAGGTTATGTTTACACACACTCTTTCAGTCKCCCTGAAGTAGCTGAATAGATTGAAGATGGATTAATCTGACAAAATTTAGATCTTTAAAATGCCTTTAGCTGCTAGTCATTTAGACCCCTCTTKATGGTCAGCAGAGGGAAACAGATATCTCTAAGAGGTCAGAAAAACTGTTTACATCTTTCCATCAAATATAAAGGCTATARTCAGCCTCTTCAGCAAAAATGGTTTTTAGGCAAACATTTTAAACATCCTCATGCTGGACCCTGAGCACCTTTTTAACTTGTGAAGCTGAAGTTCTAGCTCTGCCTCCCAGGAATTTCAGAACAGTGTTACCCCTACAGTTCTGATATTCTGTATTGCCTCATAACAGGTGAAAAGGTTTCAGAACTGAATAGCTGAGGCATATTCTCTCAAATGTGTTTTACTGCAGCTGAATTTTTGGAAGTCTTAGAAGGCAAACCATACATAGACAAATTCCTCCCCTAATATCACATATTTTTCCCTGCCTCTGAATGACACATATTTATAGAGGTTTTCACTAGGTCGTGATTCCCCTTTCTTCAATTTTTCTCTCCCTAGAATTATATTGTGTTATGTGTATTTTAGGGATTTTTACAAAACTCATCTCACTCTAAAACTCTGCATGCATGCTTAAAAGATCTTTCAGAAGAAAATTTAGGTCACCTGCCCATTAYTTAAGATAGAAATAAAAATTTGCTACGGCAGGCCAGTTCTGTAGGTCTGTTTTCTTTAAAAATTACATAGTGCATCCAGTGAAAGCAGAGGAGCTTTTTGATACCTGTAGATTAGCAGTCATCACTAAAAACACAGCATGAACAAGTTGTTTCACAGAGAAAAACATCTAAATTATTCTTCCTTCAGATTTGTATTTGTTCTTATTTTTATGACAATGCCATCAGCTCCCCAGCATCCCTACTACATCCTTTCTAAACAAAAGATTGCATTTGCTCTGCCTGCAGCTATTTGTGCACTGAAAGGGTAGTTAGAAAAACTACAGTGACTGGYTGATTAGCTGCAACAAATACAAAGTGTGGTGCTCAGGTCCTGTCCTGTCTGTCCTCCCCTCAAGGGAACAGCAAAACTACTCCCACATTCAACCCATTAATGAGTTTCCCCACAAACCATGTACAAACCTAATGACCCTCGAGACTTCCTTACTTTGACCTTCACTACAAACTGGCAAATCAATTCAGCAGGGACTGGCAAGCAGAAGCAGGCAGCCTTGCTAAGCCACATGAGGGAAGGAAAACAGGCCAGCAGCAAAAGAAGCATGCAGTGGAAGTGTGGATGAAGAATTCATTTTTTATAGAAGTTGTAAAACAGTCATTACAAACTGTAGGACAATGCACACTGATGGGGTATAATCGCTAGGCAGATCCTGTTCTGTCACTCTGCCAAGATGGTGTTGATTGACTGAGCGCAGAACAGCGCTGTGCATGACAAATAGTTACAAAATTGTTCTTCACACTATGCTTGCCATATGTGCGTGCCTTTTGCTTAAATAAGCTGTATGAGGTGTCAGTACAATTTTAGCACACTTGAAAACAGAATGAAAATTCAAAGCCTGCGATTGCATCCGTATGACCATATGGCCATAACTATAGAATTTATAGGGGGTGAATGCAGTAGGTAATCCAAAATTTTTTGCAGAACTCTGACATTAGTTTAAAAAATAAGCTTAATAATTTCTCACTTGAATTTTTACCATTCAGTATCTTTTTAATGAAATGGCACATGAGTAACATAAAAAAATCAATACAGTGTGTCTTAAGTAACAGAAAAAAAAACCCTAAAAAAACCCAACTACAGATCTTAGCATTGTTCAAAGAAAATCTAAGAAATCACAAAAGTTTAAAGGAAAAAACCCTCTATTTTTTCTACTTAAGAACTCATTACAATTCTTCTTAAGTCATCTATTTAAAATTTATTCTTCCCTACCACCAACTGTAGCTGAATTTTGTTCTGTCATAAACATTTAAAGCAAGTAAGTTATTYCAAATAATCTAAGATGAATTTATTGGATCAGCATTCTCATTTTATAATTCAATGTACAAGGTAATAAAAATATATCAATTAGTAACTGAAACAATTTTCTTTCACTTGAAGAGTTTTCAAATTATTTTCCTRTTTAAGCCAATATGAAGTGCACACTTTTAACTGACTGCAGGTTTACCTGATCTGAATTCTTCAATAATTAATATATATCACTTTTTTTTCTAGCAATAAAAAAACTTTTTATATATTTGATCCATCCTTGCAGAAAACTGGACAAAGTCTGAATAATGAAGTTGGWAGTTAAGCTTTTAATTAGAAATTAATAAAGAAAAAATGCTAATAATATTTTATAATATGCTAATTTTTTCAGAGAAGATAATTATCATCACAAGCTTACAATAATAAAACTGAAATTAAAGAATTGGCTGACTGAAATAAAATAGAAATATAGGAAGAAATATCTTGAGCAACGTACCAGAATATAACATATATAAATTCAAAAATACATTTCTAACACATATTAGAAACTTTAAAACAACATGCTTTTTTAATATATTTCTGAATTAAAAACTTCAGATCAATACAAATATATCAATTTATAGCAATCAAATAAATTCCAATTAATTGTCAATATCATTTGCAGACTGTGGGAGCATCCTAGTAAAATATAGTAAAAACTACACGCAATTAAAAATGTACTGGTTTCTTTCCTTAACRAGTTTATATAAATAAATAATTTATAACAGATAACGAAAATTACTCTTCACATCCACTGAGTAATCAGCTTGTTTCAGAAAACAGTAAGAACATAGATTTCATTTCTGTGKGATGACAGCAGTCCTAGTCTGAAAAAATAAGGCAGCTCTGCATCTGCTTCTTCTCGGTCTCTTCTTATAAGAGGAAATTACTCCAAACTGTCTCCAACTTCTTGTCATTAGACCAAAGATGAAATACTGACTTATTTTCTTCTCCTTTGAGTTTACAGCTCTTCTGAAAGATAGCTATTTATCTCACTAGACTGATTAATCAATTCATCGAAAGAAACAAAACATCCTAGGTAGCCTTCTGACACTATAAGAAGAAAAATAATTTGCCAAACAGTCTTGATATTCTTGACTTTATAAGCTAAGGAGATTTTCTCTTCCAGTTCCAAACACACTTATAGCAACTTGTTAGACATCACTACTGCAGCATCTTTCAAACTTCAGGTGCTTCTTGGTTAAAGATAATTATCTTTTCTGTTGGGAGGAGTACTTCATACACCGTTATCTCACAACCTTAAAATAAATAAGCAATTCACAGTGGTGAAGGGAAAATTAAGTAAAAGAAGGAGCACAGCTATTAAGAATGAGAGAAGATCAAAATAAACCCCACCAAACACAAACCCACATAGAAAACTCACTTGTAGCTTGAAACCAAWCCAGAAAATGGAGTAGCGCTTTCCCTAGAGACAAACTATGAATAGGATAATGAATGAAATTAGACCATTTCATTATCCAGGAAAGTACTCCCTTTTCTAAGATGTGATACACGTGTCAATTCAAGTCTAGACTGAGCTTCAAATCTATGGCTCAGGTAAATAACTTCATTCAAGGTGTGGAAAGCACACCCTCAATTATGCTACAAATGATACACAGCTGGCAATAGGATTAGTAACAGCTGCAACCAGACTGGTACAGACCATGATTTTATTTTATCTTCCAGATGAATCATACTGATAGTCTAACCAGCTGCAACAGTTAGATTCTTTATTTTGTACTACACCCCACCTAAATCTCAGTTTCTAAAGTTTTTTTTAGTAAAGAGTATGTGCTCCTGTATGCTTGGCTGAAATTTATCAGCATAAAATACAACAATAATTAAGTGAATGAAGCCAGGGCAATAACATCAATTGCTTGCATTCTGCATTCTTAGTGTCATGAAAGAAACACTGATGATAGTAGTCAGTGAATGATTGGAACTCAAGTAACATCATGGCCTTTGAAAAAGACAAGCAAAACATTCTCATTGATACCTATGATTCATCTGATAAGTGTAAGGCTGAGTCAGAGCAGTACTAATAGATTTCTTTCCTTGGATCATTACTTGGTAAAAAGGTAGTGTGTCGGGCAAGCTACTTTTTTATAAAACATGTTCTTCACTAGAAAACACAATTAAAAAAAAATATACATAAAAGAAAACCCAAAAACTTCTTCAGAAATTAAATGGAATAGCATCAAACTCTCCCTTTTTCCTCAATAACAGCAAAAGTTGCTTTTGCATTTCTTACTGTTACTCTACTCAGTTCTGATCACTTTTAAATTTAGTAATGTATCACTGAAGAATAATTTTTTAGAATTAGTAATTTATGCTTATTCTTGTATTATATTCCCAATTTTGAGACAAGGGGAAAAAACTCCAAATGCCAAGTTTTGATGAGTATTTCTATTCTTAACTTCCAATTAACAGGTTTCATTGGCAGTTTTCAGCTGCTTGACTAAACATAGAACTTGTTTGTACACACAGCTGATTATTGTCACTCTAAAGCTCCTCAGACATAAGATTTAGATGTGTAAAAATTCTTCATATAATCTTATGTAACACATACTGTCTACTGCACAGTTAAATCAATTGATAATTTTAATTTTTACTAAKTTATTTGTCCTCTTAAGAAACTAAGAAATAAACAAACAATCCCATGTAGCTTACTGAAATACCTAAGAAAAAAAAAATATAATCCTACACCTGTTTTTGGAACTATGACTTTAGTTTTTTAATATCTATTTTCTAACTTAAGCTTAGCTTAACATTCTACTTACCTAAGAAAATTCTTACCCTTCCAGATAAAATCTCAAGTCTTGAAGAAGTAACATGTGCTTGACACTGTTATGTGGTCCCAAATTTATATCTTTTTTGTCATTAATTTTTCTCTAGTTATAAAAATTGTATAACCTCACAAACTTGACCTTATAGAACAGCCTTTGTTTAATATCAAAATTTCTTACACAAATTCAAAGATACTGGGAGTCTACATCTCCAGGTTAATACGAAGACCAGCATATTTTTTCCTGCTCATCATAGATACCAAGTTATTTTAATAAATGTCCATAACCCCATCCAGCAAGGTGAAAGCTAATACAGAATTCTCCCAGAAGCCAGGGCATCTCCAAAACAAGAAACACTCTTGTGTTCTTCACTCCAAAACAAGAAACTGCACTTTTTGATGCTTTCTATGTGGGAGGAAAGGGAGGGGATGTTGTAGCAGCTTGTTTTGCTATCACGGGACACTGGGGCTGCAGAAGACAGGCCAAGGGGAGCGTGCCACTGTACCAACATTGCTCTCTCCAAACCTTTCTCATCTGGGCCACCTGCAGGAACTTAGCCTCAAATTCACCTCRATCTTGCATCCAAGGTGCCATTACAGTTAAGAGATCCACAAACTCTACAGCTCCAGGGACTCTGGGGCTGAAGACTTTTGCCCTAATGTACCTGAATCTGTAGGTTTTGTGACTCTCCGAACCCCAAACCTAGTGCATTTTAAATTACGGGTTAATTTACATGGCTGGTAAACAATCTTTGAAATAATCTAGACAATAATTTTAAAATTTAAAAAAAGATAAAACTAGAAAAAACTCTATACAACCCATTTTATGAACCTAAATTAATTCCCTGCCAAGTAAATTAGTAAAATATCCATTTTACACATTCACAGATATTTGAAGACAATAAGAGTGGGGAAAAAAAATTATTTCTGTAGCCAAAATAAACATGACATCTCCTCCCAATCTTCAAGTGCCTCTCACTTGACAGTTTATCACACCTAAAGGTATTTTTCTAAGTATTTTGGGGACTGAAATTTTAAAGCTGTTAAAAGTAACTTATGAACCATAAGAGAATTAGATTTATTATCATTTGATTGGAAAAAAAATCCCAATATTTTCTTTAGATATTAGTTCACACTTTAATTCATTCTAAATTTACCACCTGTAGATTTTTTGAAGATGCCCTAAGCAATCTGTTCAATTCATTAGTTCCCATTTCTCTTCAAATAGCTGTTTGCTTATTGCWGCTGCTTCATTTACTGAAGGCAGTGATACTGAAGTTCTTTTAAATCCAGTGTTGTACCACACAAGTTTCTGGTGGGACAAGCATTCCTCCTCCTACATTTTTACCTATCACATTACAAGTAAGCAACTATCAACAGAAAGATAAGAGCTATRGTTAGACTTTACAAGGTTCATAGAACAGATTGGCATGGATTTCAAAGGATCCTGATTTCTTTTCTTAAGAGAAATGCCACTATTGAAAGAGAAGGAAAGGTCTCTATTTTATTTAAAAACTCCACCAAGCTGCCAAATTGAAACAAAAGGTTACATAAAGAGCCAGGATAAAGACTTTTAATAAACTTATAGGTCAGTTATGTAGACAGAAAAAAAAAAAAAGTCTTGCATGACTCTCCTTAACCAAATGCAGAGGTTTTTGCAGTTCAAATACAGTCAGATAAAGTAGTCTAGAAATTTCTAAGAAAAGAGCGAAAATCATGAAAATAGACCTTAAAGCTTTCCATTTCCTCCTATATGCAGACTTTCAGACATAATTATTCAAATACTTCTGAATATTTAAGTGTATGTATAAAGTAACCTAGTGGTCTGACTATAGAAAACAAATCCTTTGCTGAAACGATTAATCTTCTCTCAAGCTGATACACATTATTTTGATTCACAACAAACTGTCTCTTGAAATCTAGTCTTTTGAGATTCACATATGCAAAGCTGTTGTAATGACAACACAGAGCTATGTATCAGCAGAGCATCAAATCAGTAATCACATTGCTTGCCCTGATGAATAAGCTGAAGTTCTGCAGAAATGAGCTGGATACACAAAAGCAGAGAAACAGAAAATTAAGCTGAAACCAGCTACTCCAGTGAAGGTCATTCTTTACTGATAGAAATGAAGAAACACCACTGAATATCTAGAACTATTTCAAGACACATTTTAGTAATGATTTGGAAGAGAAGCAAAAATGTATAATTTTCACTGTGTATAAAGGAATAACATATTTTTCTACCTGAGCATAACCTGACAGTACTCTCACTAGTCAGTTTGCAATATCATCCTACTGTGCTCATGATCAGTTCTCATCTTATATGCAGCTTTTTTTAGAAGAAATTTGCTTCATTTTATTCAAAGATACTTTTCTTTAAAGAAAGAACAAAGCATACCAGCAAAAAGAAAAAGGTGTGTAAATTACTTTTGTCTCTATGTAAAACACTGTTGATCTTTCAGCAGTTTTTTGTCTAGAATAACCTATAAAATGTTGGTCTAGCTGCCCAATGCATTTGAACTCAAGGAAAAGCCTAGAAAACCTAGTAACATATTATTGGAATTGCAAAGACTTTTCATACAATAATACTAACAGAACTTAACATAATCAAGGCCAAGAGGCCTTGATTGGTCTCCAGAAATTTGTTAAATGTTACAGATTTGGGACAGCAGAAAATTACTCAAAGTAAAAGAAATTAAAGATAGTTGAAGGAAAATTGAAAAATAGATTTTAAAACTCCCAATCTCTTAGAAAGAGAATCCTCCATTTCTAGCCAGCAGCCATAGTACTTAATGTTGGGGATGTCATCATCAAAGTACACTTCCAGTAATCCACTGTCTAGGTAAACTCCTTGGACACCTACAAACAACATATTAGTGTTCTTGATTAAACTGATATGTTCCTATATCCACCTGAAGCCACATCTAGCTCAGACTTGAGTATTGACTTCACAGCTCTCGCTGTGCGTTGCTCACCCATTGGCAACTTGCCCATGTCTGCACAGTAAAGAAACACACCTTTCCTTGGCATTTCTGCTCTCTCTTCCCACCGGCCTTGGCATGCATGAAGTGCACTGGGATAACTGTGGAATCCACCCAGTGTGCTCAAGGCAAGGCCTTAAGCCTCTCCAAAGCTGCCCAAAAGAGCCCTGGACACAGACTGGCAGAAAAGATAAAAGAGAGATCGATCTTGCAATCATCTTAAAAAAGCATCAAAAAGAACAATCCTTGAAACCTATGGGCTCATGAACCCCAATCTAATGCCTGTGAGAAATCACAAAGGGTGTCCTCTTGGTCTSCAGTCCTTCTTCAGCCCTGCAGGGTGAGCTTTGGGACACCAAAGGGCAGGGCGAGGACAATGAGAACATCAGAAAAAGGGATACGTTCTTGCAAATTTTGTATGTATCTTATTTTAACAGAATATACGGAACTGAACCACAAGTTTTAGCATTATCATAACTGCAGTAATATTCTTGTTAGCTTAAAAATTATAGCACTCAACAACACTGTCTCCAATTGATGGAAATTGAAGCTTGGATTGGCAACAATTTTATACTTATCATTTTCACTTCCCACTCAATTGTCTTCTTACAGAGATAAAAAAATAATTAAACTAAGTAATAACATGATGATACTGAAATGCTTTATCTATATCTGATAACTTCTCTTTTTGTCTTACATTACTTTCCTATATCAATGCTATTCTAATGAAGACCCTTTCCTACTGATAAGCTAAGGACATAGTTGATTTGTTATAGCTTGAAATAAGCAATTAATTTAAATACTTCTAAAATGTTGATCATTACTAACTGTCTTATCATACAGTCACTCCTACATATTTGTTCCTATGCTGCTCCAATCGCTTAGGGAACTAAGTATCTGGCTATACTGGGAGGTAGAGAAAGTCAGAGTTCCATTTCAAAACTGACTCTCATAGGGGAAGGATACCACTAATAAGCTGAATGATAGAAGCTGAAGCAAAAGCTTGAAAATGGGGTAGAGGCATCCAAACATTTCTGTATTCAGAAATCATCTGAGCAATGTGCTGCCAAGGACCGCTTCCTGACAGACGCAAGAAATTCTTAGTGAGGTGACTGCATTTTCAGGAACTTTGTGGAAGCAACGCTTAATATTTTTCACAGTCACAATGAGTGAGCAATTTTCCATCATGGAAAGGAATAAAATCCCACAGAGACCAATTTTCAGTCATTGTCGCAAAGAAAAAAACAAAACAAACAAACAAACAAAACCACAAAAAACTCCCACCAAAACAAACAAACCAAACCCCAAAACCAGAAAACAAACACACACAAAGCAAACTTGGGAAAAAGGATTATGTGGCCAAAGTTCAAATACTGTAAGGATGAGCACATATATACTACACATATAGTCAACTTTCATTTCATCTGTTGTTATTATATTTTAAAAAGTCAAGTATCAGAGTTCACTGAGATTGAACTTTTTATCTGGCATCTGGTATATCTTGTTTCATTTACCTCATAACTCCATATAAGCAAAAAATCTCTCTTTGTTTTTTTACATTCAGAAACAATAAGACTACTGCAAAGAGACAATTTTTTCTCAATAAATGTCATAATTTTTCACTGGGGGAGATTGCTGTAGCTTCATGCTAATTAAAAAACCCCAAACTAACTCAGCAATATCTAACAGCAAAAACACCAAACACATTGTTTCAAATGAAATTATGGAAATGCTCATGAATATTTCAGGCAAATTTCAGTGTCAAGGGATAAAAGTTCATAAAATTTCACAGCCTGAAGACATGATTAACTTTTAGAAATAGCTCCTCTTTACTAAAACACAAGAGATTAATTCAGCGCTGTAAAGTAAGGAACTTTAATGCGAGAACTGGGCTGTTCAAATTACAGGAAGGTACCCCTCTGAGATCACTAACAAAGGCAGTTGAAGCCAATGGATGTGCCATGTCAGTAGTTAATCCTTCACTAACAGGAATTATTGAAGGACCCTACTGAGGATACAGGTTTTCCACCCTCAGTCCCTGTCTCTATGGTGAGAAACCCAGATGTTAACCAAGTGTTTATCTCAAATCCTCTAAAACCACTTTTAAAATTTAAGAGGAAAACTATTTAAGCAACAGAAAACCATCACACCAAGACAACACTGAGCCTTAGGTTTGCAAGGCAGTATTAAAAGTCATCATCTTCAAATAGAATTTGAAATGGTTGCACTCCATATGAACAGGGACACAACAAAGGTTGTGCAACCTGCTTCTTTGGCAGCAAATGATGCAGCCCCTGCTTCTTTGGCAGCAAATGCTGCAGCCCCTTGAAATAAGAACATGATAAGGAGTTTGGCTGCTGTGACTTCAGAAAATCAGACTTTTTCAAAGTGGAATAAAATTTGCTGGTTTCCTGTTATGGATTGAAAACAACCCTAAAAAAACCCAAAGTGAAAAACAACTAATCTTGTCTTATATCTTCTACTCAATGAAACCCTATATGTCTAAATGTCTTCAAAACTGGTACACCATAATGCTTCTTTTCCATTTGAGATTAGCCTCTCATCAGAAACTTCAATAAATCTGCAACTAAAGAAATGATCAGTGCCCCTGAAGAACTGTGACTCTTTCACATCTATTGAACAAAGCAATAATATTTTATTATATGCACGTGTAGGCATGAGATTTAAAAGAAGTTTGGGTTGCAATGTTGATTTTTCCCCCTGTCCCAATAATAATACATTTCTCATTTAAGTGTTGCATGATTTCTTTTCTTCAGGGATGTACTTCTGTCCTGAGAGATTCCATTAACAGATTTAAATAGTCGGGTTCTAAACCCAACTATTTTGACTCTTCCTTGACTGTATGTCTGAAATGTACAAAGCTAAATTGAGTGTGCTCAAATCCAAAGTTTCTTTCTTTTTTTACTTTTGAAGTATATATGATATAAAGGGAGATTGCATTATTGATCAGAACAGATGGCAGTTTATTTTGCCTTTTTAATGTATTAATATTTTTATTACAATTATAAAGTCAGATTTGCTCCATAAGTCTTTCAAAGAGAACAAATCATTTTTAGGCACAGAAGTTCACAATTTAGCAATAAAAAAAGTATTTAAAAAAAATCCATTTCCAGTAAATTATGTGTACATACATTTAAAATAAGTACTTTAAAACCTACATGTTTGGTATAAAACAATTACTTTTACAATTAAATTTAGCTTTTAGAAAATAAATGCAAACCTTATTTATTTAGAGAGGTTGTTTTCAGTAAAATTCCTTGAAAAGCTTTTCAATTTTTTTTTTTCTGCAACATGCCATGACTGTTTTAGTTTTACTCCTTGTTCCAAACCCTCAGGAATATGTTTGAATGCCCTAATGGAGTTAGTTAAAAAGGAATGCATGCAGATTTGGGAATTAATCATTAAAATAGCCTATCCTGCTTGAAGTGTCATCAGTAATAGGTACTTTTATGGCTAATAATATTCCTATGATTCTCCATTTATGGTTCCATTGAAATAGTCATCTTTGGGTTGTTTTCTGTACTGTAAAACAATAGCGCTTATTACATTTTCTCTGCTCCAGAGAAGAGCCATTCTGTGATATGAGCTAGTTCAGATGAAAGTTCTTTTCTTTACAGCGGTTTCATTTTAGGATAATTTAGTATTAGAATTTTATTGGGTTTTTTGGTGGAAAGTATTCAACCAACAACTCTCCATGTTAAAAATATAACTGCAAGAGTAAAAAGAAAAAGATAAAGAACACATAAAATGCAGAAAAAAAAGTCACTAATTGTTGAAAATAGCATCCACAGAGTGGCATTGCAGCCATTTAATGGCTTATATATGATGTTTAAAAAAATGGAAAGTGAAGCACAGCTCAGTTGTGCTTCTGCCGTGTTTGTTTTGTTTTCCTACACACTGAATCATGTTCCACAAGAATTCCAATCCAATATGYGGTGCCAGTACAAAAGTACAGTAAGACATGAAATGAGACCGTACATAAGACATGAAATCAAAATTCACATTTCACAGAGCTTAAGTATTCTTTTGAGCCTGTGCCAGGATGGTTTTCAGCCTAAATTGATAGGATGCCAAAGAGCCTGATGAGAGGTGGACAAAATATTTTTTCTATGACAGCAATCATGTCCTTTATATGACAGAATATTTTACATGCATTTTGAAAGTTATTTAAAGTTAAATATTAATTTTAAAATATCTTGTCTTTACTGGGAAAACACAAAAGCACCCATTCTGTGTTGAAATTAATATTTTATCTCTCTTTGAACCACTCACTCATTTAAATGGCTTTCCATTTAAAAATCTGATAATCTGTCCTAAAAGCAATAACATCAGGAACTGTTCCAATTCTTCTCTTGTTGCAATCTCTAACTATAATCACAATCTAAATGTAATAAAAACTRTGATGATACATGACGGTGGTCACAAGGGTTTTCAGGATGAGAGAGAGATGAAAATTTTGACTCCATGAGAAGGCTTGATTTATTATCTTATGATATATATATATTACATTATGACTATACTAAAAAAGAGAAAGGAGGAGAAGGTTTCTCCAGGAGGCTGCTAAGCTAAGAATAGAATAGAGAAGAATGATAAAAAGGGACCTGGCTGAAACAGAGAGCAAGAGCCAGCTCTGCCATGACTGGTCAGTAAATCCAAACATCTACAGGAGACCAATCACAGATCCACCTGTTGCATTCCACAGCAGCAGATAACCATTGTTTACATTTGTCGCTGAAACTGCAGCTCTCAGAAAAAAAGATCCTAAGAAAGGATTTCTCATTAAAGATGTCTGTGACAATGATACATTCCAGAAACACAAAACACAGCACTGATCTGTGAAACACTCAGGGAGGCGTAAATGTAGGCATGAGCATAAGGTCCTAAACGCTTTTTTGATAAATTCCTCCCTGAACTGACTAGATGAAGTTTTATGCTTTCCTTGTATGAGTCCATAAGAAGCTCTCTAAACACTTTTTTAATTCATCTATTATGATTCAATATCCAAGAAAGGTGTTTGGTAGAAAACATACTAATTATAAGAGAAAGACCAAGTACTAGAGCTGATGTATTTTATATGCTTTGTTTGAATAGGATAGTGTTACACAAATACACATTGATGTTTTATGAAAATGTTCCYTTGTGCAGAGCCAGGTACACATTTGACAAGCTGAACTGCATTTATTCTGTTCACAATGAAGGCAGATAACTCAAGAATTGGGGTAGGGGCCCTGCTGCCCCATTAAACTCACTGTGAAGTAAAACTAATCACATAATCCAGAGAGTCAATTTAACCTAAAATACATGTGCCAGACCCTTAAGGATGTGTCCACATATTCTGGATTTATTTACTCCCTGCAAGGGCAAGTATGCCATACAGCATACAGTTGCTGTATGGAAAAGCAATGAAATTTTACAAATTCTTAATTAAAAGACAATGAGAAATATTTTTTTTTTCAGTATGAAACCTTGAATGAAAGAATATAGATGGATTCACTTTCATCTAGATTTCTTGCCTCTCTTTCAACCAATATTTACTTTAAGCTGTGAGACATTCTTTTCCTCAGATTTGTTTTCATTCAGTAACAGCTTTCCAGCCCTACAGCACGGAAATTATGCAATACTCTATGAATTTTCCTCCCTTTTTTTTTTCATACTCATTAAATCTTCATTCCTTAGAACTATTTATCTAAAACTGAAAAAAGTATATACAAATTTTTTAAGACGCTCATAGAACACACATTTATACCAAGAACTAGAAGCAGCACTTSATGAGAATCTAAAATCCTAAGTTCTACACCTGTTTTTAAACCTATTCCCCGGTTTTTTTAATGATTGTTCAGTCTCAGAATATTTATTTATTTTATGCCTCTGTTTTATTAAGTATGAAATTATCCCAAATTATTGTGATATTCTATAACCCATACTCTAAAACATTTATGTCAAATCCTGGAATTTACAAAATATATTTGAGAATCTCATACTGGGTTTATTCTAGTTATCAAGCTGCAACAGAAGGCACTGAAACAATGAAGCAGCTCCAGAAGAAACAGATTCAATCTGAGATTGCTAATATAGGTTTCATTGCCACAAGATATTTAGGAGGTCAAAAGCACAGATGTGTGCAGCTTCGTAAGGACAACACTATCTTAATGGGATGGATCTTTTCCACTGAAGCCTAAGCCTAAGAATGTATGAACTCCACAAGTTAGAAGACAATATATGAGGAAGATCCCTAGGTCCATGTTCTTTTCTTATATTCTTCCATAATCACTAGCAACTTGTCACTGCCAGAGATATGATAGTTGCCCACATGTAATATTAGTTTGATAGTGTCTGACAAATCTTAAGCTGCATGTCTACTCCTGTGCTCATGTCATGTCACTTTCTTACAAATGTTATTCAGCAAAATCACAGCCTCACACAATTTAAACTTTTCAAATGGGAGACCACCACAGACACATTTCAATATAAACCAGTTTAGCTCCTCCCCAGGTTAATAAGTTTGTGTATCACCAGTGTTTCGGAGCTCTCCAAAGGAAGCTCATTTCACAAGACAGTCAAAATCATATTTTAACTTTGCAGAAGGACACATTTACAGGGAGTCAGACTATGATTCAATCAAGGAATATGTGTTTTTTCCCTGAAAAACACTCTTCAGTGCTCATCAACAATATTGAAAAGTTAATCATAATCAAACTCTATAAAAATAGGATTACCAGTCCATAAAAATTGTCAGCCTTAGGTGTTTTGTGATCRGTAGGGGTCCTCATTATTAAAGTAACTAAAGTTTCTGGAATAAAGCCACGGATTTTGTCAGCAGAACAGAAAAGTTAATATTACTTCTGAAATACTTAATCTATATACTTTAAAATGGATATCCAAAGAGGCTTCTAAAACTTCGCATTACAGAGAGAAAATAACAATATTATTTGAAGTTTCTACTCTATCCTGTCAGAGGAGTTAGCAATTAAAATCAAATTAGATATGACAATCAGGATTTCAACTGCAAACTCATTTTGGGTAATTAATGTAATTAACAGTCTGAAACACAGAAAACAATGTATTAGCATCGTGAACATATTGTTTGCTCAGATGAAGCATTTTCACTGTGCCATTTAAATGCTGTGGCTTTTGCTTCAGATACACTACAATAACTGTGTTATTACTGATAGAGCAGAGGGAGGAAAATGTCTAGATTACTATTAATTTTTTTTAAAGGACAAAAACATAATTAACAGTTATAAACATTCACTGCTTAATATTGTGAATAGCTACATGCAAAAATTGAGCGTCTACCTTTAAAGCTCTCTCATTGCAGTATGGAAATACCAAAGCTTGATTATATGCCAAACAACCCTTATTGTAGACAGTAAAACCTCAAAGATTGGCAAGGATAATTACCCTGTTGGAGAAAGAGCATTTCCTAAGAGAAAAGTTCTTTTAAGAGACATTATGATTCAGGAAAATGGAACAAGAACTCTGGAACAATGTGTTGTATACATTACAAAAATACACATTACATTGATTATAAAGGCATAATAAAAGTTGTTGCCGCCTCATTGCTAGTCAGTACAAACTCCCAGAAGTGTGCTAACTTAAAAATTTAATGCAATGTCTAAAAAAATATCTGTATCTCCATAACACATTCTTTTTGTTTCCTCAAGAAAAGAACATAAAGTGCAAGCTGAATCATAAGAGGAACACGAGTAAGATTTGCTTCTACAAAGGTCTTCAGCAAACTTTCAGAATACTGTGTCTGTTTTTACTACCACTTACTCCAGAAATCATCATTGGGAATAAGTCGGTCATTGTCACAAAATGCTAAACATCTACAACACAAGCTAAAGAAGTTATGCATGAAGATCCAGTATTTTATCATGAGAAAGGGCCAGGAGACAACATGATCAAATGAAATTCATTAGTTCTGACTAAAAACCAGCTTTGTTTTCTAAGCAAAGGTCATGCAAAGTATTGTCAGTCTATTGGAAGAAAAGGAGATTGCAAAACTCAATGGAAAGTTTTTCTTCTGAGGGAACAAACTCCATTATTACAATTTCAGTGGTTCCAAAGCACAAGTGCTTTTTCCAAACAAAGATGAAAACAACATTTATCTCAAAAACATTGCCTTTTTTTCCCCTCCCCACTTATTTTCTTTGGTTACCCTGGCTGGTGTAGAAAACCTAGATGACAGCAAAAATCCAGCAAAACAAATCAATTAAATACATATGTACTTTTTTTCTTTTTTTTTGACAAGGAACAGTGAACACTGTAGATATATTTATATATTTCATTTAATTTCAGAGAATGTTCAAGCTTTTATTCTAAATCCAAGTGCCCTATAGAGAGTGAGAGTACCTTCTGYCTGGTTTATGTATGGATTCTTTCAGAATTTCAGGGATCTGTGTCGCTTTGAAAGTCTACTTATGTGAGCTTGAGCGTCTAAATAGCTAGCAAAGTATGTCAACGCTAACTCAAGGGAGCACTGACATGTTTAAACATGATACTATTATTTTCATGAAGCCCTGAATTTCACAATACTTCCCTTTATAGAAGTAATCCTGCATACTGCTACAACACACCATCACTCTGCAACAGCCTCCTGAATGGCCTTCATTGGCTTTAAATTCCGTTACTATGAACAGGAAGCTGAAATTAGTTATATAAGCAGCTATCTTCTTACAGCTCTACAACATGTACCCTGGTGACCTTGATTGATCACTCAGCCCTAGAATTGTGCAAAATCTGCCCTCATTTCATGCAGCAGGAACTCACCCTCAGGAGGCTGTACTGGAGCAGCTTACAGGAACATCTCCATTTCCTTGCAGAGTTATTCGCTATCACAGCCCTCCACGTCACTGATGTGTTCCACTCAGTACAGACACCCCTTCTGTATGCCCAGCTAGTTCTGCATATTGCTGATGATGTCTTCAACCCTCCCAATCTTTGGTCTCTGGTCTGATAGTAAATTCCATTTAGAGATTAAATGTTTTGCTGATCTGAGTGAACAGGTATAAAAAGAACACTTAAAAGCTACTTTGAACTACGTGAATTAAAAAAAGCAAGGAACAGTGCAGATGAGGCAGGATGCAAGACAATGATATAAAATGGTTTTAAACTAGTTTTAGTAATAGATCAAGCATTGCAGAAAGTAAAAATTAAAAAAAATTAAATTCAGTAGCTTAAAATCAACAACTACAAAACCATTTATGATTTTCCAGGAAGACTGGGGCTTCACAGCAACAGCAAAATGAAATACCCTACAGGAACTGGAGAGCTGAAACACTAAATTGGCTTTCCCCAATGTTGGCAGAAGCTGATTTTTGTCTCTTCATTTTACTGATAAAGAAAGAGCAGCAATGCCCATTGTTTTCCACCCACAGCTTGGAAAACAAGGCAATTTGAGGCTCTGAACTCAGTGATTTTTCTTCCTATCACAAATGATCTATAAGTTTCATTACTCTATGATCTTTGAATCCTCAGGCAGAAGTTCTGTTACATAAAATAAGCCTCCTGGAAACTGAAACAAAACCAGACATGCACAGAATTCCAAGCAAACACAAACATCTCAATAGAAAGCCTTATTGAATTTTTTTCTGTTTATCTGAGCTCTGCCTGTAGAGCTGCTACCCRTTGTCAGCTTGCCAGCAGGTTCTATAGTCATACAATTTGCTCATTCTCAAGCACAAGTACTTTCCTTAAAAGCAAAACAAAACAAAACTCAAGCCAAAAATCTCCAGCTCTCCACAGTAAAGAAGCAAACAATCCAAACACTTCCCTCTGGCAGTGTAAACCATTCTCTTTTCATTGTCTGTTGGGCTGGAAGCTGGTTTTCATGCTCCTCATATGCTTGTTTTCTTGCTTCACTGGAGGGCAGGCACAATGATGTAACTTAATGAGGATTAAGGTAAAAAAATTCTAATATTTGTTGTTCTCATTACTGAAGTGTCATAACAAAAAAAAAAGGAAATGTCTAAAAACTTGAGATGAGCTGATTATTAGCAGTGACATTTCACTGAGGCCTCATTTACAGGTCGTAGTCATGATTAGTAAAGTAGCTAATATATTGTTCTTTGCTCTTTAGGGATGAATAAAATAATTCAGTAGTTAGAAAAATATACATGGTAAGTGTAGCACACTATCTAGTTACAGCAGAATCACAGGGAAGCTGCAATTGCTCCTGCGCTGGTTTTGCTTTCACAGTCTTTGTCAAGTATACTGTGCAAGTCAGAGAATAACTCCTTTTAAAGAAAAGCATGAGAAGATAAAAATATTGAGAAGGAAGGGTTCTCAGTGACTCAGATTATCATTTCAGACATATTTCAATTACAAA
The DNA here is from genome assembly GCA_014549065.1 of Cardinalis cardinalis. Lineage (NCBI taxonomy): Eukaryota > Metazoa > Chordata > Aves > Passeriformes > Cardinalidae > Cardinalis > Cardinalis cardinalis. The sequence continues at coordinate 1,344,591 of JACDOX010000098.1, read as the reverse complement.
ACAGAAAACCTTCCATGTAGCAAGAGCAATTTTTGCTAGACAGGAAGAGCACTCAAAATAGGGTTTGGTAGAGGCTTTTTTTCTGTTTAAAATACAGTGTGTTGTAACATAAAGCTTATGACCCCAGCAAGCAACTAGTACTTCCAATTGTTGGCCATATCCTGAGGTAGCTCTAAAATTCAAGCCTTTTTTTTCAAAAAGGAAAAATAAAACACAAAACAAACAAAAAACCCAAGAACCGCCGCCCCCTCACCCCCCCCCAAAAAAAAACCAGCAACAAAAAAGAGCTTCTGAACTTTATATTTGCAATAAGCACAAAAGTGAAGCAACTCCAGAAACTGACAGGAGTTGAGGCAGCAAAGTGTCCTGCAAAAGATTATGGTTTCAAACAGTTGCCTGCCTCTTTTGATATGCCAAATTCAATAGGCATCTTGATTACTTTGGGAATTCCTTAATCACTTGAAATTAAGTTGTGTCTTTTTCCTGATTATTGCTCTGTATAATTATTATAATGCTATACAAAATGAAAAGGTCAGAAGCAAAAACAACTTTGATGGAAAGAGCACATGTAGTCTTGTATGAAAACAATACTATGAAAACCAAAATTTATAAGAATTTGAAAAAAAAAACCCAGCTCTGATCCTCATTCTCACTTACTCAGTACAGAACCTGAGACTCTCTGAGATTGCTGCCTTGATTACTTACTGGTTTTGTGTCTGTGTGACTTCCATCTACAACCTGAAAGGTTATGTCCAACAAAACCATTTTTATCTCTCTGCTTYTTCATACTTTTAAATACCTTTTTCCATCTATTTATTTTATCTGCCTTTCCCCCCCAAATTTCTCTTCTGAAGAAAGGCGAAATGAAGGAAAAAGAAAACAAAAAACAAACAAAACCAAAACAAGGTCAAACCCACAATGTTAGGTATAATGTAAAATGAAATACTTTTAGGGATTTTTAAAGACAAATTTTACACAACAATTCTTGCAATAAGATACAAGTTATAAWTCTTAATATCCAAGTGTTCATCTGAAAAATTTTAAAACCCCACACAATCAACCAAGTTTCAAATGACTTTAAACATTACATTGAATTGAAAGGTAATATCTACACTGCAGAAATAGTAGTATAGAAACAAATTTTGACTATATTACATTCTCTTTCTATTGATATATAGGAAAGAAAAAGGAACTTGGACACAGATTACATAAATGAGAATTCTGTCTMTATATTTACTTTTATCATGTATTCTACACAGGATTTAATATCAAATCTAGAGCTACCTTCTTATTTTAGCTGAAGGGTAAATCAACTGAACTTATGTTTCAGTACTTCTCRTTTGAAGGTGGCATTCTCCTGGTCCTCCTTGCAATCACTTGAGAGGTTTTCCTTTTAACACTATTATTATCATTTTAAACATGGCAGTAAAAATGTTTATAATCTGACAGAACAATATACAGTTATGACACCAATACTAACCCTCTAATTAAAAAAAATAAATTGCTTTTCTGTCTATCAAAAGCTTCATGATGACTTTCAGGCTTGACATGCTCACTGTGAATCTATTGTTCTCTTTATTATTATACTATAATAATGGCTARCAAAATGTTCTCATAATTGTATCTAAATACTAAAATCACAGAATTGTTTTAAAGGCTTACGTTCATATTTTAAATTATAATTATTTGAAGCTCTGAGTAAAATCCTTTGAGTTTTAATAAAATAAACTATTCTGGTATTACTTTTATTAAGCAAAAGAAGTGAAAATTTAACYTTTTTAATTTAATAAAATGCTGTTATGAAAAAAAGATGTTGGAATATTACTGCATTGTGATATTGAGAAACACATTCATTACTCAGTTTACATTTAAAAAAATAATTCAGAACAGAGCACACTCTCAAAAATCTCTGAGAAAATAGTAAAGATAATATTTCCAAATGTTCATATACATGAAAAATTTTCCTTGGCCAAATGGCATGTATGGTGCTAGCAGGTCAYGGTCCACAGAGACAGAACTCTTTTGTAAAGTGAGAAAAATCAAGTCCAGCTGCAGACAAGTGAACAGGCAGTGCTGGAGAATGAGGGCAACAGCAAATGGAGTTGTTAATCTAGAGACACCATAAGGCCAACATACAAAAAACACTCTGGAAGAGCAGGGAAATCCCACAGCAGTGAAAACTGAACTGTTGGGAGAGCTGTTTCACCAGAAGACAGCCAGGTACACACTGAACATCCAAGATAAACACCCAGAGATTAACTTCCATTTTTTAAGAGTGTTTTTATATGTCTACCACTCTATTGCTGAATGAGAGAAAAGGAAAACAGGCTTGAAAGTCAAGCTGTACATCMTAATGTTGAATCTAGAAGAAATAAGACTTTTCACAAATTTTCAGCTGAAATAGTAATAAGATTGAAGCAGACCACATTTTTATCCATAAACTGGTAATATCTCTCACAGTCTCTATTCTATGAATATTCAGGGGCGATTTGAGAGTCCTATTTCCAGCTACATGGAGAACTGCAATCAAGCTTTTTGTACTCAGTACTGCCAGATAGTCCCTACACTTCACATAGTTGCAGACCAAAAAATAATGGGGTACCTCAAAATCTGGAGAGTGTAAAATTTTATCTAACAAACTATTTATGCCCTCTCCAGTGCAACCTCAACCATTAAATGAAATCAACAAATCAGGTGTCCTATACATCTTTCCGTGAGATAAATTAATGATGGGCAGGGAGAAAATATTTCCAAAACAAATTAACTRTAGAGACTTATTTGGTAAATATATATCTTTTAATCAAGTGTAAGCCTCAAATTCACTAAATATCAATCCACTATTCAAAAAGTCATCAATTTTGGTAATTTACAATATGGGATGAAATAAATTCGGCATCTTTTTGAGTTTATCTGACAAACTTCAAAACAAGGACAAAGATGACAATACGATGTAGAATTCCTAAAATATAAAATATATACTCCAATATTTTTTGTATCATATTATGTTCAACTCTCATTCTTAAATTTTCTGTTGTGACCGTCAAATTATCAGTTACAGAGCAAAAATTAGATAATCCTCTTAAAAATATCCTGTTTTACACCTGCAGAAGAATAGGTCAAGGAAAAACCAGCATCAGATGTGAAAAGTCTGGTTTAGGAGGCGTTTTCTATTCTATTTATAAGAATATCAATCTATTAATAAACCAACAGAGCAACAACCCATTTCATATAAGATATCATCTAAYGCAGTCAGTAGTAACAGCAATCCTAACACTTATTTCCATAAAAGCTGGGATGGGAGACGTGCAGTATGGGAAAGACCAATAAAGCATATAGCACTGAAAAAATTAATAATACAGAATAGTTTCAGAAGGTAATACCAGGGAGGAGCACAGAATGCATACAACAGCCACACATAGTTCTACAGCGGTAATCCCTTCCAGATATCAGTGATGCACAAATTTATCACTCTCCTCACAAGGACTGGCAGAGCTTTTTTTACTTTCACTCACACATGCTCTCATATCTACTTAGAAATCTACTAGGGGTTATCGCCTGTGAAAGTGACCCACCCATGCAGACCAGTTTACGTGCTGCCTAATTAAATATTTTCATTTACTTGAAATATATTTCTTGGAAAGTACCCCGCCGATAAAGTATAAAAAAGGGGGCTGCTTTGTGGAGGGCTTTTTTGGTTACAAGTGACCTTTTGAAACATGGCTGTAACTTCTGTATGAAACCCACAGTATTTAATATTCCAGTAATAACAGCAAAAGTAAAATTTTCCTAATTTTAAAAGGCAGGGGAAAAAAAAAAGAAAATAAAAAGAAGAAAATTATTTCATTGCCAAAAGAGTTTCTGGGCAAGTACTATTCCATGAAAGAGTATAACGTCTATTACATGAATTATAGCTTAAGATATCTTCATCTCTAAAGTATAACCATCATGTAGGGGCATGTCTCATTATTTTGTGGCATTCAATGCTYTCAAAATGAAATATCCCCTGTAAATTTGTAACTGTTTAAAAAGGAAGGGAAAAATGATTGAAAACTTTGATTACACAACCTTAAAGATCAAATGATGAATCTCTTTTGTACTTCCCTCTATTGTGTATTACAGAAATTGAGCAATTAACTGTAAGCAAATATTCATTATAGTTCTCYGGTAATTTATATATGGAGTAATTTCTCACAAAGTCAAACATATCAGTTTTAGGCTATGATCACAAATCTTATTAATATTCTCTCTGTGTTTTCATTGCTGGCTTGAAATCTTTAACCTGTATTTCAACATAAAATAGTCACTAATATTTTCATAGGTTTTTAGGAGGCATCAGTGACATGAAACAAAATTATGCTCTTTTTCAGTTAGATTTGTCATATTTTTTTGCAACTAAAAGAGGTGCTAAGATTCTGTTGGTAATACACGAAGCTGTTTCTTTCACATCCAGCACCAGCAGAAGGTGTGTCTTTCATAGGTAAATATCAACAAACATAACTAGTTGTCTTTCCACCTTAATCAAACAACTAGTGTGGGTCTGYGACCATGGATCACACTGTTGAATGGTTTAATTGTGTCTGCAGAAGACACATTATTTTCTGCATTTTCACATTTCTTAGAAACAGCTATTGGTCAATTTTAAAGATACACAGAACTATTTTTATTACCTAATGCCATCTTAGATTCCAAAATGCTGACTTCTGGACAAAGCACAGGAAAAGCCTTAAAGAAGCCATCTGATCTACTCTTAACAGATCTACTTTTCCACTTTTTTTATGGTTTGGGGATTTTTTTTTCTTTTTTTTTTAAAGAAAGTTTCCCATTGCTACATTTTAGGTGAGARAAGTAGATGAAAGAGTGGGAAAACAGATGGAAAGGAAGATGAGGGCGGAATGGTTCACATGAAAACGCGACTTAACCAACTAAAAATGAATAAATTTTAGTCTCAACTTCAGTTTAGGATCACAGCACTAAACATCTTTCATGTAGTAGGATAATACAAAGCATTTTGTTTGTTTGCATTCCACCACACAAATGCTTATCTGTGAAAAACATGCAGTATAAAATAAAAAGCCTGATCATAAAAAGCAATGCTAATTACTATTCTTCTAGATGGAATAAATTTACTGGAACATTCACTTCAAATTAATTTTTCATTTCATTTAAGGATTGAAAACACTTCCTCTTAAGTTTCTGATGATACAAAGGAATTTTTTGGTTTTAAAACTACTTTGTAATCACTGTTTGAGGTCTAAGACAGAAGGTGATCYAAACATCAGCAAGAAATTCTTGGAAAAGAGCAAACTGCCTCATACTCATTTATTCAAAAGTACTCCAGAAGTGGTAAAAAATTACAGCATTTTTCTTCAGTGTTCCGATTTCTTTACATCACAATGTAGCTTTTTTCAGTTTACAAACAATGTGTCCTGTTTAGAGCATGAATCAATCTCTACCAGACTTTGAGAATGTCCTTCAACTCATTCTTTTATGCTTTCACCAATTCTTAAGCTGAAAGCAMGGTAACTTATTTTCCCAGTTCTACTCTGTGGCTTTAACCCCCTCCTACGTGAAGAACCCAGAAAACATTCAGATCACGTAAGAGTGATACAKGGTAACATCTGTCTGCATTGATATTCTGCTGAACCTGAAAGAAATTTCACAAAGAACTCTGATAAGACCTTCACCTGGAAAATTCCAGGGTCTGCTATGCAAAGTTGAGTTGCTACCCACATTAAAAACTCCACTCATGAGCACTCTATTCATTTAGGTTAGTGTTCTTATGTAGAAAAATATTTATTGATTACAAATGAATTAATTTTACAAAATAATTTTTTTTGGTCTGCTGTGTACTTCTCAGGCATAATAAGGCACTCAGAGGAAAACATTTTAAGAGTGAAGAATAAAACATGAAGACACTGCTACAATTTTATTTGGAATATAAAAATTTCTCCCTATTTTTCCCCTCTTTGTACTTTGTGAGTTGTATGTTTTGTTAAAAAGCAGTTACTTCAGACATAATTACATGMAGAATAAACTTTCAGTCAACAATTACAGTGTTCACTGTCACTCTTCAAAGATTTGATAATCAATACAGCTTTCCCTTATTTGTGAAATAGATGTAGYAAGTGAGTTTTGTTTTCTAAAATGAAGGACACCTAATAGAATTGAAGAATTTAGTGCCCATCTCAGATACCAGAAAGAAAAGTATTCTTTCAGTGGATCTTATATCTGGGATGAAAGAARAATATCAGAAAGTATTCCTTTACTAATAGAAGAAAGCAAAAATATTACTCAGCTCTTCATTTTTTTCTGTCTTCTCACATATAAWGCCTTACACTGATGTTCTTGTTTAAAAAAAAAATCTACTTAATGAGTTCTCAGTCTTTCTTCTTCCCAGTTGACCCAACTTATTGATGGCATTTAGAATTCTGTATTGTTTCCCAAATACATCAGATGCAACTCCTTTTCTGATGTCAGTCTTGTCCAATACAAATTATTTCTTCTTTTCCAAAGGCCAACAGGCCAGATATTCTCACCTCACTATGCCATGTCTCTTTTATGTCCATAAATTGTTTTATTGATTTTGTATTCTTTTGTGTGAGTTGAGATTTGACCAGCTTCTTTTAGAATGTTCTTGCTCCTCAACAATTAGAGCTGACAGCTAAATAAAATCCAGCTCTTTCAGAGTTGAAATTATGGCAAGAGATATTTTTTTTTGCTCCTTGCTAYGATACTAGGAAATATGAATACGAAAGGAAAATGTGGCCTCTTTTAAAAGTGTTTACACTATTTTAAAGTGAAAAATGCCCCAAAACCAGTTTTGTTACACTATCCTRGTAAGAATATGCTCATACAGATGTAGCGCATTGGGTGTTTACAGGASAAGTCTGCTACAGGACCTGGTATGCAAAGTAACTCTTTTTGAATTAAATAAAAAGGAAATTTGCATGCTACAATATTCATTAAATAGTAATTAAACTAACCATAGAATTAGGCAATTGTTTGGATTGGAAGGAGCCTTAAAGATTATCTAGTTCCAACAGCYCTACCATGGAGAGGGACACCTTCCACTAGACCWGGTCACTCYGAGCYACATCCAAGCTGGCATTGAACACTTCCAGGGATGGGGCATCCACAACTTCTCCTGYGTAACCTGTTCCAGTGCATCACCACTCTCACATTAATGAATCTATTTCTGATATTTAATTTAAATCTACCCTGTTTCAGTTTAAAGACATTGTCCTTTGTCCTAGTATATACACCATTGTCAAAAGTCCCTCCTCAGCTCTTCGTTAGAGCTCCTATAAGTACTGGAAGGGTGCAGTAAGGTTTCCTTGGAGCCTTCTCTTCTCCGGGCTGTACAAGCTCAGCTCTCTCAGCCTGTCCTCAWAGGAGGGGTGCTMCAGTCCTGCGCTCGTCTTCACRGCCCCCCTCTGGACTCACTCCAACAGGTCCATGCCCGTCTTGTGTAATGGTAGGTTATGATACATCTCAATCAATGTGGACATTTGCTTGCGAAGTTCTTTCAGCCTTTGACTAAAGTATTTTCATAAAACAGGAGTAAAAYCACATAGCAAGTCATGAGTACTGCTGGATTCCACTCTGCTTACTTAAAGCAAAGAATAGTATCTCTATTTTCATTTCTCACAGCTCATAAACTTGTCATCTAAAGGAWTAACTTCTGTCTTCTGTAAAAGTTAGTCTGAATTCATTTCTACTCAAAGAGAATTACCTAGGACATATCAGAGGTCATAACTGTTGCTTGTTCCTTCTTGTGTGAAGAGTTTTTTGTTATTTATGTRTAAAAGTAATTTCTAATAATGGATTCCCACGTACCTTCTTCCTTGGTTGCAAAGCTACAATAGACCATTCAGATAAATGAGAAAAACCAGCAGAGATTACAAATTGGCATTGTTCTATGGACAGCTGGGCARCACTGCTTCACTCAGAAGACTTTCCAGGGGTTCACAATCGATTATGCACTCTACTTTCTTTAGAAAGAAAAACTTCTGAAGTTATGTGCTATTCTCAGACAAATATGTTGTAAAAGGCTGGAAGATTTATATACTCTGTCATCATTAGTATTGATAAAGATTTAAGAGGCTGAGTTTCAGAGAAAAAGGTAGCTGCAAAAAACTAAAACGACTGTTGTGCTTCCTTMAATTATTTAACAAAGAGAACCAAATTCTAACTTTGGTGATCATTAAAGATATCACTGCGCCAAGTATTTAAGTTTCTCCTGAATACTTAGATTTATGTTATATATATATTACTGAATTTAATTTTGTTTGRGAGTATTGAAAAAGTTGCAATCAAAATCAGTATTTTTCTAGCTTGATGRCCTGTGATAGATTGACCTTGGCTAGCTACCAGACACTCACCCAGTCATTCTCTCACTCCCCCTACTCAACAGAGCAGGGGGAGAAAATAGCCTGACAAAAAGTTGGTTACACTCAAGGTATCAAAGGAGAGAAAATATTTTGACCCTTTTCCATCATTTTTCTAGGCTGAATAATATAAGACTCAAATGGAAAGACAGAAGTTAAATTAATCTGATAATCACTTTACAATGGAATATAGARATAGTAACACCATACCTGGACAGAAAGGTAAGCATGGTCTTTCTCTACTTTTTCTGCTGATATGGTTGTCTTTTTTAAAAATGTGATTGTTTCTACTTTTAAAAAGCCGAACTTGTTTTTTCTCCTCTTCATTACACTGCAATTGTTTCAAATGCCAGGGCTGGGCTATCACTTTTCAAATTATATCCCAGGTCACAATTTTAGGCAAAACATCTGAAAATACTTTACAAACATTTGTTCACACTTCTTGTTTTGGAGACAGACATTAAATAAAATATTAATGATCTYCTAAAAAATGAACAATACTATTAACTTCATTACTGGGTTGATTATTCTTAAAGCATTTTGCTCCACTTCTATATACTTTGTAACATTACGATTTTTTTTTCCTACTAATTTTTTCCCAYGGTACATTGCATCAAATGCATTGCTGACATAGAGACATAGATCTCTAGAATTTCCTTTTAGGTATCAGAAAAGAAGTCAACATCATGTAAATCTTTGCTGCATCTAACCTGAAATAGGATTTATGCCAACTTGCTGACCAATATTTCATTTTATTGCTCCCAGTTATATCTGATGTTTCAGAGTATATTCCTATTTAGGGAAATGTGAAAATTTTTAAATTTATGAAGCACATCTTTGTGAACAGTTTGAAAATAATGTTTTCTTCCCATAGCCTTTAAAATTTTGTCACAGAACAGCGGACTACTAAATAGAAATTAAAATGTTTTCATATCGAGAATCTGACATTTATAGTAAGAAATTTTATGACAAGAGCTAAAATTGCAATCATGTCTTTCATAATTTGGTCTAACAAGGCCTTAATTTTTTTTTCTTTTCATGAGCATGGYTGTTTTGTAAATGAAAGTATCAAATTCAAGTCCAACTTAGAGGTAAAATGTTTAGGAGCATAAATTTAGATCTGTAAGTTATCTTTGTCTGTGTCACATAAAAGCATATTAGGGCTTGACTAAGGACTGTCCAAYAGTGATTATTAGAAATCAGTTGGGAATTGGATTAAAACTTGGCACAGACACAAGGTGCTCAGAAAGAGTCTGAAGAAATAATAGGTAATCTGCAGGAATATGTATCCATTTGGATTCCCTTAGAATTTCCACAGTTGATGGTCAAACCAGCATCACTTAAACTGGAAGATGAAATTACGCAAATATAAGCTGATGGATCAAAGTGTTGTCTTCAGTTGCTTTTGTTTTTCAWCCTTGCTATCATTTACAGGCATTACTGAACAGCAAAAAACCATTTTGTTTTGATAGGATTTTTTGGAACAGAAATTGTTAAAACAATCTTCCACTAGAATTAGAGCTAAATATTTATTTCAAAACAAAACAAACTAATTTGCATCCAAAAATAATTACTTTTTAATTATGAATGAAYTAGATATTTTTTCTCAATTCTGAGAAAAGGTTTGAATAAGCTTTGGCATAATACTGAGTCAATATTAATTAAGTTATTGCTTTATTTAAAAAATCCAACCAAACAAAATTAAGAAGGAACTGGTAGGTAGATGATACCTTTTCTGACAGATCCCACCATCATCAGAGAAGCTCACAAAATGATAATTGTATAAATCAGAAAAAAAAAGGGAAACAAAATCTTACTTCCTTGCAGAGGAGTGGCTTACCCACTCATTTTTAAGTCAAAACATTTAAACAAATAACCAAAATTTCTACAATAAGTTGTGAAATGGCCTAACAAAGTGTCCAGAGCAAAAAGGTCTAAAATGATCAACTTACCAAAAGATAATTGGTATACTATTTTAAACAGCACTTTGAGTTTTGCAATTGATATCTCTTGCAATGTATGCTGAAATAAACACAAAGAGTTGATGTAGTGGGATATTTTTGCTTGATTTCACCTCATTGTCTCAGAAGCACTTGAAAATCAAAAAGTGAAGAAATTATCAGAAAATACTAGATCCAGCAGACATAAACTATTGCCACTCAGAGAATGTGGCATTGACAGAACTGATACACAAGATCTAAAAACAGCATTATAAGTATTTTGAAAGAAAAATAGACTCAACATTAAAACTAACAATCAAACCCCTTCTAAGTAATGACCATTCAGAAAAGAAGCATTCATACCTGACAATGTTGGAGGTGTTTAAAATCTTAACAAGATGTAATTTTCTCTCAATTTGCCAAGGCAAACTCCATCTAAGACTTGAAAAAATATTCAATTACTTCTAGCAACAGTAGAGATGTACAGCTAATCTTTGTCTTCTTATCCATTTGCAAAAAGTGAAGTTGGATCCACATTTGATTTTAAGGAACAGACAGTTTGAACAATTTTACAGCTTTTATACAGTCACTGACCCACTGTAACTAACTTTCTTCTGTATGTTGCAATCACACATTTAAATGAAATGTGTGGARTTGACTGTTTCCAGTCATATGGCCATCCTACTCACTATGGGAACAGCATCATTTTCACTCCTTATCTCRATTACATACCAGTCTCAATACTCACAAAAGGCAAATTGATATTGTTGGGTGTGTGTTTACARATGAAAAAGGAGTATCATTAATCTTTTTCTTAAATACAAAGTCATATTTTTTTTGTTATACACCTGCAATCACTAAATATTTAATATTAATGAATGCATGKATATAAATGAAGACCCCAATGAACAGTTAGGGTTTTTTTATCTGCTGGRTATTTCAGAATCAGATTGAAAGATACACTTCTGACAGAAATAATAACCATATCTGGCAATRTTCTATTGCCACAGAATACAAAACTAAAGAGGGTAAGAATCCCTGAAAGCAGAGATGTACCAAAAGCATATTTTATTTTTAAATTATTCATTTATCTTGTTATAATTTTTATAGAAATACCATCTTTATATTAAAAAAAAACTCAGCCATCCTTACAAAATTACTTAGTAATTCTATAGTACACACCCATTTATATTTTTCCTAGATTTAGTAAATGGGGAATTTTTCTATTCTGTTGATCTGATTCTCATCTACCATCTCCCCACGGCATATTGGTACTTTTGGCTAAAAATGTTCAACAAAATATGAATTTAGAMTAAAGTTTTAGTTTAAACAAAAGGAGAAAATTTTGAATTAATGGTGTGGTTGATTTTCAAGGATGGCGATAGTGTCAGTTTATGTGGGTTTAATATTGTTTTCAACAAAATGTATTTCTTTCTAGGGAAGATACATTGTCCATATGTATCTATCAATGATTCTTCAGAACTTCAATAAGATTCCAGTAAAAAAGTATTCCAGTAATCAGCCTCTTTTTAATTTGTTCAAGAACAAGCATAAAAACAATATATAATTTAAACATTCATTCAYATCCTCCATATATATCTCTATACATAAATTTCTCATTTTTTACCCAACAAATTTTATTTAAACTTGGTGCTCTCATTTGTAGAAATAGATCCTTGGTATATATCACAGTTGGACCCTAAGTGCTAGGAATAATCAGCTTTTATTTTGGATAAAGTCTCCCCCCACCCACATCTTATAGGAAGGYTTTCAAGCCATTTCAGAAATATACATGGAAGATTTCACAGTATCAAAGAATCTTGGTTGCACCTCAGCATGTCTCAAGAGGTAACGCTATCAGGAATAACATTAATACTTATGAAGGGGAACAAATGTTCAGATAAATAATTAAAAGAGGGAACTTTTAGGGACTAAAAAGAGAAATATTTTTTTWATATATATATATAATGCAAACTGTTTTCTCCCTGTGTCAGAACACAATCTTAATAAAAAAGTGACAATTCAATGTGCCATGAATTCTGACATTTCTATGTAGCAGKTTTTTTTTTTAAAAAAGCAACGCAAGCAAGTCTAAAAAATTACTGTGTGGGAGTTGATGCATGCTTCTGGTGCAAACTATGTAAGTCTGTCTGCCACAGACAGCTATGTGAGAAGCCAAAGCTGTGAAAGAAATATTTTTACTTTTTKTAAAAGAATGGGTGATAACATTTAGTTCAAAATTTTATTCTTATATGCATAAATTATTCAAACCACATACACAGCAAGAAAGAAAGCAAAGCATAAACTAGAGTTACTGATACATAAACATTATGTATTAAAGGAGGTAGACAGTGAGCACTTCATTCTCATACACCTGAACCAACCTATTCTACTTATGATRTGTATTTCTCTATAATGTCTGTCTCATAACTGCACAAACCTCTCTGATAGTATGAATACTGTGATGAGTCACTACCCATTTTTATRGAAAAAAACCCAAAACAAACCCYAAACCCACAATGAAAACAARCCCCAAATAAGAAAACCTTTTAAAGCAACAGAACACTTCAACTCTGTCCATGTGAATATTGMCACTGTAATTTTATTGTGTCATTGAATGAGACCACTGGATGCTACTGATAAAATTTTTTTGTTCYGATGCTGTATTTCTTTTTGCTTACATTTTAAAAACCACTGTATTTAAACAGATCAGAGCATAACAGGATACTTAGGCTGCGTAGTATCTTTGGTTTCAATAGAAATCAGACAAAATCATCTAYATTAAAAAAAGTTCAGTTTAACTTTTTTCAGCAGAAATAATTCTGGCAAACATAGAAAAGGGRAAAAACTGACTAAGAAGGCAACAAAAGTTTTTTGGAGGCATATTAGTGGGGAAAGTGAAGCCCAAATGCTCAAACATGCATATATATGGCAGTATTTCACATGACTCTGTGAAGTTTTTCACCTGATAGATGTTGAATTACATAATGTTCTATGTAGTTGTGTAATAAGCTGTTTTGAAAACTTATGTACCAACAGGAAATTCTTGAACAGAATTCAGGAGTGGACTGCAGAACAATCTGAAAGCTCTGAATTCATGAACATTATTAACCAGCATGACAGAATCACATTGAGGACAGAAAAACCAATGATTTTCCTTTCTTTTTTTCTCAGGTAAGTAGAGGTCAACAGTGGACTGTTTTGAAAATATTACTGCCTCAGGCAGTATTATCTGTGTCTTCAAGTCGACTTATTGAAGGACAAGGTTATAGGGGAAAGATAATTTTTATTTTTTGAAGTTGTACAGGTCTGCAAATTACAAGTAAGTTAAAGTATATGAATGTCTGCCACCACGTCTTGGGTTACAATATAAGATGTAACCAAAAGTATATATTACACCACTGTCTCTTAAAACCAGGTGGGGCAGTGTTCTTAATCTCTTCCACGACCCATCCCCTCATAACTCCCTCCAAAAGAGTATTTTCTGTTAATAGGATGTTAATCAAGCCTCACTGYATGACTCCGAAATTGCATTATCCCATTGTGAGATGCGCCACTCAGGGGAGGAACCAAGCATTCCTACCTGGATACAATCTGAGGTTTAGAACACCACAAACAACCTTATCCACTGAATTCCCAGAGGACAAGAGCTCTATAACCAYCACTGGATCTTCAGAGGAMRATCAAAACCTTCTACAGGCTCACTACAACAGAACCACACCTATCACTCCAGGAGGACTGCAGCCACCATTTAATTGGACTGCTACTGACCCGGACCAACAGGGTGTCAGGGCATATTTTGACCCTGTCAGTGTTTCTGTATTATTGCAATTATTTTAATTTYGCTATTAAATTGTACTTCTGATTTGGGATCTCCCACTGGTTTGCTTTCAAACTAGTACACATCAGAAATCTATAATCAAATGATAAAAAGAAAAAGAAACTTCTACTGGTTACCTAAATGATCATCTGATTTGAGTTTTAAATTTCTTTTCCAAGAAGACCTAGATACTGTCTGTAAAAGCAACATCTTGAATAACAACAAAAAATAAGTCTAATATTTAAAATATTTTTTAAAAGCAAAGTGCCCATATAGCCCTAAATTACTTGCAATTAACTATAAAATTCAATGAAACTGAGAGAAAAGAGATGCATCCATTAAGCTTAAAAAACATATTACCAAAAGTTATTTTAAACAGCTTCCATGCTACTTAGGACAAGAGGAACTACTCAGCAGACTTTGATCTCCAGCAAAGAGGATTCTAGCCAGCTTCTAGGTAATGTGAGTGAATGTTCATTATCATCATACTGAAAGTTTTCCCTAAYACAAAAATAATTTTTCCCTTGAAATTTTAGTTAATTTTCTTTTGTCCTGTTATCAGTAAATACGTAGATTACTGATAATTATTTTTTTGTACCAGCAGCTCTCAGTAGGTTGCTGTGCACCAACGTGCTGTGACTGCCAGAAGCACCACCGCTGAAATATTCATTTCATACCTACATTTCTAAACATCCCTATTATGTTCAGCTTTAAAGGTTTTTTTGCTTTACACTGAACAAATGCAAGCCCTCCAACTTTTTCTTAGAGACTGATAGTTTTTAAATACCATTCTCACTGTGTTCAGGTGTATGATCTCTAAATTGCCTTCAGCTGTTTAAAGCACARTGCTTTTTTATATAAATTTTATGGTCTAATTTTCCTGCTTTCTGCAGATTTGTTGCACTCTGACTTTTTCAGTGTATGTAGGCCAAAGAAACCTACTTCCTGGAAAGGCAAGAATTTAATASTGGATGAACTTAAACCTTTAGACTCTGACCAAGTAACTATGATTACCCCAGATTTTATTATTATTATACAGAAAAGACTGCTGTTACTTATAAAGACCCCTAAATAATGAAATAGTGGCACAGTGAAGCTTCCTATGCAGACACTTCCTTGMATTCTATCCCTTAGTCTTTGACATAAAGATCATTCTCCCCCTGGCCCTTTTGAAATTATGAAAATGGCTTCTTCCTCCTCACTCTAGGACCCTCTAGGGATTATTTCTGTATAACTTCTAACATTCTATACAMCTTGATTTATTCACTGGTCCACATTTCTCTATGACATCCAAATGTACACTTCAAAGCATATTTTACATACACTCATTGCTTCTCTACGTTACATTTCTGGTTTCCAAACCTGTTTTTTCCAAGGCTACATTCCTTAAATGGCCCACTGGTCAGTGTTTCAGAGCTTTGGACACTCAATTCCATACCTGTATTCCTTTATCCTGAATTTTTATTCACAGGTCATAGAAAAAATAACTTCACAAAATAACTTTTGTTACTATTATTTATCAACTACAGAAATTTAATTACATTATTAACAGTACATTTTACACCATATGATCATTTATGTCTAAGCAAAAAAATTAGGTACAGTTTCCTGACTATTAGGCAATACCTAACATAGTAAACCAATATTCAGGCAGCCCTAGAGCAAGTCTAGGCAAAGCAAGCCTGCAGTTCCTAGCCTAGAGACCTTGTAGACTGAACATAAAAGGCTGCAATCCAACTATTAGCAATAGTAATCCTTGCTGTCTTTATAACACTCTACACAAAGTATTATTAGAAATAAGAAAAGTCAAAAAATCATCACTTAGGTGTATGAAATAACTGTCACGTTGTATTAAAGAAGAAAATCACCAATGACTTACACTCACTGTCARTCTGAGAGTTTTTAACCCATAATGATCTAAATGAGTCCCCCACAGAATGCATAACTCATAAAGGAGATCTCTCACTTCTAGAAAGGAATGACCTTAGGTTTAAGTAATATATGTGCTAGAAAAAATTGCATCACACACTGGCTACAACAAATTTCTCATGCAAAAAATATGCCAAAAATACTGGCATAACTTTCAAGAAAGATAGAATTTCTCACCAAGTGCTTTTAGGATTATCATTGAGAGATCTTTTAAGTCAGGATCCTCATCATTGTGGAAAAAAAATGTCACAAACCGTTCCCATCCCCTGCCAAAAGTATAAAAAAACCCCACCTGAGATTTGTTTGCTTATTTTCTTATCTTCAYCTATATGCCTAAATAAACGTAGATGGGAATTTCAGGTTAATTGTATCTGATAATTAGAATGAAAGCAAACAGTTGAACACTATCATTTCTTTTTAATGAGGTTCAAATTGTACTATTCACCTACCAAAAACTTAAGGGAGAAAAAATTGTCCAATTGCTGAACTGAATGTTGTAAAAAATATCCTGTATTAGAGAAAAACATAGAGCTTCTATCACTTTATCTTTTAATCTGGAGCGAATTTTGCTCTCTAATGAGTCAATTTATCTCCTAATGGTACTGTTAACAACAAATAAATAGTGTTTTGTTCTCACATTTCTCTCCTCCTAAAGTTAAACATCAACTCTGACAACTGGATGTTACAAAAGAATTTCTATTTMAGATGCAATTTGTGGAAATTTGTGGATGATTTTTACTTTCTCTTACATTTAAGAAATCTGGCAGTGCATGATCTTTGTGSATTAAGGTACATCCAGGATGTCCTCAGCCCTTGCTGCTTGCTTTCTGTACCGCAAAATAGCCATGACTTTTGCTGTTTAATTACAGGTCTCATGTTGCTAACAGAATTCCATAGTGCTATCATTAGAGTGTGTTCTATATTCTGTGATGGTGTTCAAGTGACTTAGTAGCTTTGCCGAGTTAAACCCTTAATGTGTGTCTGCTGAAGATTGCACTTAAAAGGCCATTCAATTATTAAGTTTCTCATATAATTTACAGATACTTCTGGCCTGATTTTTACATTTTAAGCCCATATTACTTCACACAAACATAATTTATGCTTATTTAAATCCTGTCCTTAAATAAACCATGAAATAAAAAACTAAATAAATAACACATATAAATAGAAGCCACCTACCATAGAAAAATCTAGTGTCAGTTTTTAAGTTTTTTGAAAATATTATTAAGAATTATTTCAGAATTAACTACGTACTTTTAAATTTTATGTCTGTTTATGCTACTAAAATTCATATTGCTTTAAAGAAGCTATTAAATGCTGCACAAAGTCCAGACTCAAAACAAAGGGCAATAWGGAGAAAAAGCAACCAAAAGACCAAATAAAAATAATTTGGACACTTSGCAAATAAATAAAAAGAACTTGTAAATATTTTCATTAGTAAAAAGACTTTGCTACTTTTATGTACAAGAAAAAGGGAAAAAGACCTACAATGCCTTTATTAGAGTTTACCATAGGTTTTACCCAATACTGCCAAATTCCAGAATCAGACAATTATTAAGGTTGGAAAAGACCACTAAAACCATCAAGTCCAACCATTAAAAAAGCATTAAATTATTATCAACCAGTAGAGCTGAGTTAGGTAATAGATGGATAACCTGCTTCCTCAGGCCAACTTCTGTCCTCTCCACAGCTTCATTTTTTACATAGTCAGGAATTAATTTTTTTCTAGCGTCTTCCCAAGAGCTGCTATTTCTTCTTCATGGAATGAGGTTGAAGAGGGGAGGTTTAAGCTGGATACCAGGAAAAAGTTCATCCCACAAGGGYGGTTGATCAGGCTCCTCAGGGAAGTGGTCCCAGCATGAAGCCTGACAGATCTCTATAACTGTTTGAACAATGCTCCCAGTCACATGGTGTGACTCTTGGGGATGCTCTGTGTAGGGCCAGGAATTGAACCCAATAATCCCGATGGCTCCATTCCAACTCTACAATTCTATKATTCTTTTTGCCTGAAGTTCCAGCTAACTGTAATATTACAGATCATATYGCTTTATGTCAAGTACATTTTATTCATATTATTACAAAGTAAACATACATTTAACTTYTAATTGTTTTTTAAACAATGGAGCATTATGGGTCAAATCTACCGCATAATATGTATGGAAATAATAGGTTATTATAGCTCAGTCCCATGTGTTTCAACAGTAAAGAATCTAACTATAATAACCAGAAATATAAGTTTAAGTTCAAAAAACTAGTGCTGCTTTGATACTCCTCCTTGAGAGGCATGTACCTAAAGGGGCTAAAAAATCCAACAGGGCTGCTGTCTACATAAACATAGTTTGAATTCAAAAGCATGCTTAGAAGAAAACACGGAAACTATTCATTTAAAAGAAAGACTGTAATGGATAAAGTGTTTTTTTTTTATCCAAATAAAACCAAAACAAAACACCTTGAAGAAAAATATATTTCATGAATAATCAGAGACTAATCTCCACAGCAGGGAAAAAACAGTCTACTGACTAATTACTARAAGGAAGAAGAGTCATCCTTCCCTAAGCAATGGAGACTTTGGGGATTCACAGAAATCCTGGAGTATSACAAAATTCCCAAGAGATACAAGCCTTTGACACTTTATATGTCCTGTTACTCAGAGCCAAATGAGTTCAGATACATGGGGGAAGGAGTGCTTTTGGAAACCAGGACTAGGAAGAATGGGGCTGYGTGACTGCTCATTATTTGATACCAGTAAACTTTTATCACACTTATGAAACTGAAATCACAGAGTGCGTAAAAGTTTTTCCCATGATTGATAAGTGTTGGAAGACAGCACATACATCAATAGCAAATTTAGTTMGCATTTATATGTCCTTTATTTAAAAGTAAACTGTTAAAATTCTGGCAGAGAGTAGCATTTTCTTGTCATCTTTATGGGCCCCTTACAATTCTTGGCTATCTAGTCAGTGGTTTTTTTCAAAGGAATAAAAGTCCTACAGCAATACGCACAATTCATCATCTAAATGGGCAGTCATAAAGAAGATACTCAGAGAAACAGTRATATGAGCTATACTTCTGTGTTGTATGTGACAATTAATACAAAATAAGTGGTTTAAAGAAAACATATTACATTTCCAAAGAACATTCACCTGTAGAGAAGATAAATTATTTTATTAGAGCTGTGTGATTTTCATTATTTTTCTACTACAATACTTGACGGATACTTCGTATGTAAACTGACTACCACTGAATGTCATTTATTGTGCTCTTTATTAATTCTTCTAATTATCAATTAAGTAAGCATGTTAATTAAAATAATTTACTGTTATGGAACAGACAGCATAACCTTCTCAGAAAAATAAATGAATTGCAKCATGTGTTTCACTGGAAATAATAATTGTTTTCAACGGGGACAAAACATTCAGGAAAAACAAAATGATGAATATATTACATTTGTGATACAACAGTGTAATTACTTTRCTTAGCAAAACATTACAACAAGATTTACTTTTTCCTCCTGAATTAAATGTCCTAATGAAGCTCTATTTTACTTCTAAGCACTTGATTAATTTTGGTAATTATTTACTTTATTAAATTCCTTCAATACTCCTGTTTGATTCTGCATGTTCAGTAGTGTTTGCTACTTAAATATCACACAGTAATAAATCTTAAAGGTCAACTACAAAGTAGAAAAACATTAAGACTCTTGAGTGTATAATACTTGTTATAGACCATAGAGCTCAACATTATCTTATGTTAGTTATGCTCAGCTAAACATACCCACGTTCTGATTGGGCAACATTCACAGTTCCCAAAAACAATCCCAGTCCAGATAATTAAAAAAGCACCACAAGAAATGAAGASCCCTTAGTTCCATCCTTTACTATTAGATATTGGATATTTGTATCCATAAAAATCCATTTGGATTGTGGATATCAGTAGATCAAATGTGTTTCTTYCCTCAAATAGTATTAATGATGGAATATCAAAATAAGACAATGATATAAAAACTGGTAGAAATYCTCAGTTCCTTAGGTTAGGTGCAGAAGAAATAGGATAGAGAAGGGTATTTTGTCATTTTTATCTGAGATTATAGTTGGCAGTATGCTTCTCAGTTTTCTCAACAGAAAACTGCTCAAGCTTCATAATTTGAAGAAAAGTTATAAATTATTGATACTATGCAAAATATATAAGAAAAGTTTTACTTTGGATGGCAAACTGAAGAAGGCTGTAAGATTCTGGACTACCAATATATAAAATTGCTTAATATTTTTTGTGTTTTGCATACTACTAATTCCAAATATCTCTGCTAGGAGCCAACTGATTATGAATACTCACAAAATGCTGTCATGTGTAACTGAATTCACACTATAAAGTCATGAATAGTGAATTATACCATTTAACCATGAAGAGSTATGGTTTTGTGAACTAATCACAAAAAGACCATGTTAACCTACCCACCATGATTATTCTAGTATTGTAATGTGCAAAAGAAGCACTGACGATGTATTAGAGGTTTTGACCACAAAGAACTTACTCTTTCAGACATGGGAGATACTTGCTATTCCAGCAAAGAGATTATTCTCTCTTTTTTCMAGTTTGTAAAGAGTTTGAACTTTTCCCCTTTCCTCCTTATGTCCTCCTCCCATCACATTTTCCTTCATCTCCAGAAAGTAAAAGATGTTCATCTTTCTTTCAGGTAGGACAAAGAGCACCAGCGACGCATTCTCATCTCTCTTCCCCCATACYACCCCTCACCCTCATCCCCACTCTTTCTCTGRTGSAGGTTCTGCTGTAAMATTTTACTRCTCTATCTCTACCAATTGATTTTCAGACACAGACCAGAACAACACACAATAGTTATGGTTTTAAATTACTAAAAATTGGAATAGATGTGAAATTATCTTGCCTTGTTCCCAGACRTGCTCCTGCCTCAAGCTTCTTTCACTCTTCCTTGTTGATGTCCCAGATTTTSTTTCCTTCATTCCTACTTGATTAAGGATAATCTTCTAGATGTATTGTCTCTCTACTAAGTGCTTCAAAGTATTAATAAAATCTAGTACAAATCGGTTTTGGCCAAAGTATGTTATTTTCTACATAACAACAGCCCTAATAAATCATTTAAGTAAAAGAGAATGCCATACACTACTCCTACATATATTTTATCTTTATTTTTGTGGTGGTAAATYACAACATTTAAAATTCTGGTAAATGCTCATCTGTTATTTCCCATATGGAGAAAACATGGTGACTTTAATCATTTAAAGACAGTGAGATCTCATTAATTCCTTTCTTTCTATCCTGAGGGCAAAAAAAAATAAATAAAAGAACAGTATTTAATTACTCTGTAAACGTGTATGTATTTTTTCACCTCAGTATGGTGCAGTAACATAGATTTAAATGTGKTTTTTTTTAAACCCAAATATTTTTAAAGCTACTCTCAGTATCCCCTGAACTGTTTTCCCTCACATTTAACRTTGCAATATCAAAAAGTTTAATCTTTAATTTTGTTTAAAGGAAAAGGGTCTTCATTTTTAAAAACAACAATCTTCGTTTTCAAATGCAACCAGAGGTCTTCTGGAAAAAAGAACAACAACTTTTCATCCCTGTTATTCCCATCTTTTTTGTTGAGGGAAGGAGGTGCATGCACACATCTGTGCACGTATTTTAGAATGGAAACTTGCTTTTTGCTCAACACAATAAAATTTGTGGGCATATTCAGCATTACAGCAGCCCCAAGCCTTTGATAAATTTAGCTCCTCCCTGATTCATATAGACAAGGTTGAARCCATGCTTAAAAACAACTAAAAAAACCCCACCCAAAACAATCAAACGAACAAAAACAACAACAAAAAATAACCAAAAAACCACAAAAAACCCCATCAATTAAATTAAAAATTCTGAACAAAACAACCACTAACACTCCATTTACTGGAGCATCAGTTCTTCTTTGCAGAAAGCTACTTCTCTTTGACACCAGAAATTGAAAGTTTGACTGTGAATATTTTTTTTCAGMCATATTTTAAAAGCCATGTTAGGAAATAGAAGAAAATCCTGGATAGCCAGTTATTTCATTCTGCAGGTGGTCTAGAATGATGTCACCAGTGGTCTATTCCATGTATCCTAATATTTGTTTTGTATTTMTTTATTCTTTTAATTCTTGAATGTACTAATTGGTATTGATTTGAACATAAGWATACCCATTTACCYCTTTCTATGGAATTTTCATTCTTTWGACTTCACTGGATACTAAAACTCTAAATTTGCCAGCTTTTAATTTTCCCTTTCTCCCTGGTTCCTACAAACAAGTTAAAAATTGTCAACACAAAACTCAACTGCACAAAAATTGAGATGATGAATTTAAAAACAACTAAAAAAATTAAARCAAATCTGCATTTAGTAGAATATTCTGGGCAGGTTTATTTTAGCAAAGAACCAAAGCCTAATTTTAAAAGGCCACAGAAGCTGATACTTTTATTCTGTAATAGAATTTACACACACCTAATTCCAAAGGCGATTCAAAACAGTACTAACATCACATCTTCAGTGTAGGTTATTATACCATGCAAGGCRCTAAAATATTATGGCAATGTAGAAAGACCTAAGTCTTGAGGGGAAATTTCAGACATTATTGCTCTGTGCTCCCTTCACACCCTGAATTTTTTACAACAGAAACTTGAAAATAMTAACAAAAGCACAACTTTTTTATCTTCAAAAGAGATATATATAGGCAGCTTTGTGTCATACAACCAACAGTACTAACTGATCAGTAATAAAGCTATATTATAATTCAAAGATTCTTCCTATGAATTCTCATAAATGAACRCATGAATAGTGAGCACATTGCTGTACAATCCTTCAGGACCCCGACAAYATTTACGGGCCCTGGTTGCTGTCTGCCAAGTCTGCTGGAATTGTACCTGGTATGAAGTTACCAAAGAGGAGTTACCAAAGAGGCAGCACACTGTAGCTGATGACTACTTCTCTCTTGATTAAAATCACTCTCTCACGAGACTTTGGAAGAGGACGCTCTTTGTGTCATCATGCAGAGTTAGGCAAGTTAGTGAGGAAAGGATGCACTACAGCATCACATATGAGCTCATAGGTACACACTTCACAAGCCCACACTGTCATCTATTTTCACAGTGGATCAGTGTGTCCCCTGTGGGTTTGTCACACAAAATTCTAAACTGTTTCCATTTGCAGTTTCTGCTTTTTCAGACCCTGAGTTTTGACTTTTACAATGCGTAAGTGAGRTAAAGATAGCACTTATTTTGACATCTTCTCAGAATATAGGTCTTCTTCAAAATTACAATAAGCAGACAAAGAAACCAGCATTTAAAGCAGMAAATAAATTAAGACACTTCTGAGRTTAAAAAGYCTTATTTCAGAATAGAAAGACATGYCTGAATTAAACCCAGGTGACTTTCTTGAGACTGACAAAATTRTACCTAAAAGGACTTGATACTTCATCTCAGCTTTCACGTCTTCCTTTAAATAACTTTGATAGAGTCTTCTTTAACATTTTCAGAATGATATCTGAGAGAATATTCTAAAACACTATTAGAATCATTATGCATAATCCTCTCACCTTGAAAGAAACYGAACAAAAAAAACCAAGTCAAAATATACTTATGTAGATCCCTAATTRTTGTCATCTTATTGCAAAGCYCCYATGCCYTCTCAGTGATTTCTCATGGGCATCACCTTGCAGCACTGACTCCTTTGTCCTCACACCACAGCCAACAAACTGCAACTTATTCCTCAAACAGCTAACCCACTCTTTTATARCACTCAACCTCATTGGACRCAACTGTGGCCTGTTAAGGGCAGGCCTGTTCCTAATCTTTGSTAATTAGTACAGCTGCAACTCCTCAGGGGTGAGATTACCTTCTGCACTATCTTTATTTTCTTATATTCTATCCCTCCACACTTAATCATTGCTGTTTTACTCCTTACAATATAACATGTCATAGTTCTTTCAATCCAACTGTCAGCATATTGGAAAACAATTTAAAACGAGGAATTGGATTGGCCAAAGGAAAACTTTATATTTTCTACTGTAGACAATAACAAGGATSACAATAGCAGTTACTATAATCTATTGTCTGGCTGGAATCATTACTTGGAAATAAAAGGTCAAAGAAGCATTTAAAAATATAAATTAGGAAGCCTAAGATTTTTTTTTCTTTAGCAAACTACTTGAAACTTCAGAAACACTATTACAAYATAGTGGTGGTTCGATGCTAAGTAAGGTTGTTGCAATATAGAAAACAATAACTGACTCAGAAAATATGTAATTTTTCTTTTGTAAGTGACCCCTTASTGAKGTGGGTATTCAGGAAGGTGCAAGCMAAAAAGGTCCACTGAACAGTTTAATAATTTCCAAAGACTAAGAGGAATGCCTAGTATTGTCCATTAAGCCATGTCACAATCCTGCAGTAATTAGTCTTGCATGACTAGGATGCTTGGAGAAAACTACCCATAAAAATTAAATAAAATAAGGATATTTTCTTAAACACAAAAGAAATATGAAATGGCTGCTGAAGGCTGATAGTTCCTGGCTTCCAATATAATGAATACCACAGGGACATGAATGCACAGTTYCACAATCAGTCTTACAATTTTCTGGGAAACAAAAGAATGAGGACTTCTGCCCTATTAGGAATAGCAGGAAATTTTAACTCTGTGCCCCTCATGTCAAGCCTCAGGCTTATCAGGAGAGCTGCCCTACTCTTTAAGAAAACTGCATGAATGTTTTTCAGAATTGCCAGTTGGGTGCGAGACGCCTCCATCTTTTGAACCATCAAAATATTGACTTAGTTCTTAACTATCCCTAATGCAGAGGACATTATGGCAGCAGAACAAAAAAAACCCCAACTTTTCTGAATAAAAGAAAACATGTAAAAGTTCAAGTCAAATAAACATCAACAATGAAAACTTACTTGAAAGAATTTGGATTCTTAAAAATTTCTACTGCACCGCAAAAATCTATTTGCTAGAGAAGACCATCATACACAGTGTTATAAAGATCTCAAGCACACAGTTACTCCAACATTCACATTTCKTTTCATATATTTGATATACAGGAGCCAATTTTGCACTCATCAATTTATCTCAGAAATCTCCGGAAGTAAAATAATTACATCAGGTTCAGAAACCAATATCCTTGGACATCTGGAACAAGAATTAGGGCACTTGCTGTCAGCTGGCTATTCACATGTTGATGTTTTAGAAAAGAACAACTTTTGAAAGGCCACTATTTCTCTGAGCTAATTTAAGTTCAGAATGTTATTCAGCCAGTCTCTTTTCCACCTCCTTCTCCAACCACTTCTCCAGCCCCTCTCATTGAGCTGTACAGTGGCAGTAGTACTGGTCAGGAAGGAGGCAGAAAAACAGTTGAGAGCAGGGAGTATCCCTCTTTAGTAGCAGGTGGTGTTTMTATTAAAATATAAACTAGGCATAGAAACTTACAGAAGATGATTTTATTTTAGGCAGTTAAAAGGGAGTCCAAATTCTGTTGTATCCAGGATGTCATTATTGATTGTTCATTGCTATTATTTAAACAATTGTCTGGTAAATGTCAGGATGGGAAACCTTTGGAGTGATGCAGAAGTTTTTCAAAGATTCATCCGGGAAAAGAATTTTAAAAAAATTTAGACTGAAATGCTTAATTGATTTTGGTCGATTCATGRCAAACATTTCAGAAAGATTCAAAGTGATTTTAGAAGCTATCTTTACAGGACATAAATGATCCATTTGCAGCTCCTCAGCAGATACATTGATTTCATAAAATTGGCATGAMTTTGTAACAAAAAAAAAGTATTTCTTGAAAATAACCTGTTACTATTTTTTTCTATTTTTTAATTGCAGTCATATTTTTATTCAGCATTCAGTACTGACAGCTGTGAGATTTCAGAAATTAAAGGAGAGCTTTAAGTTAAAATATAAGATTTTAGACAAAGGGATCTTCTTTGTCTTGAATTGTGTTTTTTTTCCTTAACTATTATTAGTTCATATTTTCAGGCAGCCAGAAACTAAGACCTTTTATCTTAAATAGAAGGAAAATGGACCCAGGATCTGAAATTTTAAAAATGTCATGTCGAGGGACTCACGCTTACTCTTGAAAGTTGAATGAAAGATCAGAACTGCAGTGCTAAGATCTGTATTTACTTTGCAGTGAACAGAAATACCCAAACAAACAAAAACTGCTCTACAGTTTTATGCAACACTTTGTGATGACAAAAACAACAACAACAAAGCATATGTAACTCTAAGAATCAAAGTGCTTTAAAATTAATTGCATAAAAATAGGAGTATCTCTGTAGCAATTATTAGCAAGTTCACTGACATTGCACACATGGCACAGAGAGGGCAAAAAAGTTATTTTCCTTCCCATGGAAACCTAGAACTAGTAAGACTTATCCACCATTTCATAGTAATTGCATGTTTGTGAGAAAATCAAGAAATTCTACAAGAGTTACATGGCGAAAAGTCATGCTTCTAAATAATAAATATTAATGCAGGATTAATTAATCTATCATTGAATTTTAAATGCACCAAAGAAAAGTTTGATGAAGCTGTATATTGCATGCTTGTAAAAGTCAAATATTTTCCCATAGGACTGGTGTATTCTCTCAAAATTTTACTTTTTTTTTTCCCCAGTGCAACGGTTGCAACAGGAATGTGAAGAAAAAATTGTCAATTGAAGACAAATTATTCCACAAAGAAATGTTATCACACGCTCTAAAATCAGTGACTGACAAGTGAAAAGTAATTACACATTGCATGGTACACAACTAGAATCACAGTCTCTTCCACCAGTCTTCCTTGGCTGGAACAGGGAATAGACATTTGCAATAATAAAAGTCATTTTTATATCTTAACTGCTTTACGTCTGTGCTCAACAACACTTTTTTAAGTATTCAATACTTCAGTGTTCAGATCCCGCTACCAAAGACTTAACAGAGAGAAGAAGAAGGATTCATTGCAGAAGGATACACATTTTTAACTTAGAATTTGTCATATGCTATTAGCAGTAATTTTAGTAATGAATTTAGGAATGTAAGGTCTGTTCAGAATGTATTTTACCTTAAAAAGAACGCTGATTGTTCAATAAATGTTTAAATAAAAATATTCAAAATGTATTGTTTTATGATAATGAAAATATCAACTGTATCACTAAATTACCTGAATTGATAAATGAGACAAAAAAGAAAATGCACAGCAAAGTGTGAAAGTCTGCTCTTGACACTGTTACCCACATAATTAGGACTAAAATTGACTGCAGAGAAGTGCAGAAAGACTGCACAAATCCACATGATTATCATAGAACCAAAAGTGAATGAGGATAAATTTAAAATGTAAGTTAAAAAAAAAATCAATCCCAGCTTCACAAATAAAATAATGGATGCTGAGTTACTCATTAAAAATTTAAGGCCAAGTTCATGAGTTTTTGATAGAAAWCTTTCCAGGAAAAAGTTTTCTTTTTAACAATAATTCACAATTCTACTCAAATATCAAGAAAAACAAGGATGTTTTAGGAGAGGAAAAAAAGAAAAAAACCAAGAATAATATGGGAATTGCTTGGGAATTGTGGATTTCATAAAACTATGCTGTTAAGTTGTGGTCTTCTATCTTAAAAAGAATGTAGTATAACAAGACAGAAAAATGAAAAAGATTATCAAATTATATAAAACTTTACACAGAAATAATTAGTTTAGACAGATATGTCATACTATGTAATAAATGTATGGCTTTTAGGGGATAGATAATGACTGATTACACAGTCTTTCAGGAATGAAGGTTTATGGAATGAGGCTTTTAAGGACCATACTCCAAAAATATAAAAGTAGATGCTACATGGAGTTGGCTTAAAAAAAAAGTTTAAAAATTGCTATAGATACATAAAATTTACATGGATTCAACAGAGGAAATATAAGAGAAASTGATGATAACAAGGTACCTAGACACCACGTCTAGTAACTGAGAACATCTTAAGGCTGAGATAATACTAGAAAAATGTCATATAGGCCAATCATATTTATGTATTTCTTCCCTACACATTTGTTTACAGTCAGTTTTGGACACAAAATATTGAGCTCTTGGAACTTTGAGGTGTTGTCAGAAGTAAAAACAACAAGAATATTTTTTTTTTATGTTAAAAAGTAACATCTGCTGAACTCCAAACATACAAACAATATTACCTTTTTTGACTATATGTCAAAGGCCAGGCTTTGGAAAAAAGATATTCTGCTTTGGGTCCATTTAGTCCTGAAGTTATATGAAAAAGCTGGTGATCATTGTGTTCTCCTCAGTAATTGTGATAACTTCCTTAARGTATTTGAATAGAAAATGAAATCAGATGAAAAAAACACAAGGTATTAATAAGAAATGTCAGGAAAACAGGTGTCTGCTGTAAAACCTTAAATTGAGCCTAAATTTCACTGTATCAAAGCATTTTTATTCATTACCTCTGCAAAAATTCTCAGACATCAAGAATGATGATGTTCTGCAAACWCTTAACTTACTACATGTGAGAAATTACTGATTTCTCAGCCTAGTTTTTGTTCTGTGTTATCAAGTACCCAGATTTTCTGGTCTTAAGCCAAGATACAACAGAAATAGAGATGCAGTCAATATATTTCCAGAGCATTTTAACTTTGTAGAATCAGTTATTAATCATTATAAACAGCCAGGAATTTTCTTCTTGACCTTTCTCAAGCTATTACCTGGCGAGGCTGGATAAATATTTCTGCAATGCACAATTAAATTGTTGTAAGACAATACAGACTAACATGATCAATTGAAAGTCACGTAACTACTGAAAATAAATATTTGCCCGGTCTCATTTCCTTCTTAATTTTTTGCACAGTACTTTGGTCAGAATATGAAAAGCCTTTATGCTATTAAAAATAGACTCTCATAGACATGCTTAACATTTCTTAATATTTGCTAAGTAAGATAAGAGGTTTTGTGGTTCTCTGCTGTAGAAATTTATTCCAGGCCATTTTTGTAAAAATAYAGACTTCCACCATTTATACCTGGATCTAGTTACTTTGAAAAAAGAAGGCTTGAAGTTTTAAATTCAATAATATATAAAAGATAATAAAACCAAAACAAACCAATCTAGAGTAAAATCAAAACTTTCTCAGTAGTTTCCAGGAGAAAGTGCACTAGATGCAATATTGCTTGCCACTGGAATTATGTATCTTTTAATAGATGACACCCAACCTAAAGATTCAGTTCACACTTTCATCATGGTGCCATAGTTACATTACATTCAATATTTCATAATCATAATTTTAAAATGAAAACGTTAATGTGTGTTCTTTCTATTAAATACCGATATTGTACATGACATACACTGTGTAATATACACTTCTAACATGGAAGCAATTTCACCTGTTCAAGGAAAAATTTCTGAAGAAGGAATACTTGAGAAAAAGTTAACATCAAGCATATAGCACTGTTCATTTACTATATTTTTCAAGAGATAACATTCAGCCACTTTTAGACTCTACACATATCACAATGGCCTTGAAAACATATGGTGTCCTTTATAGAAAAATTATTAACACTGTCAAGGACACAGTAATATAATATTTAAAAGTCTAACTGGCCTTACACAAAACATACTAGGCCTCT
>JACDOX010000098.1:1292622-1314859 GCA_014549065.1 Cardinalis cardinalis | reverse complement strand
AAAAAAAAAAAGCCCAAAAGAAGCTAAACAAGAACACACATCCCTTAATAATCATGCTAACTTGAAATGTGTCTATATTGACACAGGAGATTTAAATTTCATTAATACCTTCAATTATAGATTAGAATCTACCCAATGTTATTCAAGTGTACACCTTCATGATCCATTCTATCCGCTACAAACTCTCTCACCACAACTTTTCCCAAACAAGACTTTTCCATGCATCCCATAACTGAAAAAACAAATAGGGCTAATTCTCTTCATAGGAATAGCTGATGAGTCATGGTTAGGAAACTGTAGCTGAACTTCCTTTTTTTAAAAGATTGTCTTGTATGTGATATATAGTACACATGAGGGAAGCAAATTGACTCTAATTCTAAGGAAATTTAAAGTACAAAAGATCATAGATATTGTAGCTTGGGTTGTGAAATAATACTGCATGCAAAGAAAGCGCTCTGGTACAAACTGAGGCTCTGATCTATGCATGAGATAGAGTAGAAGACTTTTAAGGATGACTGTAAAACAAACAAAAAATATGATAATATTAATTTATAAATAGAATATTAATATTGCAATTAGAACAATACCTRTGTTACTGAGGCACAAGCACTGATAATATTTTTAGAAATGTTCTACTGTGTGTAATCAGGGAAAATTATTTTCTTCATACTTGTTTGCAAATCAAAGCCACTTTTTTAATTTTGCAGATACTTACAGGTGTTCCCCAGAAAGARCCACATTTTCAGCATAATGGTTCCTGTCACATTCTATTACTCTCACCATGACATGTCTGGTGGTTCCGTTTGATGCACCTCCACCAATCACTCTTATTTGGCAGGAAAATGATGCAGCATTAACCTGTGACTGAGATGGTTGTACTTAACAGGACTCCTTCCCTTTTCCCTGGAATACATCTACACACTCACACGCACTGTGGGATGCATGTACACAATTTGGGATACACGTACACACTCACACACTCTGTGGGATGCATGTACRCAATTTGGGATAYGCGTACACACTCACACACTCTGTGGGATACACGTACACAGTCACATACACTGTGGAATACATGCGCACATTCACACACACTGTGGGATACATGTGCACAGTCACGCTCTCCCCATCTGGCTCAGCACAGCAGAAAGAGTGATTCTAGGAGCTTCAGTTCCTTGATCACATTTTACCTGATCTTCATAGCTTTTATCCCATGAGTCAGTGCTTGGAAGATGGGGAACGGAAATCAAAGGTCTGAATCACGCAGTTCAGAATCATTAAAATAAAACTTTCTAAAGCTTGTTATGCATTCCCATTTTTTTTTTTCACTCTGTGTTAATGCATTATATAACACGAGCCATTATCTGACTGGCACAAAATTTCTCTATTTGGGTTTCCATTAGCAGAAGATGATGATTGAACAATATTGGTCTGGCTCTTCCTCTGTCTCAGTGAATATGTTAAGTCATTTTCATTAAAGATTTTCTTTATATCTTTTTGCAAAGAGGAATGTTCTGAACCATATTCATTGAAATCTTTTTCATAAATAAGATTTGGATAATATCTTTTTCTTTTTTTTTTCCAAAAAACCTCTACACTTAAGAGTTGAAGTGCTCATGAAATATAATTACTTCATATTTTACAGAGAAACTAGAATGCAATATAGCAGTTAGATGAAATAAAATGAAATATAGAAGCATTTTTGCATTCTTAATATT
Source organism: Cardinalis cardinalis (assembly GCA_014549065.1). Lineage (NCBI taxonomy): Eukaryota > Metazoa > Chordata > Aves > Passeriformes > Cardinalidae > Cardinalis > Cardinalis cardinalis. The sequence continues at coordinate 1,313,144 of JACDOX010000098.1, read as the reverse complement.
CAAATCTATTCTGTGCAAAGCAACAGTCTTTCCTTTTCATTTCCTAATATTGCAAAGTATTAGATGAAAGCATTCTATTGCTGCTCCTCTTTTTTTCTTGCAAACTTCCTTCCAAGAAAGTCTAAAATTTAACAGTGGATGAGCATCCAGAGTTTTTAATAAATGAGAAGTCAGAGAAAGTTATGAGAGATATAGTATATATATTTGTTTAAGACAACACTGATTTCCCGGTTTGTATGAGAAGCATAAATTTTCATTTGAAACCAACAGCCATTTACATGCAAAACTCTACTTGCCACAGAGAAATATTTTGTTGGTTTTCGTAGGCAAATACATTTTTGCTACATAAATATGTTTAGTCTGAAAATCTGAATAGGTATCTCAGCCTTTATTTTTAAACAAGACGAAAATGTGAATCCTTGGCAGCTGTAGTTCATGCAATAGGGACAAACAAAAATGAATTTACCTGAATTTTAATCAATTGAAAACCCATTTCAATATGTAGATTTTTCTTCTTGTGAGACCTCTAACTTTATAACTGTTTCAAACTCAATCAGACACCTGAGGTTTTAATTAACTCAGAACATTATATAACAAAGTACTTCAGAAGAAAACAGAGGTTATTTTATGAATTAATAAAGCTTAATTATGTKTAAATTCGTGTTCTACATCTCCACGATCCCTTACTTTTCCAAGATCAACTCATACCTGGTTTACTGGCTCCCTTCAGACTGTCATTTCTCAACTAGCCATTGCTTCCCAGAGGAGGCAAGAAGTGCAAGTGGTGGGCAAGGCAGCTGCTCTGTGTCGGCTAATCATCTGCGTGATTAAACTGGTGACAGTTTGACACGACATCAGGTTGGCTTAAAACTACAAGTTATCTTCTTGCTACACACCTTTGCTCATCTGGACTCATCAAAGAACAACTGCAAAACATTCATCTACATAAGAATTCCCTGACTGCAGGCACGGGCTTCATTACATTCATCTGTCATACTGGGGTTTTGAGTTCATTCTGGAAGGTATGAACTCAAGAGTAGGGAGAAAAGTCTGAAAATCAGCATTGCTGCAATTTTGTAAGTATTTTTAGAAAATTGAGGTAAAATGAAACTMAAGTATACCAAAATACCCAAAAATTACAAAATATACCTACGAAAGCAGAATGGTAAGTATTGTACCACTAATTTTCATTAAGCGTATGAATCATTGCAGATGTGTTAAAAAAACGATTATTGGGAGGGAAGCTAATGTGRGCATCATATTTAGTGTCTGATTCTCACATAATCTCTATAAATTAGGGCTTTAAACAAAGAAAAAAAAAAAAAAACATGCTTAGTTTATACCTACAGTAATTTATCTAGGTTTGCAGAGTAAATGACTGAATAACTTCAGGTAATAGAACTCATTCATGTTAATGGACACTAAATCAGATTTTAATTATGATACTTAAAATGTCAACATCATTAACCTTGTTAATTCTTTCACTGTCAAAGGAGGGGTAAAAGCAAGTATGTATCATACTAAGAATAACAAAAGCTACTCTTGCAGACTGTTCTTTAGGGATGGAGTTTATAGTAGATGGTAAGGCTGAAGAAGTAGGTACCACATTTTAATCACCCATCCTTAATTTTCAAACAGTCTTAAAATATTACTATTGGATTTAAAGTTAAAATAAATTTGTAGCCAGAATTCTAATTAGAAATCTTACTAATTGACCTGTCTATTAAGGGGACAAGTAGACTCATTCAAGGAAAATTCTGTCTGTCCCAAAGAAAACAAAGTGATCCCACTGTGAGCAAAATCAGGTTCATGACTGCGTGAGGAACCTGAACATACATAAGTCTATGATTAGATGTCTCTCAGAGTCCTGATGAAATTGGTTGATGTAGCTGCCAAGGCACTCTCCATGATATTTGAAAAGTCATGGCAGACAGCTGGAGTCCCAGGGGACTGGAAAAAGGGAAGATTTGTACCCATCTTTAAAAAGGGTAGAAAGGAGGACCCTGGGTGTTGCAGACATCTTTTCATGAAAATCCTTTCCTTAGGATTTTTCCTCCTGAGAAGYTGAGAGGCATCAGGAACAAAATGTACGCAATGATTATCTGCTGCTGTGGAATGCAACAGAGGGATCTTTGTTTGGCCCGTCTTGGATGTTTCTAATTAATGGCCAATCACAGCCCAGCTGGCTCAAACTCTCTGTCCGAGCCACAAACCTTTGGTATTCATTCCTTTCTATTCTTAGCTTAGCTAGCCTTCTGAGGACAACCTTTCCTTCTATTCTTTTAGTATAGTTTTAATGTAATATATATCATAAACTAATAAATCAAGCCTTCTGAAATATGGAGTCAAATCCTCATCTCTTCCGTCAACCTGAGACCCCTGTGARCACYGTCACACCTGGGAACCCATCAGCATCACCTCTGTGCCTGGGAAGATCATGGAACAGATCCTCCTGGAAGCTTTGCTATGACACGTGGAGAACAGAGAAGTGATTCAGGACAGCCAGCATGTCTTCATCCAGGGCAAGTCTTTCCAGACCAACCCAGTGGCCATCTATGATGGAATTGACTACCTCCGTGGACAAGGAAAGGTTTCCTGGACTTCTGTAAAGCCAATAATATCCTTCTCTCTAAATTGGCAAGAGATGGGTTTGATGGGTGGATAAAGTTGTTTGGTGAATAAGGAATTTGTAGGACAGTCACGTCCAGAGGGTAGGTGTCAATGGCTCAGAGTCCCAGCTGACAACAGTGACAACACAGGGGCCCAAAATGGGACCAGTGTTATTTAATAGCCTAATCAATGACAAACCAGTGGCATCAGGTGCACCCTCAGCAAACTGGCAGATGACACCAAGCTGAGTGGTGCAGTTGACACACCTGAAGGACAAGATGTCATCCAGAGGGAGCTGGAAGCTCAAGAACTGAGAACATGGGAACCTCATGAGGTTTAGCAAGACTAAGTTTGAGGTGCTTAACCCGRCTTGGGGCAACCTCCTAGTATCAACCCAGACTGGGAGATGAGCAGATGGAGACCAGCCCTGCTGAGAAGGACTTTGGGGTGCAGGTGGGTGAGAGGCTGGACATGACCCAGCCATGGGCACTCCCAGCCCAGAAAGCCAAACAAGTCCTGGGCTGCATCCAAAGCAGCGTGGGCAGTAGGGCGAGGGAGGGGATTCTGTCCCTCTGCTCTGCTCTGTGAGATCCCACCTGCAGTGCTGCATCAGCTCTAGAGTGCCAGGCACAGGAATGGCATCAACCTGTCAGAGCAAGTCCTGAAGAGGGACACCAAGATGGTAAGAGGGATGAAGCACCTCTCCTACAATAAAAGGCTGAAAGAACTGGGATTGTTCTGTCTGGAAAAGAGARGACTTTGGGGTTGCCTAATTGCAGCCCTGCAGTGTCTGAAGAGAGCCTACAAAAAAGCTGGAAATGGACTTCTAATACAGGAATGTAGTGACAGGTCAAGGCTTGAGAGTACAGTTGCAAAGACTGATCCTCTGAAATAAGAGTGGAGAAAGCAGAGCTGTCTYTTTCTTTGGATCTTGATCAGTGGACCTGGGCAAGACACAATGGAGGCAGAATAAAACCAGAAAATGCTTGAAAGACTATAAAAGATGGAATGTGAGGAACCCTAGCCTCTCCATGAACTGTGAGGCTCCCAGTCAATCTCAAAATTCAAATCTGAAAGCCCTAAATTCCAAGTAAAGCACTTTTTGTTCGTTTGTCTGGGAGAAGCATGTTATGCTATGTGTCAACAGCAGTACAAGGTCAGCTAGAGTGGTAATGCTGCAGTGCTAGCCTTGATAAAATACTCCAAAATTTTCTATGGCATTGGCACTTTTTGTACTGTTGGAGCTACAAGTAAAAGTTACTTTCCAGTTTTGGAAAGTAGCTGAGCCTAGAAAGACACATTTTTTGTTCTGTGAAGAATAAAGAACGACAATGTATAGTTTTATGTAGTAAACCCCATGGAAATAGGAAAGGCACCATGGAGAATCTGAACAATAGGAATGCTGAAACTCTGTAACCCTATAAGGCTATGTTACTTTAACCCTTAATATTGGTCGAATCTGGATTCCCCTAAACCCTTACCATTGTTTAAGTTTGTATCCCCCCCAACCCTATAAAAAGAGCATACTTTAGCCCATTCGACAGAAGAGGAGCTGTCGCCGRGACCCTTCACAGACATCCCCAATAAAGCCATCTCTGTGGAACCAGCCAGTGCCTCTCCTTCTCCTCTCTCGCCGTCTGCTGCAGCCTCAGCCTAGGGCAACTTACCTGGCAAGCAAGAGCTGAAATCCTGAGAGCTTGCAATCACTTTAGAGCTGATCACTACCAAGTTTGCTAAGGGAGTTGGCCCACGGCATCAGCCTTGAGCTAGCTTGGCTTCCAGGCACCCTGTCCCCCTGGGKACTGAGCTCCCGAGATGTCTTGCTCTGCTTTATACTAAGGCCAGAAAGAGGTTTGATTAGTTTTACAAGGGAAAGACAGCGTTATTCTCTGTTCCTAATTTTCAGGGGAAAAAAATTAAAGTATTACAAAGTTGCTCACACTCATAGAATACATATCTAACACCTCTATTCTTTGTGCCAACTCCTTATCACTGGATTTCACAATAGGAAGTAAAGAAAATAAATAACATCTCAGGATTCTCAAATCTACTATTATTAAACTTAGGTTTAAAAACAAGCAATCAGATGAAGAAAAACCCCACACCGCCCAAGTGATTACAGGTATAYGGCCACAATGCAATTTTTTTATCATTTATTTATATATATGGGATTAATTTTGAGATCAGATTTATTGTAGTCACAGCTATATATCTAACTGTTCTTAAGAGATCTGCAAAAATAAACTGTTTTCATCCATTACTGCAAATKACTTGACTCTGTGCAAAACTGTCCATGAACAACATTTAATGTTGAGAAGAATCAGTATCTACMTATCTATCTAGATAGGTCTATCAACCCATCTATCTGTCTCAGAGAAAAATACTTCATGGATGAATTCCAGAATTACTAGAAATATCTAAAATATTAGATATGATCTAAAATATATTGTGTAAACTTCTTATTCTGACTAGATACAGGATATATCGTGGAGTCCCACTAAACCAAAATTAATTCACTTTCCAGAAAAAATAACGAAAAAACTCCCCACGAAAGTCCTAGTAGCGTGTAGGTCAGATGTCAATTCTATGAATTTCAAAAGAAATAGACATGACAGTTGAACTTCAWTTAGTATATACAACAGTAAAATAAACAGAAAGACAATCTTATCCGATTCCTCAAAGTCTTAGAGGAAATCCTACATCCACACATAGTTTAGACTATCATTGAGTAAAATTATGCATAAACAGGACCCATATTCATGAGTTTGCTTTTTGTAATGCCCACTTCTCTCTACTGGTCTACACTTGGACTAGGTCTGTCCAAAAARCAAAACATACCTGAGTGCACAGAAAAAGAGATAATATCTGTTCTTTCTTAATTAGCTGTGAGTCATGATGGAGAACAAGAGTATCAAGCTGATATAAAATCTAAAAAAAACATCTATATCTGAGTTATTCACARTACCTGAACTAATGCTTCATCACACTGTAAGAATCCTGCCTTCTTCCTCATCCAGTAATAAAAACTAGTAGGACGCTTTTAAAATTATAGATAGCACTGCATACACTGTTTGTCAAAATGGTAAAATAATTAAGGCTTACATTTGTTATTACTGTTTGAGGAGTCATTCAATTGTTACAAGAATTTTTTAGTCAAAGTGTTTAAAAGTCACAAATTGTGCAATGTGCTTCTGGACATTTTATGTGAAAAATCACCATTCTCAGCAATCCAACCAGCATCACACTAAAGATGATCAACACAGCTTATAAATGAAGCAGCTATGCCAACAGAAACTTTTGAGAGAATGTGGTGTTCTTTTGTAGGAATGCAGAGTAATTAATCTTAGAAATCAAAAAATTTAAATTAAATCAAGCCTTTGGTTAGAATTCTTTGACTTAATTGAGTACTACTTTGCTGTCAGAGAGAAATAGCCCAGCTATCAAGAAAACAAAGTGGAGAGAATTCACTGAAGAAAAGAAACAGTAAAATGACCTTCATGTTATTTTCCATTTACAATAAGAAAAACTTCCATTTACCAAAAAGAGAATAACAAAATTTCAAGGCAATATTCTCTTCTACTTAAAGAAAATAATGATCTTCCATTTTATTTTTTAGACTGCTCCGAGCACTGAAACATGGGATCACCAGAACCGAACTACTTGAACACAGGAAGTCATGTGAGGAGACAAAAGTTACTAGAAATCCTTGCTGTGTATTCTTGGAGAAAAATATACCCAACTGAAGTATTATAGAATCTGAAATAACTATACCAAACAGGATTCTTCATTGAGGAAAAAAGAAAAATATTAGGAGAATAAAATAAACAAAAAAATTAAATGACAGGTGGTTGTCTTTTACCTGAAATTGTTTGCTAAATTTCTGAAAAGAAACATCTGACCTAAATTTAGTAAATATTATGCCACAAAAAACCATTCTCATTAAATAATTTTAGCATGATTGCTGTAAGTATAAGATTGAATTGACAGATGGTGAATTTTATTTACTTCCYTTTCAACATACATATGTGCATTAAATCTTACTTCCATTTAATCAAAAGACATTAAAGGTATGAAGTAAAATAATACTTTGTATTTTGGAATAACTAAAACAAAGTATTGAAACAAGGTCCAAGAATATTGACTTCAGTGGTTCTGAGAGTGACTACCTAATGTCTTGCTTTTTCTGCAACCAATATGCATAGAAAATGGAAATTAATATAAAAAAACAGGAATATGCCCCTACCAAAATATAAAATGCTTATATGAAGAGACACTGATTTTTTTCCCCATTTGGAAAGAGATTAATAAAGATAAGACTGATAAATTAAGTAGCAATTGSTGTATAGATGAAAGATAAGAACCTTCTGTTCTCAAGGTCTCTTAACTCAATGAAGAAAAGAAATTCAGGTTCAACTCATGAGAAATTTACTTATTGGATTGCTTGAATTTTTTCACTTTTTCATATGTATGCATATATTTGCTTTGCCTTAATTACAATAACGAAGTGTTCMTACACAAGAGTATTATGCATTTTCATATCCTAAAAAGATAAAATATTTTCTGTAATTGTTGTGTATATACTAAAATATTTCCAGAAAACCTCAATAAAATCTGCAATTAAAAATATTAGGCAAGATTTTTCTGAATATTTCTGTTATATCACTGAAATTCCAAATATGCTCTATATTAGGTTGTGACTGAAATCAAATGCTGAATTATTCACTCAGATAAACCATTAATATGTACAATCAGTTCTAATTTACATTTTTTATTTACCTGGATGATCCACTTTGTGATTACAATCAACAGAAAGCTACTTGAATAATTCTCTTTTTACAGTAGTTTTTAGCTCTCTCTGGATCATTCTTTGTACAGAGGACAAAAAGTAGAATGTCCAATTGCATCAAGATTGAAAAAAATATGGTTTTTATTTTGGGAAGAAAAAACACGATGTATGAAGTTATTTAGCAAAATCTCCATATGTAATTCAGCCCTTAAAATTTGATTATCTGGTCTACTGGAATTTATTCAGTTGCAGTCTCATGCTGTTAATAATCTGTGTAATTTGATTCAGTTTACTTTGTTTATTTTAAGTTTGGTAGTATGCTGTCTAATTTTATCTTTGTATACTCAACTAGTTTTTTCCTAGTTTTTATGTCACTAGTCAGACCTGTCTTGAAAATTTTCAGGTGGTTGTATAGTTTGGTCTTTTCTGTATCTAAACCCACTTTCAGAAGGCATTAACTTTAGTTATTCATTATAAATAAAATAAAGAAATAAATCAAAATCATGAAAATATGAAAACAATTCACATACAATACAATGCCAGCATACCCAAGAAAACAACTTTGAAGGATCTTAATGGTAAACAATAAAGTCATAAAACTAAGTGAGAGAAAAATATATGTCATTGCAAAAAAAAAAAAAGACCTCCATTCTGCCCCATTGCATGAGGAAAAAAGAGTCAAAGGAGGTAGCAGAAAAAAAAGTGGAGACACAAGTGAGATGCTGCAATTTTCCCACACAAGAGTTTCAGAACATTTAATTCCCCTAAATCTGATCCATGCCATAATCTTTGGTCGCTGTTAAGAATAATACTAGTATCTATGATGTGTCCATCTTTGGGTTTATCTAATCTACAGCTTCACGGTCACAGCTGTTCTCAGGAACTGTCAATGTAGTCATAAGTGGTCCAAACTAATGACAACATATCCTAATAGTCAACCTTGTGATTTCTACTGCCCCCAAGTTTAATTCTAGTGATACACTCTTACAGCAGTTGATTGGCTAGGTTATACTCCAACAAGGAAGCAAGYGCTACACACTACTGCTGTAATCAGCCAGAGAATTTACAGCCTTATGTAAATTAAGTGACTCATTCATTATGGTTTATTTAAATACAAATCTGTCTGTGAAATCATGATTTGTGGTACGCATTACARCTATTGACTGTGGAGCCTTTCAATTTAATCAAGGATTATTTGATCTCCYAGCTCTTCTTAACACCAAGTCCAAAATTCAAGAAATCCTTTCAATCAAAAGGAGAATGGAACTAATCTAAGCCCTCACAGTATTTCTGCGACACCTCATTACTTCAGATACAGCACCAGTGCTCAGGCTCTCTGGCAAAGGGGCAAGAAATGACGTGTGCTTCAGTGCCTTTTGTGTCTCCACAGAAAACAGCTCACTCTGATGCTGCAGCACCCACCTGGAGCCACCCATATATTGCCAACAAATTTACACAGTGACATTCTTCTTTCTATGTGCTTCCTCTGTTAAGACTGACCAGCAGCCACAATATTGCCTGTTGCTTGTTATGATGCATAGATAAACTGAAGGAAGTCAAAGTCTAAGAGTGGAAGTTTCCATGGTTGCTTGTAACCCAAACTGCCTGCCACAGACAGGGATTTGTTGTTTCTGGTACACTTCTGTACCCTCCTAATGAGGAAATACAGTCCCACTCACACTATTTCTGTGCCAGTGGGAATAACAATGAGTGCAAATCCTCTTCGTAAATTCTAGTCTGCATTACAGCTTAAGAGTGGGAGAGAGAATGAAAACAAAGCTGCTAAATACATGTGGTTTGCAAACAAGCAGGCTTTTGGAAGAGGACAGTCTCTGCTAAGATAGCTGTTTACTATTTAAAATGTAGAAAACAAAAGAATATATAATAAAAAATTCTTTCAGAAAAGATTTTGTAGTTAGTTCAAACTCTGCCACCATACATAATTTCTTCTATTAATTTGTAGCCAAATCACTTGCTAATATAGCTAAGTTATGCAAAGCTCTTGAAAGGCAGTTCTACTAGGGACTTCAAAAGCTGAATCATGAAAGTTCTTGTGTAATGTTGATGAAAACATAAACATTTTCCACTGAGAAATTGAAGTAATGCAAACATGACAATCAATTCCCTTTCTTATACAGTTCCAGTATTATGGAATCAGACAATGGTTTAGGTTGGAAGGAACCTCTGGAGGTCATCTGGTCCAACTCTCTGCTCAATTTGACRCACTTGGAGAAGATTGTTTAGCATTCTGTCCAGTCAGTTTTTAGTTRTTTCAAAGGATGGAGAATCTACAATATTTCTGGTCAACATTTGTCAGTACTTGGTCACCTTCACAGCAAATAAGCTTTTCCTCATGTTCAGACAGAATCCCCACTGAACAGAAAAATAATGATATGGTCATATATTTTCATAGATTAATTTGAATTATTTGCTAAAAAAGAAAAAGAAGAAAAAAAACACTGGAAGTTAAACAATTTGCAAATTACATATCATTAAGGAATTTCCCCCAGGAGATCTAAGCATGATGGCCAGAGGAGATGATAATCTACGCTTATGTTATTCACTAAAGCTTCCCTTGTATGTATTCAACAATAATGAAATCTAATTAACTATATGCAACCCAAGGTTTACTTAAGGTTTAAATGAAATAATATTCTCTTGAGTAAGATTTATTTCTGTTGAAATTTTTAAATCAAGCTCAGACTACCACAACATATCCAGACATTGAACAGTAAGAGTTCATAACCAAAATAACTTGTRAGGACTCATTTGATGCATAAGCAGCTAAAGATTTATCACAAAGAATAGCACTAAGTAAAATTCTGAAGAGCAAGGACTGTTATCAGACTTTTCTTATGTGTCTAATAGAACCATGCAGAATGTACCACACACTGTCCCAGGATGGATCTTCCCTTCTCTTTCACATTTGTTATATAGCCACAGCTGCTATTTAGGTTTCCTGCCAGCTTAAATTGAATGCTAAAAATAATGCCTGGTTATTAAAGGTGTCTCTTCCAATGTCTTAACTTGATATATGCAGCAGAAGAAGGTTTGCTTACTGATCAGAAACACTATAAGTCACTTTTTTTCTTCTAGTTCTAGAAGTAAGACATAACTGAGAAGATTGCTTTTACATTTAAAACAATGTAGATATGTAGATAAGGCTCTTGGAATATGATCTAAGTTTATCGCTCCCATTTGCAAAAGAAGAAAAAATGTTGGTCTACTACTTTAGCTGTTACAGTCATGGTGTATTATTTCTTCAGCACGAAACAAAGCACTGCAAAATAATSATGTGTACATCACGTATGCTCAGCAAAACTGTAAGACGGAGAGTGGTGAAGGTGAGATAAAATATAGTTACCTTGTGAACAGTGAGAGCTGGCAGTTTTACAGACTGAAATATTTAATCCACTAAGAGCAGAGATCCTCCATTAACTGCACCAAAGAAGGCTTCACTAATGCTCGTAATGCAAATAAACACTTTGAAATGGGTGTTACCTGTTAAAGAGTGAATATATCTCCAAAAGAATTGCTATCCAATAAAATATTCACAYTGGCAAAATGCCATTAGCCTACACTTAATATCTGTATGCCTGTATTTTACAGGATAATTTACATATTTCAAGGACACTCATTCCATAGCCAATAACACTGATTAGGAGAAATTAAGTTATTTGAAACTGTGGTACAAAAGAAATCCCAACTCATTAATTACATCAAGAATGACCTTGGTATTAAAGATTTATTCACTATCCTCTGTGACATTCAGATAAAGTTGACTGCACTATACATCAAGCACTGTGATACTCTGAAGTGCAGAGTCATAAATCTGTACCTGTTTATGTATTTACTGACTCATACGCTGGAAAACCCAAGTGCTTATTACTTCCAACACTGCTATGCATAAACAGAGTCTGAGGAGAATGCATTTATGGCGGACTGCATCTAGTCAGCAAGAAGTCACAAAGGAGAAATAAAAGGTTGCCAGAAATCATCCTGACTGCTCTACAGGACACAAAAGTAATTTTCTTGTGGACAAAACAGCATTTTATGCAGATCATATAATCCCTATAAATTCTTTCACCGASAAAAAGTAGTGTTTTATATCCAAGATTTGAAAGTCATTCTGCAGGAAAAAAATAACAACCAAAAAACAAAACAATGAATTATGTTCTAACAATATAGTGGTAAAGGCTGTTGTTAAATCTGTATTAAAATGTTATCAGTCCCCCCTGAATTCTTCAAAAACAGAGGCAAAAAACAAGTCAGAAAAAGAAAGACAAGAACAAAGCATAGCAGTTGAAAGACAGTTAAGGCAACAGCAACAGCAAAGGTAGAAGAAGACTATGACYTTACATAGACTGGGCAGATAGTATGAAGTTCTGAAAAGGCAACATATTCAACAGACAAGTAACCTAAAACAAATAATGTTGAAATTTATGACACACATCTGCACATATGAGTTATTTGTTATTTCTCAGCAACCTAGAAAAAGGAGCCAGGAGGCAGAAAAAAATTACAATTATTACACTAGTCCCAAAAATCCATCTTTTCTGACATAATTTGTTAATGAATATGAATGAAGATGATTATGCTCCCTTTATGATTCTCCTTAGGATACAAAACAAAAGAAACTCTCCCAGCACAATTTTTGTCTGAAGAGCTAAAACTTGACCAGTTTAGAAATGTCACCACTGCGGTATGCATTTAGTACACAAGATCTTTATTTGAGTTCCACAGACATTAGTGGAGATATCTTCCACACAGCAGAACTCCATTAAGCCCTTTACTGTGCAGCTACTGCACGGTTTTTGACATTAGACATATTATTAATTTGTACAACTGTCTATCTGTAAAAGATTCACAATCAGGCATATTTTATAAATCTCAGAGCTATTAACTCACACGAACTACAYGTGTATTCCCAGAGATGTTGGTTAATTTTCTTAAAGAAAGAAGAGCAAAAATGTGCCTAAATTTCTGCCAGCTTAATGTTGGAAACAGGGCTGTAGGAACCAGTAGAGTCTTATTCTGGAATTGAAGAAACATCTGAGATTGAAAAGAGCTCTTCCAGGATGCACTTCGATTTGTTTCAGCATTTCATCGCATAATTTCCTCAAAAGAATGATTTAAACTTCACTGTAAACAACCCAGGTTTTGTGTCCCTCATTATTCTAAAAGCTTAATCAAAATAAGGACACAGTGAAGAGAAGCAAATGAATGAAATAATATCATGGCCAATTAACAAATGCATTCAATTTAAAAGTGCCAAAATATATATATAAAGAATGAAAATTTACAGCAGAGTTGGACCAATATCCAAGTCTTCGTATGCATGCAAAAATGTGCATATATGTGTACGTGCACATGCATAAATGTACACAGACACAGACACAAATATATGTAGCGGTAATGTGGAGGCATGCTTTTCTATTATCCGAAACACCTGAAATGCAGGAAGCAACCTGGTTCCATATCCTCTTTCTCAAAAGCAACCCATGCAGTTTTCTGACTATGCTCTGCTACCATTCATGTTCAGAAAAAAAAAAAAAAAAAGCTTCTGTTACATAACTACGTACCTTTACCTATTCAGGTAAGAATATTTTAGTCCTGTGTTCTACTTCTGTCATCTGCCAGAAGCTCACCTGTCTGTTATGTTGCTACATACTTGTTGTTGCTCTGTTTCCATTTCTCTTACCATTGTCATTGTTCTTTTATTCCTTCCCTCCCAAGTTCTGCTCTTCTACATTGGTTGTTGAGCAAATTTAAGAAACTATGCAGTTTTTAGAGCTTTTCACATTTAATTCTTCATTGTTTCCAGTCAATAACCACTAACATATTTCTCTACATTCTGTCTTTTAAAGTAGTAAGTCTCCCTCTCTTTCTTCTACTTGCCCTTCCTTTTTTGCAGTCTAAAATGCAAATCCCCTCCTTTATTGCTTGGACTTGAGAGCTGTTACTGCTTACATTTTTAATGCTTTTGCCTTGACACTTCTCACTGACAGTGGTAAACAAGATCAGTACATATTTCTCATGCTCAGCAATAATGCTTCTGTCTATATATATAACACAGATTCCCTGTAAAACAGTGTCTAAACTTTAAGCTATAACCAAGCTGAGCATGGAGGGAGACAGACTTGCTGCTATTTCCTCAAGAGCAGAGGTCTGACACCTGCAGTTCAGAAATTAGTGGACTAACCTTCATATGCATAACCTCCAATGTTTTGACAGTGAAATAATTATAACAGTAAAGATAATAATAATAAATAACCTACCCAAGAAATTTCTRCAGCAGGGCACGCTGCCTTTAAGACCTTGCAGCAGCTGTATGGCAAATAGAGACAACTTCCTCCACTAGCTTGGCTGAGGATTCTTTTACTGATCAGCCTTATTCTTTGGGTGCATACTAAATAGAACACTGAGATCTGACCACCTTTGTAAGGAGGAGGATCCAAAAATTAACTTACATTAGAGCTTTACTTCCTTTATTAAGCTCTAGTATAAAATTATACTTCTAGCAGCCTATTAGAATTATAGAATCATTTAGGTTGGAAAAGATCAGTAGACTTAAAACTTAGTYTAATTGTTAACATTACCAACCTAGTCTTGTTGACTGCTCTTCTGCATTATATAAAATTATACTAAAAAAACAAACTTAAACAAAACCAAACCTTTCTYCTTGTTGTACTTGTAAGATATAACCTTAGCAATTGTCAGGTAATTTTGTTCCTTGCCTTACRGTAAATTATATTCTCCTCCTGCTGCTGTTAAGTTGCATGATCCCTGCAGTGCGGGTGATTACTCTCTGTGTGCTATTACAATGTACAATGTAGAGAAACATTGAGAGAAATCATAGGAAATGCAAGCTCTTTTTCAATCGAGTTTATTATTAACTTTGTTAGCGTGGTTGAAAACAGACAGAAATGAGATTTAGTCACTGTTGAACAGACTGCTATAGGAAATCTGAGATGCCAACTATAACAAAAATTCCAATTTACAGTAAATACACATGATGAGATCAAATGAGACTCTGGGACACTTCAAATAGTATGATTATTACACTCAATTGGAAGAACAATTCATTCACTGGACAATAACTTATCTCTTTCTTTACAGCAGACACAAGGCAGCATTACATGTTTGCATTAGCACCTCTGAAATGATATTGCAGCAGCAAGATCAGATTATTCCCCACAAATTTTTCATTAGTCAGTAGAAGAAAAGAATTAAAATAACTTTAAGTATTCTTTTCATAACTAGAAACATCAATCTTTCCTCTCACATGAAAACCATCTCTCTTATGCATGTGTTTTTTCCATTTAGTTGTGAAATTAGTAAAAAAATGCATGCATAATATTATCTAAACACATATTTTTTGAAATTAGACTAAGGTGAGACAAGGTATATGATGATGTTTAACTATCTCTGAAAATGACTAGGAGAATTTTGGTTAGTGTACTGCTGTAAATACTGGCATTTCAACTATCATGCTAAAATTTTCATGTCCCCTGGAAAAATTAACTTAAATGGTCTAAGTTTACTCTATATACATTTAAACATTTAGAATAGAGCTATTCTGAGAAGTTTTCATCTTCTTATTCCCCYAAAGTAGTTCCGATGCAAGTCTTGTGACAGCAGCTAGAATATRCTACAACTAGCATAACGCATCCAAGCAGCTGAAGTGGTAGATAAAGTTCAACTTCTAAGMCACATCATGATTAAAGTGAGATGGTTAAAGAAGGTGATTGAGTATGACAGACTACTTTTATCATAGAATAAAATCATAGAATGGTTTGGGCTGAAAGAGAGCTTTAAAAGTTGTCTAGGCCAACCCTCCTACCATGGTGAGGGACATCTGCAATTAGATCAGGCTGACCTTGAATATTTCCTGGGATGAAGCATCTACCATGTTTCTGGACTGCCTCTTCACATCTTTCACCACCCTCATCATAAAAAAATGTTTTCCTTACATCTAGTCTGAATTGTTAAATTTAAAACAATTACCCTTGTTCAGTCACAACCAGCACTGCTGAAAAGTTTATCTCTGTCATCTTTGTAAGATCCCTTTAGGTATAGAAAGGCTGCAACAAAGTCTGCCTGAATTTTTCTCAAGGCTGAACAAACCCAGATCTCTCAGCCTGTCCTCACAGGAGAGGTGTTTCATCCTCTGCRATCATATTTGTGGCCCTCCTCTGGCCCCACTCCAACAGGTGCATATCTTCCTCTTGCTGGGGGCCCCACAGCTGGATGCATTAGTCCATGTGGAGTCTTATGAGGGCAAAGTAGACAGGAACAATCTCCTCCCTAGACCTGCTGGTCACACTTTGTTTTCTACAGCCCGGGATGCTGTTGGCTCTCTCRGCTGAGAGTGCATATGGCCCGGTGATGTCCAGCTTCTCACCCACCAACCACTCCAAGCCCGTGTCTGCAGGGCTGCTCTCAATCTCTTCATCCCCAGACTGTATTAGCAGTGCAGTTTGCCCTTACCTGGGTGTGACACCTTGTACTTGGCCTTCTTGAACATTATGAGATTTCCCACTTCTCAGGCTTGTCCAGTCCCCTCTGGACAGCCCATTCTTCAGGCATCTAATATTCCTCACTCGGGTTGGGGTCATTCAGCCTGGCAAATAATTGTGATAGCTATTGTTTGCCATTGTATACAACAGTAAGCATGGTATACAAATGGTTTTTTTCCCATATATTTTTAAGATTTTACTAACCTTTCATCAAAGTGTCATGTTCTAGTTTAAGTGTGCTATTTTAAGAGACATGCTAGGTTTCTGTCTGGTTTGAATTCCCCTGATACCCCAGTTTATACTTGGCCTTTTTTTTTCCCCCTTCTGTTGATGAGTATTTTCTTCTGAAGTTTTCACCAGACCTTCAGGATCACTATGGCAGGTTACCTAATCTGCATCTTCTTTAAACTAAGTATTTTATCATRATCTTTTCTAATCACAGCAAAAGTCAAAGAAAGAAAGCTGAAAAATTAGTAGATTGAAGCTGCAATCCCTTGAGCTAAATTCTCAACATCTTCAATGGAAAGAAGGAATACTCTGTCATTTCCACACCTGCTTTCGTCTGCTCTCTCTGGTTCTTCCTGCTGTGAACATCCTAAAGGCTATTTCTCCTCTGAGTACATAGATCTCTTTTTAAGCTGCCATCTTATACACTTAACATTCTGTGCACTTGAGTGCACTTACCATTTGCTTTTTGCTGCAGCTATAAATAATACTAAGAGGATATCAGTGTCGAGGTGCCTTATCCACACATATGCAATGAGATCAGCCGGTTTTACAAAACATTTATCAACAAAACATTTAGAATTTTCACTCTGCTTTCATTTGAAAAAGCAAGTGCTGCTACGAAGGGTTTGCTCTAGACAAAGTGGTATTCAATTATTCAAATTACTTTAGGCTATATTAGTTGTACTAAGCATTGTTCATTTTATTAATGTTGAACACTGTTAACATCTAAACAGCAATAATTCACTGCCTAGACAAAGATTTGTGAGTAAATATAATAAAGTAAACAAGAAGATACTGCTAATTTATTGGAAAAATAATATACATGGCTTGCTAAACTGCTGAAGTCCTACTTGAAGTGAAATAATTATTTTGTAGTCCAGACCACACATTTCATAATGTAATTAGATGCTAGTGATTAAAAACAACAAAAAAAAGTAATTGGCAAAACTCTTTCAAAACAAATATTTTCTGTAGGAGAGAGGAGGATGGAACCAGTTATTGCAAGCAGAAGAAGGGAAGAAATTTGAAAATGAAGTTAGGGGTTCTGTATCCTACCTAAAATGGAATTTATACATATCTGAAGTCATACCCCTCCTACCCTTCAAGATGCCATGGACTTTTCTGCAAAATTGAAACAATGAGCATGTTTTTTTACTTTCAAAGCTTAATTAAGGTTACAGAAAACCTTATCTAAAAGCAAATAATTCATTTCTTAARGCAGTTTAAGTTATCTAAGCTTTAGATTTTACCATATTTACTCAGATGGTAGTACCTTACGCCCAGATACCTGGCTTCTGAAGTCTACCAATTTCTKCTGTGGTTTAACAGACCTGAAAACCAGCTTTAATTAAATGCTTTACTTGATGGAACATTTGCAGATCTTTCTGTAATTCAAAATAAAGCCAGTCTGTGATTTGAATGGGGTTTTCAAAAAATGCCTCCCACAGATTACCATAATTTATACAATAATCTCCTGGCAGGTGCCAAGCTTTTTTTTGATGGTCCATACTACTACTCAAGACTTTTGCAAGAATATATAAGACTTAAAGAAGCAATAAAACTCCTATTTCCCCAAAAGATTATATTCACCCCAGTATAAAGAAGAGTGAAGATGGATAATAGTATATAAGAAAGTAGCTGACACTGCCTCCTCTTCCCAAAGGAATAAATGAGCATCATACTTTCATTTTTTCCCTCAGACTATAACCTCTCAAACAGAGGCTTGCAGCCTTCAATATCTAATCTTTTGAATAGCAATATTAAATATATTTAAGTATACATTTAAAAACTGCCATGATCCAAGTTGAAAAAGCTCTGAAACACAGAACAGGTGATTAATAGAAATCAAATTGTTGAGAAATATTTATTTCTATGATACGTGTGCTAATACTAAAAATATGTTAATAATGTTTTCAATAATGCAGCTAGTCAAATAGTGTGTATCCTTGATTGCAGTAATAACCTGATATTAAATTTCAGTTAATCATCCTAGCTGTACTTCCCATGTAGTTTAAAGTGTGATGGGTCTACTCATTAAAAAAAAAAAAAGCCCTAAACCCTAAAAGCGATATTCTGTACTCATTCAAACATTATAGATATTTTCCATAATTTTTCTTGTACTGAAGTTTTTTAAGACTACCTGTTGATTATTTCATTTGACCAGGATCATAAGTAGATTTATTATCTGTATTTATTTTGAATCATACAATCATGTGTGGCTGGTACAAAAAATATGATTCAAGGACAAGTATCTAGAAGAGATTTCCCTGGACTTGTTTGTTGATTTCATCAATAGACACAGCATTATTATGAAATACATGACTATAATAACTGTGTCCCATAAGAAGCAACAGATGAATAAACTTTAAGAAGAAAATCAGTGGTGACATTCAGCAATTGTATCTATGTGAGGAAGTTCCTCTACAGTAATATAATGATACAGATAAGCTTTTTAGAATCTGATAGTAAAATAGTTTTTCAACAGAAAAAAAAAATTAAAATTTGGGGAACCAATACATCTCACTTTAAGCTATTCATGCTATAATATTTTGGGGATAAACAGCTGTGTTAATTTTATTTAATAATTCATCTTCTGTTCAAAAATATACTTTTACTTCTCTTTGATTTTATTTAAAATTTTCACACACAGTTTTGAGAAGAAAATTTTAAAATTGTTGTTAATCCCATGTGAAAAATCAAATATTTCCTTTGTCTTCATGGAAGACTTCTTATGCAGATCTTTATGCAGAAAATTTCTCCAAGTTAGACTTCTTTGGGAAATGACTAACAGTAGCATATCCACCCAATCCCTGGCACAAGAGTTGCATTTACATAAAATTTTAGCCTGGGAAGTCTGCCCTCAGTAAATGTATTTAATGTGTGGTCATGATCTTCTCTATGCTTTCACTCATAGCCATCTGCTATGTGGGCACTGTTCCCATTCACAAGTGAATTGGAAATTTTCCTTAGAGTATTTATGGCAAGAAACAGGAATCATAAGCCAAGGCTTTCCCCTTCTACCAGAATCACTATTTTTTTCTGCTTATAAACCATTGACATAAAGGCCTCAGCAGACTGAGAAAGTATGTCTCAGAAAACAATTTCTGAAAAGTAGAAAAACATGTAATGAGAACCAAAAGTCCTGYTACCAGAAGGTTTTGTTGCAACGGCACTGTAGAGAATAATAATAACCAGTTACGGTGAGAAAAGGTATAAATAAGAAAGTATCAATATRATAGGACATTCTTCACAAGTAAAATTCTATGGCAGAAAATAACATTAGAAGATAAACATTAYGGAGATAAGGGACATTCTTCAGAGAACATATATGAGTATCAGTGTTTCCATAAATGAATATGCTATTCTGAACTCCTTCATATCTGTGTAATCAGACATCAGTGTAATTAGATACTGTGTAATTAGACCAAATAGATTCCCAAAACCCTTAGAATGCAGGGTCTCAAACTAAGCTGAGTAAATTAAAATTTTGGAAAATAAAATGAACAGGGATCTGCTTGAGAAGATTTTGGTTGCAGTGTTCACAAACCAATAGGTCTGAATTCACCAGTGAAGTTAAAAGGAGAAAAGTTGAAGTTTCAGTGAGTACATGGTAAAAAAAAAGGAGCTTATGGGAGAGCCATGTACCTTTCTTCCTCTCATACAAAATTGCTATTTTCATTGCTGTGAACTGTTTGATTCTGTAAGAGGGTGATGATGACAAATCTTCTAAACTATTTCCACTGCTTTTGTCTTGATATCTTTCGGGCAAAACAGAGAATGAAGTGAATTAGTGTAACTGTGATTAATTTAAGGGGCAAAACTGAATCTTCKCTTTCTGCAAAGAATAAAAAAGAGGTTAAATTACCTTTTGATAATGAAGGAATATACAACTGGGGCAAAACCAAACTATAAAAGCACAGTGATGGCTYGGAAAAAAACAGGAATAAACCTACTAAAATGGTGTTGTGGGAATTGGTTCTCCAACCATGATTTGACGTCACAACATTTTCATTGCTTAAAAATACATACTGCCTTCAACACTGTTCCTACTTTATTGCATTTCATATTCAAAAGCTGAGCAACTTATTCTCAGAGCACTGAAGAATAAAGCATTACTAATGTTAATACTGTGACAGATTATTTAAATCCATTTATGCTTCTGGGGAGTCAGAATGGGCTCACAGGTTTTGGGAAGCTCTACATTTCCAAAATGACACTACCCCACACAGCACTTTATGAAATGAAATGCATCCATGCAAATGGAAAACTAAATGCTATAATTTCCCTTCCTTCCTTCCTTCCTTCCTTCCTTCCTTCCTTCCTTCCTTCCTTCCTTCCTTCCTTCCTTCCTTCCTTCCTTCCTTCCTTCCTTCCTTCCT
>JACDOX010000098.1:1220891-1292532 GCA_014549065.1 Cardinalis cardinalis | reverse complement strand
TCCTTCCTTCCTTCCTTCCTTCCTTCCTTCCTTCCTTCCTTCCTTCCTTCCTTCCTTCCTTCCTTCCTTCCTTCCTTCCTTCCTTCCTTCCTCCTCTTTCTTTCGCCCTAACCCTTCTTTTAGATTCCACTGCTTAGGGTTTCTACTATAAGAAAAGGACTAGTTTATACCAATTTCCATGCTGTGTGTATAAAGTATTAATAAAACTTTGCAGGTATTTGTGGACCGTTTGACTTTTGCCRTTGCCTTTTGACTATGGACATCTACAAAGTCTTGGGTTCTCCCCCTTCAGGCTGGAATGTCAGACTACCTACTGCTCATTACCATGCAGCATCTCTTAAAGCATATTATGGAAAACACAGGGAAAAAAAGCATTTTAACATGCATTTGGGAGAAACCAAATATAGAAGGCTAATGAAAATATGTTTGAAATAAGGTCACAGCCTTAATGTTGTGTTCAAGTGGCAGTCTCTGCAGAGAAACAGGGCTCTAAAGAAAAGTATATATCCAATGAATATTTCAAGAAGACACTGCTTAGGAACTGTTCATACACATAGGCTTGTGCATGCAGCCTGGAGTGAGGGTCTCTCAGTAAATCTCATCTCATTTAAAAAATATTTTGCATGAGGTATACGTCTCTAAACAAAAGCATACCAACATAATAAAATAATTCTGGAAATTCTGTCCCTTTTTTCTCTGTCCCAGAACTTTTCAAGAACTACAGTGCTTCTTATTCTAAATCAGAAAAGTGGTTTTGTCAGATATATGTTGCAACTACTGTCCACAGAGAAAAGTTAGATTATTTCTTCAAATCTTTACGCAGTATCTAGACGTTGGATGGTACTAATTTACCTTTTGGAAGCATAATGTCTTTAATATATTGTCCTGGGGTGACTTTAAGATGCTGAATTGTATCTTCATTCATTCTGTTTAGCCCCGAAATAAGTTTTGCTTCTTTAAAACTAGATCTGAGAGTGAAAGGAGAGAGAAGGAGAAGCAGTGGATTGTCTGAGGCAGCTGAATTCAAAAACATAAAAATAAGAGCTTTAGCTTTCCTTCTCAAAGTCTGTGTTGCCTGCAGCATGGACAGCAGGAGAGAGCTCTCCTTTGCTTTTRGTTATTTTTTAGCTAGCTGAGGCAGAGAAGTTCCCTGGACTGTGGCTTTTCTTTTTCTTGGAACTGATCAGTCCTTTTCTGCACCAAAGCCCAAAAAAATCACCATGAGCTCACAACTGTGGCCCATTTTCTAGCACAGTAGGAACTGATAAGAGATTGGGTGAGCCAAGCTACACCCCACTACAAGGACTTTCTGAGTTTGCCATCTCTTCAAACAGCAAGAGGTTTTATTGTTTAATAGGATGCATTTTTTTATTCTTGTGAGCGCTTTGCTTGTTAAATAAACAGGTTTTTTGCACTTTTTCTCCAAGGAAATGTTTTCCTGAACTAATTGGAGGAGGGGCTGCTTGAATCTGCATTCTACTGCTTTCTAGAGGGACCCCTTTGGAGGTTTCCTCCCAAATTTGTCCTAAACTGGAACTTATGTGTATTTATATGACTAAGGATTAATTATTTTCTTGTCACAATGTTTAGACAAGGCTAAACACATATCACAGTGAGCTGTAACAATCTCACAAGAATATTTTCAGCAATTATCATAACTAGATACAACTCAGGAGTCCATCAAGGGATATTTAATTGGTTTGAAATAATTATCTAATCATAAATTCTGCACATAATTAATAACAAACAAAATCTGCAAATAGTCAGCTGTCTCCCATTAATCAGTACTGTGCAAATCATCTGTATCATCTAGTTACGTAAAAATTCTGTGAAGAGCCTGAGGAAATAACAGAATTTTACAATGATGTCTTGTGTTAAGTACTCCTTCAGAAACAATAAACATTGAAAAAAAATCCATGATGATATGATGGTGGTAATAGATAGCCCCCTTTCAATAGCAGGCAGGCAGAGTAACCTAGCTCACTTCCATTCCTCTCATTGGACTCTTCCTGATTGTCCAAAAGACCGAGCCAGAATCAGTGCCAGGATGGAAAACAGTGGCCCTTCCTCGTCTGAAATTGTGTTAAACTCTGCCTGGAACACAAAGACTCACAAGGCCAGAAAAAGCATGAAAGACTAAAGATGACATGAAAAACATACCGACTTGTATTTGGGGTACTGAATTGAACTTCATCCTTCTATGATTTTTTTTTAATGTTTCCTATGGCATTAGAGAAAGTAAGAGCAAAAGAGGCAGATATTTCTTAGAAACATAAAAACTACAGCAACTGACTTTGTACCTTATTCACTTACTTTGCTCCCTATTTTTTTCWAACTGCTGTAATTCCTCTTCTCTTGATTATAGAATCTAACAGGAACATTCCATTTTTAACCTCACTTAAAAACCAAACAAAACAACTCCCCCAAAAATCCTAGAAATCTGCTTTCTGTACCTCTAACTGAAAATCCAATAGAGTTATCATGCTTTAATAAGTACACAGATTCCTGCTAATCTAACAATTGTTTAAAAATACAGAGTATTCTTCACATTCCTGTAGGAATACATAACTCAGACAGATTTTTTTGTCAGTAAAGACAGAGGGAATGTTTTAAAAAATCAAAAGTAAGCTTCTTCTAAAATGCATTATTTTCCCACTCCCAACACACATTACAAATCAATATTCATTCTGTGTGCTTTTCCCAGCACATCCTCTGCATAGTGTTCAAACAATCTTTAATGAATCCTGCATTCTATACTTATTCACTATGGCTTTCTTCATCCAGGAAGGGACACATGACTGAAAATTACAGCAGACAGAAATATAAGGTGTGTTCGGAAGAGATAAGTTATTCTCAGAAAAGTAATTTCAATTACTACTAACAATCTGTGCCAGTGTTGCTCTGTAGGCTTCAAAGAGTACTTGTAAGAGCAAAGACAATGTTTTACTCACTGTCAGCAACTGTAGTTATGCAGGAATTAGCTGATATGAACCACCATATAGATGAAAACAGCATTTATACTGGGAGTGCAAAAGAAAATGAGATGCTCTGTTACCTAAATTAGTTGAATTAAATTTTCATTGCCCTGACTGAATATTAATCACTCACACAGTTTGTCTTCATATTGCACCCAAAATCTTCTTCAGCTCATATATATGTGTACCTCAAATCCCTTTCCTTTTACATRTATTTAGAATTGTATATCACAGAATGACAGAGTAAGCTGGTTTGGAAGGAGCCCCTAGTTGAGTTCAGCTCCTGGCCCTGCACAGCACCAGCCCCAAGAGTCACACCATGTGCCTGAGAGCATTGTCCAAATGCTTCTTGAACTCTGCCAGGTTGGTGCTGTGACCACCTCCCTGGGCAGCCTGTTCCAGTGCCCAACTACCCTCTGGGGTGAAGAAACCTCTTCTAATACCCAACCCAAACCTCCCCTGACACAAGTTCGGGCCATTACCTCAGGTATTATGACTGGAGTGAAGACTTCTCTTCATCTTCCCCTCAAAAGAAAATTGCAGACTGCAATGAAGTCTCCCCTCAGTCTCCTCATTTCCAGGCTGAACAGACCAAGTGACCTCAGCCTTCCCTCATTGGGCTTCCCCTAAAGGCTGTTCAACAGCCTTGTTGCCCTCCTTTGGACATTCTCTAAAAATTCAATATAAACCACMTATCTTATTCAAGGTGATGCTGCCCCTCTGCAGATAGAGTTTAAGGTTAAACACAATACATTCTAAAGGAAGACGGAATGATATTGTCAAAGAGAATACTACAGTATATATTATTGCGATTTGCAATTCTAACAGTCCTTGTACATGACAGTTTTACAGAATGTGAACTCGAAGCATGAAAGTGTTTTCCTAAATACAAACTTTTCTTTTTTCTGTTTAAGCCAAAAAGCTAACCCTGAGTAAGCCAACCTCTAATATAAACACCACATCCTTAGTGGTCCAAAAAGATTGCAAATCTGAAGAATGCACCTTAGGGTGGAGGAATGCAATATTTACTTTTTAAAAAATTATTAACCAATAGTTCTTAGGAGCTAAAAGGTAGACTTCCCTGTCTCAAACACTGTTAGGCCACAGAAGGGAGGAATTTATCATAGGAAAGTGCTAATCCCAGGCCTGGCAGAGGCTTGGCAGAGATCTGGTTAGCTCATCCTTTTCAAGGCAATCAGACAAAATTCCCCCCACTGACAGACGGTGAAAAGAAGCAACTGCTCATATGTGTGCCACTGGTCAAACAAAGGTTCCCCCCAAGTTATGGGAAAGATGGCATCATGACCACCAGGACCACAACAGCCTCCCAAACTGGCCTCTATGGATACATGGAACTTGGTCTGTATAAAGGTGGTACTGTGGTCCAAGGGCTCAGAAGATAAATTCAATGACGTCAGACCTAGGGAGAGATTAACAAAGCTTGCAAAGAGGGATAAGTGACTGATAATGGGCACAGAGAATGCAAAATTTAGGGATCACAAGGATATTTGGCATAACTCCCAAGATAAGAAAGAAACTAATGAAACCAACTCAGCAGCTGTGCTGAAATCAATTCCAGCTGGGTAAAAGATAATTCCAGCAGTGGGAGATTGCAACCACTGAGTCAGGGACCACCGATCCAAGAAACCCACTGACTCGAAGAGAGAGACTGAGCATGTAGATTAATGACATAAGGAATGAAGGAATAATTTAACCAATAGAGGATAGAATACTAATTAATAAGGAAACTGTGTAACATGTAGCCAACAAGCATTACTTTCTCTGTTTGCTAAAATTTATAAATAGTGAAAAGATTTGATAGTGGTGGATTCTGTGGACTCAGCACCTCTTTCTGCACAGAACCTACCAGCAGAAGACTGTGCTGAGTCCCCTGTCTCACCACCAAGAACCCCAAAGCAATGGAGAACACCACCCACCTCTCTCTCCCCATCCCTCTTTTCCCCACTTCTGTGCTCATCTCCAGCTCTCCCTCTGCTCTCTCTCCCTCCCCCACACCCTGCCAGGTCTTCTGCCTCTCCTTCTCCCTTTTCTAGTTCTTTCTGACTCTCTATCTCACATTTATTGTTAAAAAAACTTCATACGGTTGACTTTGGCATATGGTCTCGTTTGCACCTTAATTTGAGCAGAGGCATCTCCTGCTTGTTGTATCTTAAGATTAGTGAAAAGAAAAATTCACTCTGTCATTTTTTATGCCTAGAGGTTTGCAAATGATAATATTTAGCATCATAGTCAGTTGCTTTATAAATGCTTATGGGCAAAATCCAAAATTGTACTCAATTATTTCTCATTATGAGTCTTAAGAAAGTGGAAAAGTTTCATGGATTTCAACCATGAGAGATGCTATCCATTATTTCTGTGGAAGAGATGATATCCAAAGAATAGAGCATAGGGTCCAAATGTTGATCAAAAATGATGTTAAGTCTTATTTTTTTAACCAACTGAAAAAGAGGTTAATGGGTATATTTCTTCAAAGCTTAAATACATTTCTACTAACTACTTTTCTTCATAAGTTCATTTGCTGAATATTCTTTGTAAAGTCAACTGATGAGTTTTGGACTGTGCCTGGCTCTTGCAGTTCATCATCAGAAAGAAGCAAATTAGAAAATCTCTGCCTGCATTCCTTTAATGCAAACTGGTGATGCAGTCTGGGTAGGAATTATTGTCTTCTGTCTCTGTTACATATGTCATTCAATTAATTCTTCACTATGCTTCTGTGGAACTTCTATGTTTTTAAAGACATACTTATTTCTAGACATAAGATTCTTCGCCTCATTTGTTTTCWTATACAACAAGATACTAGTTCCTAATGTAGGAACTAGTCCTACATTATGACACTCCTGTGACAATTCAATTGAATTGAAAACACACATTAAAAGTGCTTCCATGTATTCACAATTCACCCATTGCATTTTTTAAATGCATCTTGCTTTTTARGTCATTCACATTTCTTCAGGATGCATCAGAGCAGCTGAGCTACACACCCATTCCTGGCAAGATGTCCTAAAGAATCCCAAACTATCTGAATCAATACAAAAAAGCCAAGATATCTGCCCACAGACTAACTCATCCTTCCTGGCCAGTGGAGGTCCTTCAAACAGAGGTGATATAATATTTCTTATGATCATAACAATTCTTCTAATGGTACAAGAAACCTACACCATAAAAAGTTGTCTTCATTTCATTTGTGTCCCATTTGCGTTCAAATTAAAATGAGTGAAAGGTGGCCAACAACTACTTTTCCTTTAAGTTCAGGAATTTCAAGTACTGTGGTAGTGCAGCTAATGCTTTATTTCCTCATACTTTAGTATAATCTTTTATTTAAATGTAAGAATGTTTTTACTAAAAAAGCAAATATTTGTGAGAGATGGATTATTTATTTCTTTCCTAAAAACACTATGACAGGCATTTACTGAGCATTTACAACCTATTTTTGGTTCACTGAGTATCATATCTGTACTAAAATTAATAACATCAATATAACATCAAAATTAATAACATCAATATAACATCAAAATACTCATTTTTGGTTCACTGAGTATCATATCTGTACTAAAATTAATAACAKCAATAGAAATTTTAGCACTACCTCAGATGGAAGTTGTTTTGTTGCTTTTGCAACTAGTAATTCAAGGTCACGGGTCCAAATTTCTTATTTTTATCTCAGTAAAAGGAACAGAAAATATGGACCACAGACAGAATAGTATCAAAGATATATTGAAAACTTTTATTAAGTGTTCAGGGACTCAAATAGAGAAAGAAATTTATAGATGAAAATGAGACTGCTAAGACAATATGACAGCTTATACTGATTACTTATTACATGCTTCATTACTTAATTAATCTACTACTTGCCTAAACATACTTTCAGTATATATAGCACATCATAATAAAAGTGATCAGGGTCTGTTTTGCTCAGTAAAAAAGTATGTGAAGGGAGCCAGCTAAATCTTATTACAGCAAAGCTTGTCTCCTGCTGACATGAAAGGGAACTGCACAGCTAAAGCTCTTCAAAGGTTTTGAAGATGTACAGCATTGTAATAGTAGTCAAAGAGATCGTGAAGTTGGGAATGTGTCATCTGATGAGTMCCACATATCTGAATGCCTTTATTCCACCTCTCTGTGTTACACTTTAACCTACTCAAAGAGATCATGCCAGTGTCACACCACTTAAGCAGCAGTATCTTTAACCATGAGTCACTGAGATCAATCACTCTTGCTTTTTTAGCACACCAGAAAAAAAAACAATAACTGGCTTTGTTCCTTATAAGAGATTTTTCACTTTTATGTTAATGCGATAAAAGAAAATGCAAAAGCAAACCAAAATTATTCAACATTTAAAAGAGTATAGAAAAACTTCTTGACCTTCAATGGCATTGAAAAAGACACCTGTAAGATTCACATCCTTAAAACAATCTTCTCTAATTTGGCCATACATAACTGACACAATGAACACTATGGTTCTTTAGACACAGTATGAACAAAATAATGGGATATAGTAAGAAAAAATTAATATTATCTATATTAAATTTCTCAGTCTATGAGCAGGCGCGTGACTGAATGTGTTCCCTTTTTTTGTACGTTTGAAGACGGGGCATATGTAAGCATTTTGTGTAACCTTTTAAATGACACYGACGTGCACTCTAATATAATAATTCTGAACTTGTAAATTGAATTAACTTGTTACAAAGCAAGAAAAATATTTAACTTTTAAATCTATAYATTCAGACTGCATTTAGAGCCTTAGAGGTATAAAAAATCCCAAGAATCCTGAATTAATCAAAGGCAAGACTAGTTGTGCAAAATTTTCTAGATAGGTCAGCTGGTTAAAAAACTTAAATTTTATTTCTGTGATTTCTAGTACTTGAATCCTGTTTTATTTTTTCACTGAGTTTTAGGTAAATTTTCCATCCCAACTTTAGGTTAGATACTGCCTTCAATGAGTGCTAACTGAATTAAACATTTGATTTTCATCATCCTTCCTCATAATTCAACCAGTTCAATCAATATCTATTTTTGTTAGGTTAAATTCATAAAAGAGCATTAAAATGAGGACATAATTCTCATTCTCATATTTTATAAGTTAAGCAGCAATGAATTACACAGTCAGAGCTATCAAGCTCTAAAATAAATAAACTTGGTACTTGTTCCTTATAGAGAAATACTTCTTTATTTTTGATACAGCCAAGTGGTAAAATAAGATTGTTATTGGACTGACTAATTGGAAATTATGTCCATCACAAAAAAATAATTTTCTATTTCTTCAAAGAGCAAATAAATAAATAAGYGTTGCTGGTTTTCATGGACTAATTTTTTTTAAAGCACAGAATATTTTGTAAATGGATTCAGATACATAATTTTGAGACAACTTCAAGCATTGCCACTCAGACTGAAGCAATTTTTAACTGAAATTTAGAGTTATGCATTCTTTGAGAAAAATAAAAATCACTACATTTTGGTGAGAAGTGACATAAAGAGTGCATTAATTCTCTAATCTCCATCAGCATAATTTTTAAAAAGTTAAGTCTGTAATCTGAGTAGAATATGTAAGTATAATTTAAATTTTACAGCTAGCTTCCCCCTATTTTGCAGTTTTACAGTTTGTGGTTTTTATTATAGCTTTCCTATTTAAAATGCTTTCCCATCAACCCAATTTGTTTCTTTAGGCTTAGAAATTAGGTGAAAGAATAGACATGAAAAACCATTATGCCAGACCACAGGAATAAGAAGGTATAAGAGGATCTGCTTTAACTGAGTCTCTTACTCTTCATCTAATTGAATTAAAAATTCTTAAGACTATATGTATGCAGAACATAGTAAGAAAAATGAGACAATCAAAAAGTCAGACAGGTGGATGATAATAATAGAACCTGACTGTTTAAGTACCATTTAACTGGCTTTATCTACTTTAGTAATTGATTGCCAGACACCATTCTTGACCACTTTTACCGGCTAATGGCACAACATATTTAGATGATCCAACCAATCAACCAATTCTTAGTTCTCCTTATGCTTCATAGATGGGACTAATACAGATCACTGAATAGCATTCTGAGAGATACTGAAAAAGAATACCAAGAAAATGTTCCTTTGTTGTTTTTTTGTTTTGCTAAAATACTTATAAACACTGACTTAAATGGTTATGGACTGCAAAGGAGCATCAGACATTAGAGAAAAATATTTTTATAGAAAAGAAAGTCAAAATAATGGTGAAGTATTTTTTGTTATTTATCTAAGACAGCACAAACACTTCATTTGACCTGAATGAAAACTATACAAAAAGACAAGAGGATACTTACTTGATTACTAAGCAAGACCTTAGAAATATATTTTCCACCGAACAGTCTTGCAAACCTCCACTGAAGACACCAAAATCCTGATAATTCAGTAGCTTTCACTGTAACAAAACAAAAAAGTTTTAAACATGGTGAGAAAATATTGTTTTTCTTGGCATGATACTGTAGCAAACAGAAAACACTATAGACATTGGACTTTCCTTTGGAGAAGAACATATAGAGGTTAAGATRTTTATCCTGGTAAACCTATAGAGTCTGTATTATGGTAAATACACGGATTTTTACTCTTAAGCAGGTGTTCAAAACAGGAACTCTAATTGAAATAATTAAGTGTACAGCAACGGTATTTTCAAGGTTTTTAAATAGCTTGGGAGTAATACACAAATTCATATCTCATGCCAAATACCAGAAAATGAGTTAATTTTAAAACCTTTTGAGTGCAATCAAATTAATTACTGTCTTAGAGAAATAAAGAGGCATTCTGAAACTTCAGAAACCACTAAAAGTACTCAAACAACAAAAAAATAATCTAGTCCTGGTTTTGAGAAAATTTAGAGCTAAATCTGTTATAGAGATTATTTTTCTTCATTTATATTTGTTGCTTACCAGCCCTCCTCAAATATGCCCTATATCGATATAATCTCATTAAACACTTTTCTTAGTTATTGTCACCTAACTAATCTCACAGTACATGATATCAATAAAAGTGAATACATCATCCAAGAGAAAGTTAAATAAAGATCTATTAAATCACCAAGAAATTATTTGGCATTGTTTCCGTTAGGACCCTATCAGAATATCCAATGATATATATGTAGATTCCTAGTTAATGTGCATCCATAAATGGAATCTAGTTATACAATAGAAGAACTGAACCTTTCATTTTTTTTTCACTTGATAAGCTTTAGTGTCTATGGACCTATGACACTGAAATAGTCTACTTTATATGGAAGACAAGTCAGTTTCAAAAAGTATTTGAGACAGAGAATTACTCACTGTACTGTAAATTCTACCAGTAAAATATGTGAACTTCCTTTACCAGGAAGCTTTGTTAGCTTTATTAAAATGCAGTTCTTGCTTTAACATACTCATGAATCATTCATAAGAAGTAGGAAAACTACAGGCAAGCCTAACCCTTGGTTTCATATGCAAGTGTTTTGTTTTGCCCCCCAACAAGGTATCAGTTTTCAAGTCAAGAACCCTTGCTACTGACAAATAAGTTTTCAAATATGCCCTAAAGTCTGTGAACATATGTTCGGGTCAAGGTATCATCAGAAATTGCAAAAATGGCTACGCAATAATGTCACTCTTACTGCCTCTCATTTGCCTCTTTGTAATATAACTAGTAAGTATCAGAAATCTGTAGTTACCCCAGAGAAACTATGAATAGTAACAGCTAGGAAACCAGCAGTACCTACATTGGATAGAGTAAACCATTTATAGATAAAGTGCTGGCTGTCCCAGAAAAAGGCTGCTGATACTTGGTTATAACTGAAATGTGTTACCAGTGACATGATTTAATTGCACGAGGGCCTGTAATTCTTTCATGCAATGGAAAAAGTATCAGTTTGGATGAGTTTTTTCTTTTAAAGTATTATAAGATTTTCAGCCATATCTGGGTTTTTTCCACATTTTCTTCTTCAGAATTTGTAAATTTCTTCATTACTAAATTCTGTTTTAACCTTTGCTATCGTTTTCTGCCTTACTTCCACTGATCTCTCCCTTAATATTTCTTTAAATATTTTACTGGGATAATTGATCTCTGGCTAGGGTTAATCTTATAGGAACTTATTATTATTGATATCTTTAT
Organism: Cardinalis cardinalis; assembly: GCA_014549065.1. Classification (NCBI taxonomy): domain Eukaryota; kingdom Metazoa; phylum Chordata; class Aves; order Passeriformes; family Cardinalidae; genus Cardinalis; species Cardinalis cardinalis. Next base: position 1,281,433 of record JACDOX010000098.1, on the reverse strand, counting down.
GAATTATAATTCTACTAAGAATAACCGCTGAGTTGTTCTTTGATCCTGATGTGTTTCCTACAAGTATTAATGTTCTGTTGAAACACATGTATAATTCATCATATCATTATTAATAGATTAAGTTCATATGATTGCCATTGTTATTTCAAGCAAATAATAWATTGCTGTTATTATTAATATTAATATTATTAAAATTAATATTATTGTCTATACTAATCATCAGTTGCTGTTATCCTTATTAATTAGTTTTAGAGCTTTTTTCCTCTAAGCTACAGTATTCACGGTGACTGGAACCCAATACATTAAGCCATTGTGATGTGTTTATTTTTTTACTTCTATTATGTACTTTCTTAAGATCCCAAACTTGTCCAAGAGTTTTTCTTTCTGCTCTATACTATTTCTGGGAATTCACAACCAATTTTTTTCTTCTTGATGGGATGTGTAATTAGCTGCCTGGTATTAGACCAGTAATGATGTGCACTTTTTTTTTCTGGGTTCACAAAGGTTCTGCTCAATGGTGTAATAAATAAGCTTAATATGCATTACAAATACTAAAAAGTATCATAATAGGAAAAAAAAAAGCTCTTGGTACATTGGAAATTACAMAGTTTTGGTTTAAAGGGCAAATGGACATCAGTGATCAGCTACCAACTTCTTTTAGATAAAAGTTCAGAGTGAGAACACGTTATAGGTGAGACTGGCTAAATATAGATACCTAATGATATCCAAATGGGACAGTCAGATATAAAAGTGGATTCTACAGTTGACCTTTTGAAGTGGTCTTCTGGCCATGAATAAATATCACAAGACATCTAACATGACATTAAGGCAGCTAAATCCCACTCAGCTATGCTGTGATGTTTTCAAACCAGATTTGAGATGAGTCCTGAGTATGCCAAGAGCAGTGAAATGAAATCACTAAAAAAAATATCTGTCCCTTTTAGAGGATGACTCCAGGAGGTGGAGTGTCACAGACTCTCCAGAGGAGATTAAAAAATGGCAGTGAAATGCTTGAATAGAAAAATGTTTCAAGACAATAGAAAAAAAATAAACAGGAAGAAAGAACCCCAAAAGCCAAAAAAATCAAAACCAAACCACCACCACCAAAAACCAACCAAGAAACATTATTAACACAGCAAGCATGCTTTCCCAGACTAATTTCCTCTTGATTACTCAACTGAATAATATGCTGAGTCCTACTGCTAGCTCTGCACTTTGCCTGCCCAAACCTGGCGAAGAATGCAAATCTCCAGCTTCAGGGTGAGATGTTCTTGCCCTTTATAGCATGGGATACAAAAAGATAATCTTAGACATGTCAGGGTTTGGCAGCATACACAAAAGGACCGGTGACCTGAGAGGATGTATACAACCATACACTTTGTAACTCCTCCCTCCTTATTTGCTTTGAAGTGCTATGTATTTGAAGACACTTTTTCTTCTAGCGTTCTTAATATTAAAGGGGGTACTTATCTAAAGAAGACAGCTTAATTACAGAGAATTCATATTCCATGATTATTTAACATTATTCTCAAAGTAAGTGAGATTAATACTAAAGAACACACAATAGAATTTTTTTTTTAGTTCTGCAAAACACCTACCAGACTTTCAAAGAAAAATTACCTCAACTCTTACCTCTCAGAACCAAAGCAACCCCCACTGTTTTGTAAAATTCCTCATCAAGCAACACCATATGACATGCTCAAAATTGTTAATAAACTAAGGTAATAAAAAATTATGTAGCAAATTTCAGTTGCACACTTCAGTCTGTAAAGTTTATTTACACTCAGGGAATTTCACATCTAACTACATGGCCCTGTAATGCAGTGCTGTCATTGCCATTAAGCAAATAACAAGCCATTACCTCTCCACAGAGCCTGTGCAGTCTCCATCCCTAGAATTTTTTAAAACCCTGGTTTTTTTGAGGGGCTCAGCCATCTGCTGTCAATGAAGTGATTTGAGAAACCCATTGGTCTGCATCACCTCCAAATTTCATTGATATTAATACAAATAAAATGTACACACACACCAAGCAACATATTGTCTCTCTGTCTGTATTTCCTTATAAGGCATGATAATAATGAAGTGGTAAATATTTTCCTTTTCCTTGTTTTATGAATTTTTTTGGCTGAATTCTGAATTCCATGAAACTGGATGGGCAAATTCCCAGTGAATTTCATGTGGAGAATTTTTATCCTATTTGCATTAGACAAAGCACAAGTTGAAATCAGGATTTTTAGGTTTTGATCATACAAGTTCATGTGATTGCCACTCTGATTTGAAGCAAATGTTTCCATATGCACTAAGGTATGTACAGGCATGCYTAAACTGAAGCATGTTGCATACCTGAACTTTAGTAAAGCCTTTAAAATTATCTCCCGCAACAATCTCCTTCAATACAAATCTTTGAGGAATGGCCAGTACCCCAGAGTCCTGTGGAGATTTTCAGAAGTACCTTGCTGTCGCAGACATCTTTCATGAAAAATCCTTTCATAGGATTTTTCCTTCTAAGAGCTGCAGTTTCAGCGACAAATGTAAACAATGGTTATCTGCTGCTGTGGAATGCAACAGGTGGACCCGTGATTAGTCTCCTGTAGATGTCTGGATTTMATGACCAGTCATGGCAGAGCTGGCTCTCGCTCTCAGTTTCAGCCGGCTCCCTTGTTCTCATTCTTCTCTATTCTATTCTTAGCTTAGCTTAGCCTTCTGAGGAAACCTTTCCTTCCTTCTCTTTTTAGTATAGTCATAATGTAATATATATATATATCATAAAATAATAAATCAAGCCTTCTAATCATGGAGTCGACATTCTCTCTCTCTCATCCTGAAAACTCTTGTGACCACCATCACACCTKGCAAGTTGGAGAGATGGGCAGAGAAGAACTATCTGAAGTTCAACAAAAAGCAATTGCAGGGTCCCTCACTTGGAGGACACATAGACCAGGACAGGCTGGGGCCTACCCTGCTGGAAAGCAGCTCTCTGGAGAAGGACCTGAGAGTCCTGATAAAAAAACAAACTGTCCATGAGCCAGCAGTGTGTCTTTATGGCCAAGAAGGCCAATGGTATCCTGGGGTGCATTAGGAATAGCATTATGGGTCAAGAGAGGTGATCCTGAATCTCTACTCAGCCCTGGTGAAGCCACTTCTGAAGTGCTGTGCCCTATTCTGGGCTCCTCAGTACCAGTGAGACATGGGGCTCCTGAAGCAGATCCAGCAGAAGGCTATGAGGATGATTAAGAGATGGGAATATCTCTGCTGTGAGGAAAGACTGAGGGAATCAGGCCTGTTCAGCCTCAAGAAGAAAAAACAGAGGGGACCATACACATGTCTGTAACTATCTGAAGGCAGGGTGCCAAGAGGATGGAGCCAGGCTCTGCTCAGTGGGGCCAAGCAATAGAGCAAAAGGCAGAAATGGATTCGCAGGAAGTTCCCCTGGAATAAGAGGAAACACTTCTTTATTGTGCAGATGACTGTGCATAGGAGCAGATCGCCCAGAGAGGTGGTGGAGTCTCCCTCACTGGAGATCCTCAAGAACAGTCTGAATGCAACCTTATGCAATGTGCTCTAGGATCACACTGCTTGAGCAGGGACATTGTATCCCATAGGACCCACTGTGGTCCCTTCCAACCTGTCTCATTCTGTGCTTCTGAGAAACTGGATACTTGTGGCTCAGGCAGGGGCACTCATCACTGGGTAAAAMGCTGGCTGAATGACTGGGAGCAGAGAGAGGTGGTGAATGAAGTTGCATCCGGCTGGTGGTTGATCGCAAGGGCTCTGTACTCAGACCAGTTCTGTTTAATACCTTTATTGATGACCTGAACAAGGAAATTGAGTGCATCCTCAGTTTGCAGATGACACCAAGTGATCTGCTTGAGGGTAGGAAGGYTTTGTAGACGGATCTGGAGAAAATGGCCCCAAGTTGCACCAGGGGAGGTTTAAATTAGGTATTTGGAAAAAATTATTCTCTGGAAGATTGGTCAGGACAAACCGTGGCAGGAATAGTCTGCCCAGGAAGGTATAATCACCATCCCAGGAAGTGTTTCAATGATGTGTGTATGTGGCATTTGGGGAGATGATTTAATAGTGAACAAAGTAGTGCCAGATCCTAAGGGTATTTTCCAACCTTTATAACTCAACGATTCTGTGAGGATGCCTAATACAAGAGAGGGTGTTAACACGCTCAGCATTAGCTTTGGGATGAACTTGGATTCAACATCAGATGATTCAGAAGTTTTATGTTTAAATAAAGTTCATGTTAGGAGATCTGATAGAAAGCAGGGGTGTCACCTTCTGACTAATACAACAAAAGATTTCGAATGCTTCTGATTTCAATTCTATTTCATGTGAAACTATGAAAAAGCCAGTACAGACAGAAAAAGAGAAGTTATTGACAGCTGTATCTAGTAATTCTTTGCTTAAGCTTTTGTTTCTACTGTCTCAAAAGTGAGTCATCTATTAAGTCAACATTAGAACCCAGATCTCATTTGTATCTGTCTTTCTTTAAGACTTGAAATCTGAACAGGCCAGTATAAGCTGCTCTATCTGCAGGGTATGAGAAGGAATTCTTAGTATGTCTATAGCATTAACATTTCTTGCAAAGCATCTACTGACATCTTACAAATCTTTWGTGCTAAAAGTTTTCTGAAGTAAAAACTGTAATGCATTTTTACACACATTACCTTTTAACTCCTCTTTTGTGTGGGAAATACTGTCTGCTTGACATCTTAAACATTGAAGAAATGGTGCAGTGGAGAGCATCTGACAACTCAACAATCAGAACGGGTCAAAACAGTAGTGCTCAGAAAGCTTGTTGAAGTATCTGAATGTGTTGTTGTTTCKTTTGTTTTTAGTATTGTTCTAGAAGTCTTATCAGAACAAAGAAAAAAGACTGATTGACAGAAAAAATGGCCCTAAAAATGGAGGAAATTGCAAAAATTAGAACAGGCTTTCTATATGTTTACAATGCATATATTCTCCTTCAGTAGAAACCTGATGAATATTTTTAGGAACAGAATTAAACCTGAGCTTACGTAGCGGATATGATTACAACAGCTTTTTCATAGTGTCATTTCAGATAGGGATCTGAGAACTGAGGGTCAGAAAGGAAGAAATTATCTCAAAAAAGACTGGGGAGAAATGGCTCCAACACAGTACCAGAATAGCGTAAAAGAACATCACTTACAATCATCTACACAGATTCAGAAAGGTGATGTTGACCGTTTCCCAGCAGTTCCCAAAAAAGTAAGTCCTGTTTAAAAGGTTGCAATTGGACATCCTGCAGAGTAAATCCAGAGAGCAGAAGGGCACCTCATCTACTAGGAATGTGTGGGGGGAAAAAAAGTCTTGCAGCTTTAAATTGTCCTTTAAATTGTAAGTGTATTAAACAAGCAAAAAAAGGGCTGTAAACTGGAATATAGACATRGTTGAATAATACAAACAACAACAGTGTGTTTATATGTTTCAACACTTTGATAGCATAACCACAGAATGGGCAAGCATTTTGCTTAAGTGACTAATTTGTGTAGAGAGTAACTTACTAACAATTACTTTCACAAATTAAGGGAGCTGGGTTTGTTTATCCTGGAAAAAAGGAGGCTCACAATTGACCCTATTGCTGCCTGGCAAGGTGGGGATTGTCCTTTTCTCCCACAGAACTAATGATAGGATGAGAGGGCATAGACTCAAGTTGCTCTGGGAGGCAAGGTACAGCTTAGGAATCAGAAGGAATTTCTTCATGGAACGGGTTGTTAAACATTGGAATGGACTGCCCAGGAGGGAGATGGTGGAGTCACCACCCTGGGAGTGTTAAAGAAATGATTGGACACAGTACATAGTACTTTGGTSTAGCTGACAAACTGCAGAACAGCTGAAGGTTGGATTTGATGATCTTGGCATCCCTTTCCAGCCTTAATGATTCTGTGATTCTGTACAACACTGAAATAAAAAATCAATATATCTACCTAAAGAAGGAGCTAAAGAAATAAAAGTGAACTTTGATGGTATTCTAGTACTTTCTAGAAACATGAGGCACACTATATAATAAAGAAGCAAAATGTAATCTATAGGAAAATATCTAAAATTCATCACAAAACCAGAAAGTAATCACAAAAAGGGGACTTTTCCAGACATAAACTCTAGCAAAGATTGAAACAGGTATGAATAGTAAAAATATTAAATCAACAATTGGAGATAAAAACTTTTCCGGAATCTGAAATGATATGATCAAATTTTAATCACTAGAAGGAGAAAGGGAGTTTAACAAGCTTAAAAGGAAAATAAATGGATCTAGAACTGGATTAACTGCCAGTAGTGAAGAGCAAATTAGTAGTACAGAAAGATGGATTTAGGCCACTGGTACACTTAGGGAAGGCATTGAAGTGAAACTCTCTTAGAAAAAAKATATTGTCAAGAAAAATAACATATAATGTCAAGAGTTGTTTATACCAGAAATTTTGACAATATAATATAAATGCTTTAAATATTAGTGCAAAACAAACACACACAGGAGCAGAAAAGGAGGAAAGAAGGAAAAAAAGTAAGAATATCAAAAAACATGGTGTGATGTCAATGTTACTACAGCATAGTTATTGACTAATAAATAACTTCAAAAATGAAAAATAAATATAAATAATTACTATAAAATAAGAAGAGACAATGTCAAAATATGGATCATGAAATTCAGAACACTTCATATGGACAGAAGAATCAAGTGAATCAAAGTAAATTCAGAAAGAAAAAAAGAGGGTTTTACCGGCAGCTGTATTGTTGAAACCTTCCCTCTCACACTTTTGCTTTGGATGTTTGAGCGTTCTCCCTATGCCTTCCTCCTGCATTGTGTGGGAAGAAGTGTMGCTCCACACAGATGCAGCCCCACACACTCTGGAGGCCGAGACAAAGTCTTCTTGCCAAAGCAAACAGGGCCCAAGCATTGGACCCAGCACTCGTTAGCTCAGAAGAATAGCTTTAGACTTGATTGCAGCTTAAATGGTTACGCTGAAAATCAACACAGTTGAAATTTTTCCAGTAAACTAAACTTTCCCAGGAAATTAAATTTCTTGGAATATATCACAAAGTTCCTTCAACTCTGAAAACACCAGCTAACATTTTATATACCTGCAAATCACTGAATCAATAGGAAATTTTTTCATAAATGGTTTTGAAGAGGACACTAAGGAAGACTTGATTATAGAAAATAATTCCACAGCTGCCTTGAAAGCTTGAAGGGACTGTGAGGGATGTTGTCAAGGTCATAGTCTCAGTGTCTAAGTCAAACACCCTTACATCTCATCAACATATAAAATATACATCAAAAGTGTGTGTCAGACATTTTCAGTGGTGCCCAGTGACAGGACAAGGAGTAATGACCATAAACTAAACCATAAAATGTTCCCCCTAAACACAAGGAGGGACTTTACATTCAGGGGTGGCAAAGTACTGCCAGGTAGCCCAGAGCGCTTGAGGAGTCTCCGTCTCCTGAGATATTCCAAACCTGCCAGGTGACCCGTTCCTGCGTCACCTGCTCAAAGTGAACCTGCCTTGGCAGATGCTTTGGACTAGGTGGTTTGGACTAGATGACTTCCAACATTAGGTACCTTCCAACACTAATAATTCTGTGATAACACTAATAATTTTGATCTCAAGCAGCAGAGAGAGAGAGAGACTGAATGAACTACAGCTTAACTGTATATCAAAATTGAAAAAAAAAAATCGTCTCTGGCATCAGAAACCATAGGTCTAATGTAAGCACTTTCAAAAACAGCAATAAATTTTGCAGCTGAAATAAATGCATAAAGATTCCGAGAAAAAACTTGAGCCTCATCAATAATAACAGTAGAGTACCAATTAAAAGCCATCTATGTGTTCTGAAAACTAGATTGCACCTGGTCTGTTTGAATGCAATTAATGAAGCAGACTACTATAAGCCGCAGAAACCAGCAGGAACTTTGCAAGATGAAATGAGTACTAAAATTATCAAGGTTCTCCTTTTCTCATTTCAGAATTCTGGAAGAAATACTATACTAATAAACCCAAATTAGACTATTATTTTATCTCAATAGTTTCCTTTGATAAGGCAATTGATTTTTTAATTGGAAAAAAATACAGTTGGTCTCACCTATCTAGATTTTGGTGATTATTGTGATAAAATGTTGTTAGGAGTTGCTACCTAAATATAAGAATATGTGGGTCAGTGAAAGAATTTTAAAATTACTAAGAAGATGGTAAACAGAGAATATTAGGTTAGTGGTGAAAATTAGGATTAGAGAAGAACTCCTACTCTGCTACCTAAAGGAATTCTATTGGAACTCGTATTTTTCATTAACCTTGCCTGAAAAATCAGGATTTTTGAATAAAATGCAGTTTAAAGAAAAGTGCAAGCAACATATTTAGGATTGACTGTCAGATGACTGGAATATCATAACTGGAGAATTATACAATTTTAAAAGATATTTTTTAACCTGAAAAAGACATTTGACTTCTTTCTTCAACAGACTTTCTAGTTTCTTTCATTGTTTTACAACAGTTTATATTTGTTTTTGCAGTCACATTTATATTTTATTTACAGTTTTTATTTGTTCTGATGCAGTTTTACATTCCTGCATCAGAACAGAGAAAAAAACTGAAGAACTGCCTTACAATGTGTCTACAAATCCTATCTCCATTTCTGGCATTTATCCCCCAGAGGTTTTTTGCATTTTGTAGTATCTATATGCCAGAACTGCGCTGGGTTTTGTCCAGCAATGAAATGACTTGAGAGTTATGACACTTCATCCACAAAACTACACAAACTACAGAGGTACCTAGATAGTTAACATGACAGGTATGTTTTCTTGGGGAGACCTGTCAATGACATTTTTCTCTTTATTTCACTGCTGTTGCTACACTAAACAAACTTGAAGGAAACTCTTCGAAAGGGATAGTATAAAAACATTAYATCACTGTTCTATGCGAAATCTTCTGCCATTGTGCTGCCTTTTTCCCAGCCTGGAAATGAAATACAGGATAATTTTAGTAAAGAGGTATTAATACAAGAGCAGATCTTTATTTGAAGGCCTTCAGGGTCAGTTGTGCAAAGTTGTCCACAAAAGCCCACCCCTACAGGGATGAGTACATTTTTATAGGTTTTAAAGAAATTAGCATAATTGATAAAAAGCACTAATAAGGAGGACAAGTGGTGATGCAATTCCCTCCCAGGTCAAGCTCTTTCTCTGGAGTCCCCCCTCAGCACTAGCTGTACTTTGTCAATGAAAAGTGTCTCAAAGAGTTGTTCTTGGCCTTGGCTCCCAGGAAGAACCAAGACAGCAGTGGGGCCTTGTACCCCCCGGGGCTTGGAGCTCTGGAATTTTTCTCTTTCGGCTTAGGGAAAGGCTATGGAAAATTACTGGGAAAACTAGGCACTTATACAGAAGGCTGCAGAGCTACAAATATATGTGTGGAGGATACAGAGAACATATAAAAGGAAAAAAGGCAAAAAACAAACAGCATCAATTGCAGGATTAAATTACTTGGGGAAACCAAACACTTGGTCAATCATGATGCTTTTATTTTAATATGGCAATGAAATGTTCTTGCTAAAATTGTTAGTTATGAGTAATGGCAAAGCTGGCTTATGATTAATTTTCATTACCATATTATTTAGCTGTATGCTGCAAAAAATTGTACCAAATTTTATATCTAAAATCAATATTCGTCTCAACTAGAAAGGAATGGCAATAAACACCTGCAGCACTTGCTCAAGGACAAATGAGGCAAATCAAACTTATTTCTTTTAACATGATTCAGACTCAATTTGTATCAGAAAGCAGCATCAATATATCTTGATAGCAAACACATCCTCTGAGCAAGTACAGTAGAGCCTTCTTAAAAATCTAATACAATTTGGAGTTTTTACAGTTTTTGGTCATAATGGCTCACACCGTTGTATAAAGACCTTCAGTAGTCAGCAAAAGGTCATAATTTAAGATGAAAAATATATTTATGTATGCCTATATCATCTGAATCTATATATTTCTATGTACGTGAAGAAGTGTTATTACAATGTAATGGCTCAAATGAAGAAAGGAAAAAGCTTCATTTTGGCAGCATGGGTGGAAAACTGAGTTCTTCAGTAAGGTCTCCTTTCTTTTAGTTTAACAAGATTCTTAACACTGATTTCAGTGCTACAAGCATCCCAAAAGACAATGCTTATCTTCAGGGATCATATTGTTTGGTATGTATTATATTTTTCTATACCATAGAGATACGGAACCAAATTGAATCAGTAGTTTTCCACACTGTTGTTATTGCACTATCAAATACTTGTAATGAGAAAGTTTATTGATCATTTATTAAACTTTCATAAAATATTATTAACTGGAAAAGAAAAAGTCCTGTAACCCTCGGCTGATTAATCCTTCCCAGACAAAAGGGTATTTGCAATACTGCTTTAGTATTATTATATTACACTTAGTAAGTAAATATGAGCTCTTGCTTTTCCTCATTTGTTACCATGCTGACTATGACAATTATCTTAAGGAGTTTCAGGTGAAGTTACAGTTCTAACTGGATTTGTTAAAACTGTATGTTGACCTGTAACATCCTTTGTAATTTATATATTTCTTTCTCTAAGGTTTCATTATCTCACTTTGCAAATGATCAATTCACAGTCACATACACAGAAAACAGTCCCTTTGTGTAGCAAGCAGTCAAATCTATCAGCATAGAGTATTATAAGCAAAAGAGTTAAACTACTAAACTGTAACTATGAAATTTATTTGGAAATTTGATTAAGAAGATTGTCTCACAGTACTGATACTCTCCTCATGCTAGAAGGAGGGTATGACTCAAGCTGACTTCAGTGGGAACTACCATCATTGAGTTCCATGTACAATTAGACAAATTAAATTTAAATGTGGCCTCAATTTTAATACTATAAATTTTAAAATACTTCAGAAAATATGTGTTACACTTTCACAGGGAAAAATGCTAACGCATCTCTACAACAACTGCAGAGCCATCTGGAAGATTGCGTTTGTGCTGTAAGCATGCACATCTACTGCACATCTACTGCCTGATCTTTCCTTATATAGAGCTGCAGCTGCTTCACAGCTGCTGAGACAGCAGCTTCATCAGCACACGCAAGGTCCCTAGAGGGCTTCACCTGGCCTAATCTGAGGGGCATTTTCTATTTTAAAGCCTAGGGAGAACGCTGTGGGCACCAAACCCTATGTCACCCACAGAGTGTTTTCAGACTGTCTTGGCTTCCCCTTTCCATTACAGTGATCAGAATGGAAAACCTCCTGGGCCTTTCTGCTACACAGCTGTAAAGAAGCCTTTTGATTGCTGGGGCCATGATCTGCTGATAACAAGGCTTGCAACCTGCTAGCAATCCTGAAATTGCATCATTTATTCTCCTCCCTGCATCAACATGAACTTTAAAATATGGGGTATCTTGAGTGCCTATGCCTCAATAACAAGTTTTTCAAATGTATTGAGTATGTGTTCCTAGTTCCAAAACAAAAAAGGAAAAAGAAAACAGAAGCAATTTATTGACATACATACATATAGAGGATAGGTTTAAATGTACATGCTGGCTGCATTTCTTATATATTGTATCACACCAGGAAACAAATCTTCATCCTCAGTTTTTTCACTGCATGCGTCTTATTTGCTCAAGGAGACCATCTGTTATATATGGTACTCCCTATAACTGTGCTAATGGGTGGTTCAGGTCTGGGACAGGAAGCCAAGTGAATTAAGCCGCACTGGAAACCTTCCCAAATGCCAGGATGCTCACTTGCAAGCCATCATGTCCTAGTATTAACCATTTCATTTTCATTAAGTTAAACAAACAAAGYGGATGCATATACTACATGTAACAATTTTCTTTTCCATTAATAAAGATAAAGAAACCACTTGCAAAATAATTCTCATTCTTTACAAAGGAAATTCTCATTCTTTACTGCAGCAGGTAAAGTCTTTATGTTGACTGATTTCTTTCCAATATTCCAATTTCTTTCCAAACTCTCATCCACCACCCAGAACCCTTTAGACTTCTCTTCCTCCTCAAAACCGCCTTTACCATTCTTGCCTGGGATTCTTCATAGAGCTCAGTTGAAAATCCATACTGGAAATCTTCGCCTGAGAATAACCTATACATTTACCATCTGTGGTCTCTGCAAGTGTCATACCAATGTGATAGCAAAGTCGAAGTCTAGATGAAGTGCCTGTTTCTAAACTGGGTAGTAAAAGGTCTATGCCCAAACTCTGCAATTTCTTATTATATAAGGAGCTGTGAAGTCATTGCCTGTTCACTTCTCTTTCAAGTAACCATCATGCCATCTTACAGTAAGATACTCAATACCAACACTAGTGTTTGGAGTTAAAACATCTCTGGAATAAAATTATTAAACTTTTAGTTAGACATGATAATCATAATCAGCTCCTGAATTATTATTTATTGTTATGCATTRCTTAGTGTTCTAACAAACTACAACATTATATTTTCCGTCTGCTTTTATGCATTGCATTACTGGGAGCACATAAAGTAAAAYCTTTATGTGACAGTTTTAGGATCCATTGTTATGAAAGGTACTACCTAGAGACCTGCAGAATCAGGAAAATACTTTATTGCAATGTACTTTACCACAAGTATTTGATTAGTTTAAACTGATGTTTAGATCAGGCAGCGTAACGGCCTTTCTTTTTCCTATCTCAATTTGGATTTTAGAGTGTTGCCTATGGTGCTCTATCATTTAAGCTAAAGTAATGGAAGCACGTGTAATACACATGATAAATCAGATTGGGCAGGTTTTAGACAAAATTTGTTTTTAAATTGATATGGCAATATTTTCTCTAATCTCCCTATTAAGTGAAGGGAAAAAACAGTTTATCTTAACTCCTGCTAGCTAATTCCAATTTAGTTCATTGAGCAGTAATGTGAATGAGTAGATTGGCTCACAAAAGAGAGAAGAAAAGAAGAAGTCRTCAGAAGAGATTAAAGAATAGGAACGTCTCATTGTATTGTTGCATATAGGTAAAACCTTACAAAAGAAAGGCCTTGTAAAATCATGGCTCGGACCTGCTACTTTGGCTAAGAACAGCTAACAGCTGGCCTGACAAGTGCCCGTGAGAAAAGGAATTTGTACCTGTGGGAATCATTTTTTACCCATGAAAAAATAATGTAAACATCTTAAGGGAAAAAAGTATTTGGTGAGCATGTATTCTAGCAAATACCACCCAATGAACTTGGTAGCAACAAGTTATTAACCAATTAGAATTAAACATAATATCTTTAGAAAACAGATAAATATGAGCTGTGAACAAGAAAGATGGGCTATTGCTGTACGAAAGAAAAAAGTCTTGTCCATTTCAACTGTGACATGGTGTCATCACTGGGTTAAATTCTGACTGGTATAATGCTATAGCAATGACAATTTAGACTTGCATATACAATGGAAAATTTCAAAGATTCTAAATGAACAAGTTTATCCCAATTTTTCCCTGAAAACCCAAGAATGGAAAATTAGTTGAATTGCCAGGTCGATTTCCTGAATTAATACCATAAAATCTGACTTAAATTAAAAATAAAAAAAGGAAAAATTTACAGGCCTTTGAAACTTTTAATGTTTAGGTAAAATATTAGTACAGAAAGGAGAATACTAAGCCCTGGCACAGATTAAAAAAGACAGTTAGTGGGTATAAAAACTAATTTTAATTATAAGTTGAGCATGTATAGAAGAAAACATGAAGAAGACTGCATTTAGTTCATGAAATAAAATCATACATGTAGAGTAAAAATAACTGTAGAAGTCTGTTGATAACATACTTTGAAGCTAAGTACATTAAAGACTGCAATATATTGAAATTAAATCATCACAAAAAAATTTAAAAACTTGAAACGTGAGAGCTGAAGTCCTAATTGTTATGAAAATCTTCTTGTATGATACTGAAGTATGATAATATACCAACAGCCAGAGAATGTTGAGCAGCATAAGCCAACAACATGAAGTAAAATATTTCAAGCACTTACTGGAGACCTTTCCAATTTTGCCAACATAACAAATCTGTGCAATCTCTTTGACATGACAGACTGTTGATGAGTTATTACTAAAATAAACCAAATGAAAGCTAACAAAAAACCCAACCCAAACCTAAACACCTACATAAAAGCAACACATAAATGTCAGGAAAGAACACAGCACAACTTCCCTAATCAAATAAATCTACTTTCCTATTAAACTTGATAGTTACAGAAGACTGATTCTAGTTACATCAGAAAAAGTGGAGAGCCTATTCTTTCACAGAATCACAAAACTGAATAGGTAGGAAAAGACCTTTGAGATAATTGAATTCCACCCATGAACTAACATCACTTTGTCAAATAGACCATGGCACTGGCTGCATCAAGTCTTTTCTTAAATAGCTCCGGGGACAGAGACTCTACCAYCTCCTCAAGAAACCCATTCCAATGCCCAACCACCCTTTCTTTGTGAAGAACAAACACACACACAAAGCCCACCTAATTTTGGATTGTCTTACACAATGAGACATCTTCCATATGCAAAAGGAAAGAGAAAGAAAAATTCTTCTGCCATTACAGATTATATGTTGCACAGAATTCTGAAAAGAGACTAAATTTCACAGTGATTCCTAGTGCTCCCAAATATAAATAAATTCCCCATCAACAAAACCAAGTATCACAGGATATCATCAATTCAKCTTTAGAATCTGTGACTTGTCAGCTACAACTAACTTGTCATGAAGTCCATAATAAAGATAATGAGAAATGATTTTAGGAACAAACTGGAGGTATATCCAAAGGATAGGTATTCTCTCAAGACAGTATCAAATGAAACAAATCTCAGAGATGTGCCCAAGATTCAATTCACTGAGTTTGCCAAACCAAAAAGCAACTGTGTCAGATAAATTTATTAACAGCTGAACTACTTTCCTGGTCTGCCTTTGAGCCAAGGAGAGCTACTGGGAAAGCCTTGTGCCCACCTGAAAGACTATTTTCTTTACTGATCTTGGCATTGAGATGRGCTAAAGAGTTCATAATACAAAGTGTCAAGTTTGAAATATTGCAGGCCATTTTCATTGCAAAGACCTTAATTATGTTTCTTCTTGGAGGTATGAATTAGTCTAAATCACTATCTTTTTTCCAATTTATTTTCTTTTATTCTGTAGCATGTAGATAAACCTGACATAATAATTCTTGTAGATATTTGAAATAAGACATAAGGTACAAGAAAGGCACATTTAATTGCAGACATATTGAACACAAACAATTGAACCATCAGATTATACGTGGTAACCAAAAGAGAAGCATTATGTAAATCTCTGGATAAATAAGGGGCACCAAATAGAGTAGAAAATTACAGACAGTTTATGAAAGCAGTTGGAACACTAAAATAAATAAGGCAATAAACTTTTTCAGAGGACAAGCTAGCTTAGAGATAATTCTCTCTTGCTGTGAACCATTTACAAGAAAGTTAAAACTAGGCAAGGTGAAGTAAAAGGCAGAGCAAGATCAATTTCATTTCATTTCATTTTCACAAAGGGAAACAATATTTCAAATTGTCATAAACCACTTGTTGTTAATTGCCATTATTGATCACTTTAGTTGTGTGGCTGTGTTCCAGATAGTCTCTGCTACTCAGCTAGGCTGTAACATGAGACATGTTTTGATTCGTGCATTCTTAAATTGAAATTGAGCCCCACATTTTCAATATCTATGTACCATATCTAGCCCACAGTTAAGGCCTTAACCCAGCTGTTTAGCTGCTTTTAACCCATCCTGAACAAATGTTGCCTTCTCTATTTAGAATAACCGACCAGTGAAAACAAATAAACCGCATTTGGTTCTCCCTTTCTTGGGCACATTCTGAAACACCCTGAAGATTGATGCCTACAGCAAAACAAGCTGACAAGTCAGTAATGACATTCATTTAAGAGTGTTTTTCTTCATGGAAAGTTGCTTTGAATTTTTTGAATGATTTCACTTATTAGTATAGAGTGGTAGAACTGGAAGGCTGCAATACATTTTTTTTACTTGATTTCTAGAAGCAAAATACACTTGGAAATGTCAGAAGTGCTGCACATTTTCATGGTTTTTCTGAATAAATTAACACAAAGCTAAGGCAAAGCCTGAGTTTCAAGATCTTTAAAAATCATTCTGACAAAAAAGAACTTACTGAATTGAAATTTAGATACGCATTCAAAGCTTAAACCTCCAACAAACATCCAGTATAAGCAAACAGAAAATACAGGGTTCTTATGATTGAAGCAAAATTCACATCAAGTGAATCATTATACAGAACATGCTTGTGCAAACAGAGCACACTGCACTGCCAGTTGTGAAGGCATTTAAATACATGCTGAGATACTTGGGCAGAAATCCTGTCTTGGATTGCCAACAAAAAGCAGGGCAAAGCCTATAAAAAGAGACACTGACACATGAGTAAAGGACCAGTTCCTCGCTGAGGTACACATCCAATGTTAGCCTACTGTGGTTACAAAGAAAACTCATTACCTTTAGATCAGATTCTGCAAAACAAGAAAAACTAGCACTTAACACAACACAAATGACTGAATATGTTTTTCCTACATAAAAGTTAAAAATAAGAATAATTTTTGGTGATAAGACTCAAGCTACATAGAAAACAGGAAAAAAATCATATATCTCACWAAAAATACTGAGAATTAGGCTGCTCTCCAATTTTGGAATCACAGAGTATCTGAGGAGGAAAATACACATTTTGGGGTGAGGAATTAAAACCATTTTTAACAGTGAAAAAATATTTCCTTTTCAAATATTTGTGTAAAAATTGTTTCATATTTCTCCAAAGTATAAGAAAACATGGAACTGTCACATAAATCTAAGTGTGCAAGATATTTTTATTTTGGGGTGGGTTGACTTCATAGCAAAGTCAGGTATGTTTTAGTGTAACTTTATAGAGTAGTTAAAAACATTACTAACCCTAACAACATCTCTCTTAAAACTTCTCACCAAATCATGTGACTGTTGCACACTAATAGGTGAAGAAAGATTACAGATTAACACTGATGTGCTGGTGTACAAGGACAGATTCAAGTTTTTGTCTCTACTGAATCGCAAACAGCTCACTGAGCTGAGTCAGCAATAATTTTAAATTGGATATTTTGTACTAAAATAATCAAAATTGCTTTTGCCCTGAGTAGCTGTACAGACTTAAGAGCCCAATGTCTCATCTCCAGCCTAATCTGTAGCATAGAAGTGGGGAATTTCAGCTCATGATTCCAGAAATAACCAGAAATGCAAGGCTCCAGACATGATGGAAGGATATCTCTTCGGYGAAGTTAGGATTTCATGCAGAGGACTTCATCAGGGCTAGATTACCCTACCCATATTTTGCTAAATTATCCTACCACCATGAATGGAAAGAATACTGTTGAATAAAGGGTGTTAGTCTTCATCAGTTTTACCACAGCATCCAAAAACCCTGAAAATCAAGTGTGGGCTTTAAACTTCAAATGTAAATGGATAAAGGTTGCTTACAGATGTATGAGTCCCAACTTATATAAATAATTCTAATCAAGTCATACATGAAGCATTTCTTT
This sequence comes from Cardinalis cardinalis, assembly GCA_014549065.1. Lineage (NCBI taxonomy): Eukaryota > Metazoa > Chordata > Aves > Passeriformes > Cardinalidae > Cardinalis > Cardinalis cardinalis. The sequence continues at coordinate 1,263,859 of JACDOX010000098.1, read as the reverse complement.
CTCACCTTTACATCTTTAACATCAAAGACAGTGTGAGCATGTGTTCAGATTGCCTTCATCAGGGATCCGAACATACAGACATACATTCTTTGTTATTTAATAACTTAACCTCATGCTGGCGTTTTCTCTTCTGCTTTCACTGCATCACACAGAAAGCTGCGTATGCAATGCACTGGCATACAGCTAATCCAGTGTCTTTAAACCAGCATGTTATTTTAATTCAGAAATATACTCCATAGACTGAACGACTGCAGCTGTCTTCTCAACATCTTCACTTTTTTTTGATGACTTATGCACAAATACTTAATTTAATTTTTGATAATAATAAGAAAAAAATGTCATTGTTACATTTGTTTTTCCAGAGTAGAGGGAAATGTTGCCACACGACCAGTATAAATGAGTACATATATTTAGGACTGTCAAAAAGCTGCAGAGATAAGAGCACTCATTGCAACACCACTATGAGGACACCATTTACATGCGAGGGAAAATGCAGTTTTCAAGTTAGTCAGTGTCAAACTAGTTTTTAAATTTAGTCATCTAAATCCAGTGTTCCTCTAGTCTATGAGGATGTAAGAAATGTATCTTTTACTGGTAGCAGTGAATTTCAGAGCTTGTTTTGCAGGATTTGGGGTTTTTCTTACACATAAAAACAACTATGTCTCCCTTTCTAAGAAGAAAAGGAATTTTCATTCATGCTTCATGTGTAAGAATTTTTTTAAGGTTTCTATTTTTAATAAGGACATATCAATTACCAGACATAGAGATGTAATCCATGTACTGAACTGAGTTCTAGTTTTTCAAAGAGTAAGAAATATAATTTTTTTTCCCCTAGTTTCCTGCTGTATTACAAGTTCTCTTAAGAGCTGATCCTTAACAGGGAAGAACAAGGTTAAATTTCTCATTAAACATTAATTCAAGATTTAGGTCCTGAATAAAATAAATCTTTATTCTTTAGCAAATTTGTGCATTGCCCCTGAGGTATCACAGCCCATTTAAACTAGAACTAGCACTAATAGCTTTATGTGTATATCTGCATATCTATATTATTACATTAAGGTCAAATTACAGTATATTAAGTGCTGTTAATAATTAACTGTGGTCCTGATCCAGCTCCTCTGAAGTAAATGCAAGTCTTTGCTGATTTAAACAGGAATTTGAGTGAAATAAAAAGTTWAGGATAAATCCACAAAAATACACAAAAATAAAAATCATTGTGCTTGAATGGATATAGGGATAGATTTTCACGGTAGTTTGTAGATACTGTGTGAGTTTTCCTAAAATGTACTATTATTCAAACACAAAAGGGTCTACTTTTTATTTTCAAATTAAGAACCAGAATTATCATACCACAACTATCAAAGGTACTTTAAGTCCCTATTTCAGTTTATAGCTGTTTACTCAGCTTCAGCTGCAAAACACAGCATAAAACTACTCTTCATACACCTCCATATTTAAACTGCCTTGTTCTCTGGGGACTGTTAAATCTATGTGACCCATATGGTGTATTGCATAGCCTCTATGTTCACATTGAGTTTAAAATATAAAGATGGGAATTAAGTGGAAAAATAATGCATGTACGCATCTGTTTCCTATCTACAGACATAATTGGTGACATTTATGTATACTTTTTTCATTCAGGATGATCTTAAATGTCATGAAGTTGTGCTATGTCCCCCATACATGAGCCTACAGGAATCAACATAATTTTAGTTTCATAATTAATATACCCGCAAGTATGTACATACCATAAACCCACTGCAATAAGTAAGAGTAAGGAGAAAATATTGTTAATGATGGGCTGAAGAAATTAATATCCTATATTGAAAAGGCACAGGAAACACCTTGTTATGCACATAAAAATAAATAAATTACAACCAATTTATATATGAAAAAAAATGGTTGCCCATCTTCCCAAATATGTGGTTTTCCCCTTTACTCCTCAAACCTTGTAGAACAGATACASTATCTCTTCAGACAGGAATGAGACGCTTGTAATTCTTATGAGACAGCATAAGGCTTTACTGTTTAACATACATAACTTCAAGATAATGATTTCACACCTATTACAATTTAAACAGGTCACAGTAAATTCCATACCTTTGCATAAATTTCACCCACTGCCATTTTAGCAGTCATACATTCCAACCTCTAGCAAACTGTCACATGTGAATTTCATTATATTCACTCATCCTGTGGGCATACTAAATGCAGTAGGTGCGCTGTAAATGTACTAATCACTGTCTCAATAAATCATAAATGATAGCAGACAAGTGTGAATGCAGTCAGGCGCTAGTTCTGTCCTTGTATCAGCAATTCCTCCTTTTTTTTCAACACAGAAGATGCTGGTGAGCCAAGACAATGCCTGAATCCATCACCCAGGCACTTTGCAAGATTCCTGTTCTGGTTCACTCAAATGCTGTTTCACAACTACACTTGCTGCCCATTCACTTTTTACTTGTCTGCAAACACAATACCATAGAAGCACAGAAAGTGGGGGATAATATCAGGCAGCCTTACAGGCATSCCAGAAAAAGAGCAGTTAGCACACTTCGCCTGCTTTTTGAAGTTCCAAATCAAGAGCATCCCAGGTCTTCAATGACTTGGAAGGAATTCAACCTCTGTAACAGTTATGAGAGTGTGCATTGTATTTTCTTTACTAACTACACTGAGCAATTGTGCATTTCAGCACTTACAGTTTTACAGAACTGCAAAGATTCAAGTTCTTAATATAGAAAGTATTTAGGCTGAATTACTAATTTTAATGTGTTTAGCTTAAACACAGTTCATTTTGAGGTCGTTCTAAGAGGTTTGGTAAAGATAGAGAATATCAGCTTTCTAGCCTCAAAACCTTTTCCAGAAGACCCTAATGTTGTGGATGTTTTGGATTAGATTGGTTTTGGGGGTTGGTTTTGGTTTCTTTTGTGATACAAGCTATTTTAAGAGAAAATTTTAAAATTTGAATGGACAAAAATAAAAACAAAAAAGAAATAGATATCACATTCTACTCCATACTCTGTTTTTAAGTGTTTGTGGTTTGTGAGCACCTTTGGTTGTGTGTTATGAGAGTTTAGAATTTATTGAAGTGTACTGTATACATTCAAGGGCTTGTTAGCCAACATCTTGTGAGTCTAAAGCAGTGGGCTGGTTGATGGGGTTGTGGAGACTGTACACTAAAAGACTGACACATGTCTGGTGTCTTTGTTCAGCCTGAGAAGAATCCATAACAAACATCACATCCTTTACCAGTGAGTTGTGACAAATACTAATAAATGAGATAGGCTTACTAATTTCCTTAAAGAGAATCAAACTTATATCTCAGACTATCATTTTCTAATCCATTTATTACAAGTAATTTCAGGGTCATCAGATTAAAAAATTTCATATGGAAGCTCTTCCTGTTTGGCATTATACCTTTGTATACCATAAAGGAAGAGTATAGAGGTATTTATGTGTCTACAGATGAAAAAACATAAATACAGGCTACAAGAAATACCATTTTGTTGCTCAGATTGTGTGCAATGCCAGATACAGAGAGACAGAGATGACCAAATGTTAGATTCTACAGGCCAGTGGCATTGAGGGGCAGATCTGAGTCCAATCCCTTTTCTTGGTCCTTCCTAAGGGACCAAGACAGAACAAGCAATTACAGCATCTCAGTTAGATGTGATGAGTTAGGTGCAGATTTAAAGTCTATTAGGGAGAAAAAATAAACTAGTTTTCACCATTTACTGAGATTCTAAATCTTAAGATTAAATAAAAAGCAACAAAAGGAAAAAAAAACCCAACCAACCAACCAAAACAACAAAACAAAACTTCTTCCTTCCCATTCTCACAGATAGCATACAAACATAACACTTTGCCCTGTTTTCTTTTAATAAAACTCTTAAATTAGGAAGGGCAAAAATTAGTTCAGCTTGCTTTGGCTTCAATTCAGCAAACAAGACAAACAAGAGTAACTGGCCTGCACTGAGCTGAAACTTATTYGATTCTTTAAATAGACCTTAGTTATTACTCATATTGAGCAAAGTAAAATTAAGCTCATGTTAAAACAGAAGGCTAAAATTTATTAATTATATGTTATGGAACAAATCTTTCTTTTTATCTGCTAAAAAATTATCTACTGCCATAATTTTTGTTAGTGACTTCTCTCTGCAACAATTTCTTGACTAAAACTCATTTGAAACACTGACTTTGTAATTCAAGGCGTTTTTGTCTGGATAGAAGTCCACATGGGAGGTCTGTTCTCTGACTGAATCACAGTAGCTCTGAGAATTGCAATCCCAGTGTGACTACTCCAAYTGAGAATGAGAAGATAATTTGTGAGAAAACATTGAATTACTTTTCTATACTCACTGTGTTTAAAAAAAACCCAAATAAAACCAAAAATCCAAAACAAACAAAAAAGGAAACCCAAAATAAGTCAATGCGCATAGCACATTCTAATTTTACAGCATGTGTCTTGAAATTACACTGTGTCTTATTTTGTTTCTTTAGTTTTCCTAAAGAAAACAACTTCCTAAAGTCTACAGCTTCAGAATACCTTGGGAAAAAATTCAGTTGGATGCAAACAGTCAATAATTTATTAAAGTACTTCAGCCCTATACTGTGAATGCTACAAATCCAAAGCAGTGTAAAGACAAAYAAACAAACAAACAAAAACAAAAACAAAAAATAAAAAAACAACCTCAAGACTCTTGGAAAAATTACTATTTTTCTGCCCATCAACTGTCTGCACAGAGACTATGTTTTTTTAACATATATTTTTCATCCCTGCATTCTATGTCGCTCTAAAAATACAGTTCAAGTTTACACTGAACTTAGTGAATCACCCACATCTGTATAGCCCATTAAAACTACAGTTGGAATGATGCTACAAAATATCCTTTCCTAATGAACAGCTAACACATTGAATTAATCTAATAAGGAAAAAGCAAGTGAATACTAGTAGATAGGATCTATGAAWGAGGGAGGAATTAATGTACTTTTGTGACAGGGGCATACCTCTGCCCCACAGCCAACACCTGATAGGTGAGACCTCCTCCCATGTCTGGAAGAGCCAATGCCAGCCAGCTCCAAGATGGGCCTGCCACTGGCAAAGGCTGAACTCATCAGTAACAGTGGTACTGGGAAAACATATTTAAGAAAGGGAAGGAAGTTACTGGGCAGAAGCAGCTGCAGCTAAAGAGGGGAGTGAGAACATTTGGAAGAAGCACCTCTGCAGACACCAGGGTCAGGGAGGAATGAGGGAGAGGAAGTGCTCCAGGTGTTGGAGCCCTGTGAAGCTTGTAATGAAGACTCTGGTGGGACTGGCTGTGCTCCTGCAGCCCACAGAGGTCCACAGTGGAGCAGAGATCCTACAGACCCTGGAGGAGCCCACACTGGCACAGATGGATGCCCAAAGTCTGCTGTGATCCTGTGAGCAGACAGTGATAGAGCAGGCTCCTGGCAGGAGCTGCAGACCAATGGAAAAAGGAGCCCACGCTGAAGCAGCTTTGCTGGCAAAACTTGTCCATGTGATCCCATGCAGAAACAGTCTCTTCTTGAAGGACTGCGCCCTGTGGAAGAGACAAATACTGGAGCAGTTTGGGAGGAACTGCAGCTCATGGGAAGGACCCATGCTGGAGAAGTAAAGAGAGGCCTGTCTCCTGTGGGAGGGACCACTTGCTGGAACTGTTGATTGATTAATTGTTGATATCCTTGTCTTCTCCTTTGCCAGGAAAGAAAAAACAAAACAGGCACATTCCTTTTGCTTTTTCCTGAACCGTTGAATTTTCTCAGAATTGTTTTGTCATGTGTTTGCATGACAGTGCTACCTACACATTAAATTTTCAGCTTCATTAGCTACTAACCAAACTCATATAAAATATATTTTCTACCTCAGGACAATGTTCATGAAAAATTAAAAGCATTGGCTTGAGGTAATACCAGCTAAACTATTCTTCATAATTAGAGTTAAAATTGGCTTATGCTGTGTAAAGTAATGCAATAGAATATTTCCACCAAGAAGTTATTTGATCATGCAATCACAGGGAAAAAAAATCTTATTTTCAATTTTTAAGAGTACATGTGTAAACAAATTGGAGATGTTTCCATATGATTTTTTAATAATTGTTTTCATACTAAATAAAGTGAGGTCTTTATACAGTCAAAGGTAGGCAATCTCCTCAAGACAACACAGGAAGGAATAAAGTACTCTTATGAATGTAGGATGTTAGAATGTTAGAATTCTGAGTCAAGCATCTCATAAATGACTGCAGTAGCAATGGTGATCCCTCCATAGTAGCACCAGCTTTGGCATTGACATAGATTTAGACTGGCACAAAAAGCATTAAATTGCAGTGTTCCTTATGTAATTTTGGCACCAGTGACTGAAAAATTTAGCCACTGCCAGCCTTAGGATAGAGGAGATGAGTATGACCCTATCTGTTTCCATAGAGGACAAGTCTTTTTCCTTTGAAGGAAAATGTTTGGTTTAGGTCATTGTGTAATATAAAAAAAGCTACAATAATTGATTATAGTATGAAATTTATGTAAAATACAGTTTAATTTGAAAATGCGTTACTTTAAAAAAAAAAATGTTATTCTTTTGTTGGCAAATGTGTTGGTTCCTGGAGCTTGGTACAAAATCACCTGGTAATGTTTCCTGAAAGGTATTTAAAACATTTAAAGCAGATATAACTTTGAAAGCAGTTTTGCTTAGCGAGACATTTCAGTCAGATCAAGTCATCAGTACTGAAAAATGAGACTGGCGTGAGGATGCTTTGGTAAACATTATCACATGTATGATATGATGTAGCAGATAGGGATGGTCAGTAATGGCCAGTAATTTCCTTGAGCTAAGTTACAGGACAATGATACCATGTCATTTAATATCCGTACTTGTATAAAAGAACTGGATACCTATTGTACATCTATTAATATTCTGCGAATTAATAGAGAAAAGTGAACATACTGGATAAAAGAACACTTGCATAAAGGCTTCAAAATATATTACCGTTATTAGTATATCGTGGGGAGATATCAGGTTTGTGCTTTTAAGGAATGGAACCCAACGGGGAATCTTATTTACCCCTCTTAGTGTACTTTTCACTGTGTTTAATTATATTTGTATGTAGTACTTTATTATCCATGATAATAAAAGTGTAGTGTAAAAACTTATGAGCTAGTGTAATACTTACATATCTAATCAAGCACCAGTGGTCAAGTAAAGGGGAAAAAATGTAAAATGAACTTTGATAAGGATGAGCAGTGGTGATGCCAAAAGGCATCATTGGTGTGAATGTTCKATGAATAGGTTCCTAGATATTTGGATGGAAAAGCCCTTCTGGAAATATATTCTGAAAAGGTAGTTAGCCAATGACTGATAAATTCTGCAGGGTAGTGGCTGGAGAGCAGTGCTGCAGAAATGGATCTGAGGGTCCTGCTCTGCACTGGGACAGCCTCACCTCCAGTGCTGAGAGCACTGTCCMTATGCTTCTTGAGCTCTGCCAGGCTTGGTGGTCTGACCAAGGAGTTTTTTCTGGTGCTCTGACCCTGGGGAGCTTGTTCTGGTGCCCAACCACCCTCTGGGCAAAGAACCCTTTCCTAATATACAGCCTAAACCTCCTGTGACACAACTTCAGGTCACTTCCTTGAGTCCTGTCACCAGCCACTACAGAGAAGAGATCAATGTCTGCCCATCCCTTTCTCCTCATAAGAAAATTGTTGACTGCATTGAAGCCGCCCCTCAGTCTCCTCTTCTCCAGGCTGAACAGACCAAGTGACCTCAGCAGCTCCCCTTATGGCTTCCTGTCAATGCCCTTCACCATCCCCATTGCCTTCCTTGGTACAGTCTCTAATAATTTAATGTTTTTCTTACATTGTGGCACCCAAAACTGCTGCCAGCACTCGAGGTGAGGCTGTCCCAGTGCACAGCAGAGCAGGACAATCCCCTCCCTTGCCTGGCTGGTGATGCTGTGCCTGATGTACCCCAGGACAGCGTTGGCCCTCCTGGCTGCCAGGGCATGCTGACACACTTTTAACTTGTGATTGACCAGGACCTCCAGGTCCCTTTCTGAAGTACTGCTCTCCAACCTCTCATTCCYTAGTCTATACATGTATCCCATTGGTTACCTCATTCTGGATTCAGGAACTCTGGTTGAACAGTCTCACTCATGACTTTCCCTTGTTGAATTATCTCACTCATGGCACAAAGTGAAAGGTGGAGGACAGGGCAAAAGAGAAGCAGGGAGAAGACAAAATTAGTAGCTTTGCTAAGTTTTTCAGTTAGCCACAGGCTAAATAAAATTAATAGGAGCAATATGTTCCAAAAAATAAGCCAAAGGAAGATACTCATTCCCCGTATTAAGGGATAAACTAGAGACTGAATGGGATCAAATCTCTGTTGTCAAGTTTATTTCTGCCCTTTAATCAGGATTATCTGGTTTTATGTATTTTAGCCATTTACATGACCTATTCTTCTTTGGGACTCGAGGATCTCATAGCAATAAATAAACATGTACAAAAGTGATATAAACGTGGCAGTACTAGTAATTGTGTTTCACAATTTGAAAATTATGGTTTATGCAATTTCCTAMAGAATCTATGCAGGCAGAAAGGAGAGCTGACCTTTAAATGCCACATAGCAGGCTGATCAGTAGGTCACCCATCCTCCGTATATTGCTAGAGACACACCTCTAAGTGAATAAATATTTAAAAGCTAGTCTAAAGTGTCAATGACCTGTAGCCACTATCAATATGATCCCATGCTTCTCATGTACTTGAAAAGGCCTTAACACAGTCACAGTCCCCTGAGAAAACCCAAATCTTGAGACCTTTCATTCCAGCTGGCATATAGGTTAGACACATCTCTATACTTCCACCAAGAATACACAGAGCAAGCCTCCAAGCATGGAACAATGACATGTGTGTTTCACCCACAGCCAATTTAATTGTATTACCTTCATTTGAACATCTGTTTCTTTCTAATTAGAAGTAAAGAAAATTCCATCAAGAATGAAAATATCCAAAACATTTCATTAGATCTGAAAAGGCTTCTAACCTCCATCAAGCATGTCAGCRACACTTTCCATTTATCTTTTATGCAAAGTGACTTGCAGGTAATTGCACTCTCTCCAACTAATATAAAAGTATTTTCACTAGAACTACCAATAGTGACAAGGGCATCATTCTGAAAAATTATTTTTGACAGCAATTCAACATCACTTTGAGAAAGCAAATTTAAAATAATCCAGAGGCACTGGTAGAAAGACAGAGTTAGAAACACTTAATATGAAGCAGTCTAACATTCAACTATGAAGTATATACTCACAGTATATTCAACTATGAGCATATAAAGATAATCATGGAACAGAAACACATTTATTGTTGAAAGCTAGTGACAATTTCTTCTTCAGTGAAAGAAAAGCCAGATCAAAACCAGAGTCTTCAGCAGCAATTTATTTGTACTGTGAAAAARCAAGTCCTATAAATCAGAAGTCCATACAGAACCAAAAAGAAAGCAACATTTCATGAACTTTTGATAAAGAGATGATAAAGCTTTCTGATCATGAACTGATAGACTCTAATACACAAATTCACCCTACTTGAGGGTACCTCCAGTAGGACCCTGGGATACAAGAGATTACTTGAGAATCACTGTTAAAACCTCAGTCTTGGCTTCATTATTCAGAAGATAGATAGAATGTCATTGTTGCATGTCAGTAAATTTCAACACTAGCCAAAAATTTTTAACAAATACTTAACAAATTCATCCTGTAGTTTCTTTCAAGAGCAATGAAGCTATGCCTACTTTTAAGTCTTCTCCAGGTACTGGGAAACAGTGAAAAAGCTAGGGAGATAATTTCCACAGACCTTTTCTGCCCCTGTCATCCTACTACAAATTCTGAGTTTATTAACCCACATTCTCAAGTTTTTTAGGGTCCCTGTCACCCTACTGAAGTGTCTCTGCTTTATAATCCTTACTCTCAACTCCATACAAGACATGGAAATGGTGTATTTTTTTTTCTGATATCTCTGAGAAGGAACTGCATCACATAGCAGGAATTWAAAAAAAAGGGTTCATGTGGATTGGGAGATAAATAATTGGCAAACATTTCTTGTTCTTTAAAAACAGGACCAGTTATAGATTTCACAAAAAACTGAATTACAGCTTCTATTAGATATATAATAAACCACTAGGTTAGGGATATTCCTGCAAGAAGACTAAATTTTAAAATATCTACTAGCCCATTTAAGTGACAGTGAAATCCAGCTAAGGTCAATAGAAATACGCTTCGGATTCCAGTGGCCTTTGGCTTGGATTCATAGCATTTTTCTAATTTCTGAACTATATACTACTGTTTGGCTAAAATAAATAACTAAATAAATCAAAGTGAAAAGTGGTATATTTTTCCTCTTTTTATATAGAAAGATTCTTTCTCAATTTTGGTTTCACTGTTGACACATAAAAAGTCTGATTCACGTAAAAATAATCAATACTTTTACTGTCAGCTTAGAAAAAGCCACAAATTACAACTACTTAACATGTAATTGCCTGTTTTCAGACTAACAATTCATGTACAAAGATACACCACAAAACAAATTAAATGGTGAAGTAAAATATAGTATAATACTAGGAAGATATTTTTTTCAATTCCACTAAATAATCACGTAATACCTTTAAAATATTTTCCCTGTTTCACTTGAAGACTCCCTGATTGGTTTTAAGTCAAGATACTTTGACATTATGTATGAGCAGCTACCTCATTAAAGTGCAGTGGGAGCAAAAATGTTCATTTTTCACTCTTCTCAATTGATCCCTTGACTAGCTTCCATTCCATTTATTTCAAATCTAACACTGACATTTTACAGGTAAACTTCAAATAAGAATATTCTTCTTTTTGAATCCCATGCACACAACTATTTAGTGTTCTTATCACACATGGTTCTTTCCACTCTGGCTAGATTAAATATGTTTTAAGGATTTTTGGTTGGTTTGTCAGTTGTTGGTTTGCAAGGGTTTGTTGAGTTGGATCTGTGGCAAGGCAACTACAATTGTGCAATTCTTAAAGTAGCGCAATTATCTTAGTTTTTTTAAAAATCGCCATCTTACATGCTTCTAAGATGCAAGCCTATTCCTCAGTTTCTCTTGTAATTTGAAAGAGTGGAAAGAGACAATACCTTGCTAACATTTTCCTGAAAATAGGAAAAAATGACAGAAGTTAATATCTTTCAAAGAATTTAGGAGATTTTCTTGATTAATGTGACTTTCCATTCTTGTTGTATGCATTTTCCTCTTTATTCCACTCCAGAAWCAATAATTTTTTGTTGCATTTTATCTGTCCTCAAAGTGTGTCATGTCTTTCAGGGTGAGGATATGAGGGTATAACTAAGACTATAATACATTTCACTGTGCCTTCATTTCATACTGCACAGAAATTTCTCATAGGCATATTCCTGTCTTATTAGAAGAAACACTAGATTCACTTAACTGCAGCTACTAGTACTACTTAATTTTATGAGGCAGATATTTCTGTGGAGGAAAAAACTCTGTGAGGTTCTTAGGAGCAGCAATATAATATCTTGTACATCCATAACAGATCTGGGTTTCAGCAGAGCTAAATTTAAGCCCGTCAAGGCTCTTCTTGGAAGAATCCCATGGGAACAGGCCCTGCAGGGAAGAGAGATCCAAGAAAGTTGGTTGATATTCAAGGATCACTTCCTCCATACTCAAGAATGATGTGTCCMAATGAGCTCAATACAAGAGAGACATGGAGCTCATGTAACAGGTCCAGTGTAGGGTGACAAAGACATTTAAGAGATTGCAACATCTCTGGTAGAAGGAAAGGTTGAGGGAGCTGGGCCTGTTCAGCCCTGAGGAGAGACAACAGAGAGAGGATCTCATAAATTACTATAAGAATCTGAAGGGACAATGTCAAGAGGATGAAGCCAGCCTCTTTTTGGTGCAGCCAAGCAATAGCATGAGAATCAACAGGCAGAAACTGATGAGGAGGAGATTCCTCTGGAATAAGAAAAAGATYTTTGTTACTGTCCAGGTACCTGTATGCTGGAGCAGATTGTCCTGAGAGGCTGTGGAGACTCTCTCTCACTGAAGATATTCAAGAACCATCTGGATGCAGTCCTGTACCATATGCTCTAGGATGACCCTGCTTGGTCAGGGAGGTTGGATCGGATGACCCAGAGGGGTCCCTTCCAACCTTACCCCATCTCATCAGAACTTTTTCTGGATGTGAGTTTTTGCCCACACATGAGMAAATACTTCTTTGACAAAGTTTGCATTCTGGATATAGCTGTACATTATGGGTATTCACTTAGAAAATACAAAAATCAAAACTAAACTAAATTATCCCATGTCAGAAAAAATTTCTCATTTTTTCCCAAGAAACAAACAACACTCCAAAAACATTATTAGTTTCCAGACTTTTTGGAAGTTTGGATTTTTTGCCCATCTCAGTATTAATACTGGGTATGGCAAAACACTATGAAATTTACTTTTTGAGTTGATGGGAATGGCCACAATTTATCTTCAACAAGAAAATCAATGTTAACTTTTTCATAGTAAAAGGAAATCAGATAGAAAAGAACATAGAGGAGAAGAGAATTCTCCCTTCAGGCAGTTCAGAGTAGAACCATCTACCAGTCTATTACTGTGACAGAAGAAATACAATTCACTTTTCAGTCTCTGCTTGGATTTTATGTCAAGTACTAAATTTGCACCTGGTATACACTTGAATAGAAGGCAAAAAGAAATAATGCCTTGTCTTTAGTTTAATTTTTTTTTTACTCTCCTGTCCATAAAACTGGACCAGTTAACTATTCTGTAATATCACCTGAGGGAGAATAAGCTAATATGAATTTCCAAAAGAAATCTTCTTTATTTCTGCTCAAAATCACAAGTGTTCTTAGACTCAGATTTTAAATGTAGAATGAAGACTGACTGAATGCCCATTCCTTGCATTCTTCTCCATTGCATAGTAATGATATAAAACTGGTATTTACTACAGCACTGTATTCTACATATTTCTTTCCTAAGAAGGTTTATTTTCTGTTATCATGGAAACTCTTGTAGACTTACCCTTTTTAAGCCAAATATTTCATCCAGGTTCAGTATCAATAACACTGWGCATGGTTTTGTCTAGTGACATTGAATTCACTATGGAGGGATGTGCTGCTTTTCATAATTTTCACCCTTGTAACTAGTGAAACATTTGTAGAAAGTACTTGCTGACCTGAAGGATCAGTGATGTTTAAAGGAGCACAGATTAAAAATGGGCTGCATTTCAACCCTCTGTAAAATATCATAACATCTTTTCTGTTCTTCCTAAATACTCACACGAAATGTCCAACCATTTTGAGAAATATAAGCTCCACCATTTCTACTTTATCTTCTGAAGACCTATTTTTTGAATTATAAGAATTGGAGTTTTCCCTATATGGAGGTGTTACTGACTTTAAAATTTGATTTTTGGGAAAAAAGCCCTCTATTATAGTTTCCACTTCTTCCAACAAGCAAAAAACTAAAAAGYCAAAACGAACAAAAAAACCCAAGCCCAGCAAAACCCAAAAACAATAAAAAATCTTTCTCATTGAAGGTAACTGTTTAGTTTTATGATTGATATTTTKCAGAGAGCAGTTTTATCTCAGTCTTTACCATTTTAAAAAAATCATATATGCTGAATGACCATAAAGATTTGCTTAAGTATTTTAAAAAAACTGACTTTTCTCTTTCATTCAAAAATATTTGTAACTTTGAGAATCCCCATTGCATGTTGCTCATAAATCAGTATCACTTATAAGGTACCTGGACATTGTCAGTATAATGTTAATACAATGAAAGCTTAACTTTGGAATCCTGCTGAATTCATCTCTTTTGTAATAGACTTCTTGAACTGAGTCAGCAGAAGTTGGTTAATTGTAATAATTAACAAGCTGTGACCCTCAGCTCTCAGCTAGACTTAGTTGGGTCTCCAGAGAAAGTAAGGAATGAGGAAAAAAGAGAAAGCAGATAACCTMTGAACAAGCACAGTTCTCAGGAATGTGAGGTCAGAGTGAGAGTTATCATTTTTTGCTGGAGCACCACTATATAGCAATAGTGAACTGTGAGAACAAATACTATTATCTGTCAACAAGCATAAGTATCTTTTGAAATTCTGATATGAAATCAGAACCCACTGTCTCAAGTCTACTTCATTATTAATTTAGATTCTCCTCCTAATTTTAAAAACTGCCTAAAATAGAGAATTTGGATTATCATTCAAGTAACCACTATTGGGTTCTCTTATAAAAAGAGTATCTTATATTTAATTTGTTTTAATTATATTTATTTAGATAAGGTTGTGGAGAAGAAAGCTCATTTTTTTATTTATTACAGTAATAGTGCCTAAATGCTCCCCCAGGACAGCAGCTTCTAGGTAAGTGGGAATGCTGCAGTTACCCTGAGCATCTTTCTTTTTGAGCAGCACAGTGACCATGGCTGGAAGACTATTGTGCASCAAGGAGTTGTGATCCAGATACCATTTGAGTCATCCCTGGCTCATGCTGTGCCACATGCACAGCCTGGCATTGAGGCCATATCCCAGGGCCACAATATAAACTTCAGCTTTGATGATCAAAGGGGAACCTGTTCACAGCTCCCTGTTAGTACCAGTGATTCTATTTCTGGATGGGAAGCCCTTTCAAGGCAGCACAAATTAGGGTTACCAGCTTCACAAGGGATGTAATGTTATTGATACTGTTCTGTCTTTATTGTTTTATCTCCAATAAATGGCATTTTAGCAATACTTTACAGAATCTGAATGCCTTTCTCACTTGGATGATCTCTGGAGATTATCTAGTTCAATCCCTTTGCCGAGGCAGGGTCACTAACAGCAGGGTACAGAGAGAAGCATCCAGGGGGGTTTTAAATGTCTCCAGAGAGGGAGATCACATCAAATGTCTGTGTGCTAATGGTACTAGACATGGTATGAAGGAGGGAAAAGAAGGGCTAAGAGTCCTTTTTATTCCTTCTCTTTATTTAGAACAAGAAAACTTGAACAACTTCATGTGTGGGCCAGGTTGTTCCTATTTTTGGAGGCATCTGAAAAAAGAAAGTCACATGGCAGAAGTCAGAATGATAAAAGATGCACTCATACTAGCAGTATAATGAGGTTTAAAAAAAAGGAAGAAATCACATGTTACCATGAAATTAATGATCACTAAGGATGGGACAGTGAAGACAAATATGACTGCAGTTTCAGATTCTTTAATAACAGCAGCAACAGGGGGAAGAATGCACCAACAAACACCTCCTCCTCTGAACTTTGAAATATAAGATTGAATTTGTCAGCAAAATTTCTATTGCTGTTTATGTCACACAAACTCCCTCTTCCCTCCAATGAGCACAGTGTCTCATTTCTCATTACCATTTTTCAACAGAAAGCCTAATCCAAGCGCTTTCCCAGGGGCTGGGATCAGCATTGCTCCTTTCTCTGCTATGCAGTGTGCATAAGGCCATAACAGTCAGCCCCCGAGAGCAGACCTCATTGCCCCCAGGCTTTCACCAGGTAACTTGGCTGTTCAGAATTGATTTTTAGTGACTAACACGATGACCTCTGATATAATGTTATTCATGTCTCAGATACTACAGTTCATGGACTAAATGAAAAATTAGGATTAAAATGCAAAACAACCCCAAAATCCAACATGAATGTCTGCTAAGAAAGTGTTATTAACAGGACTCCAATGTGTGTTTCCAATATTAGTGTTCCAAGGGACTTATTAGCTATTATATTGCTAAAAAATATTATAAATTATAAATGTCTTTTTTTCTGGCATTTCATAAAGCTGACAAAGTTTTATCATCAGTTTTGGAAAACTTTGTACTTGTGTTTTCTCTTTTACAAAACCACACACACATTTGCAACAAAGTAATTGCAAGTACAAAACCATCAAGTAAATTATTCTTTTTATTCAAGAATTGAAATACCTGAATAAAAATTAATTCTTCCAAATATATTTAAATTCAAGATGAATGTAAATACGTGCGCCAAAGCTTATTTAGTAGGACACATATTTTTCACCTCACAAGCACACTGATATTCACAGAACCACTGAATGGTCTAAATTAATCAAATATGCCTGTCAGGAACCTACATGCCTTATCCATTCACCAGTTCAGATCTTGGGTCTTTGAAGATGCCCTCTTCCTCTCTAGCTAGCCTGGCCTGAAATTTGTTAGCAGGTCCTATCTCTGCTAGATTCAGAATGGAGAACTAGGTCACATAGAAAATAGACAGGAAAAAAACTTAGTAAGAAGGGAGGACAGACTGCAGTAGTCAGGCACAGGACTTGGCCTCACAAGCAGACTGATGAGCAGCTTATATGCAGCTGCAACTTTTTCTCTCATCTCCCCTTTTTTGCTTGCTCCTCTCTGATCCAACTCAGTTCTTACCTTTCCCTGCCTTTTCCCTTTACCTTCTCCAAAAGATCCTGTAATAGCTCTCCACATGTACACAATGCCCTCAGAATATCTGTAGAAGTTTTATAAAATCCCACAAACATCCTCAAAATTCCAATAAAAACAAACTCTTCCCCTGGAGGCCCAATAATTATCTTGTTTCCCTAGTTACCTCTCAACTACAAAGTTCTGGTTGAACTTCTTCAAAGGCCTAAGYGGTTTCTTCAGTTTTCCCTTGATCAGTGAGCAGAGATATGATCTTTGCTACTTTCTTTGTTGTCTCCTCTCCCTTTTGATTTACCTGTCTGGGTATCTTATTTATTATTTTTTCTGTCTCTTGTACTTCCCTCTTATACTGATGAGCTATCAACTATGTACTGATAAATCCCATATCCTTATGTTATCTTCATCAGACTAAGTTATTCATCTTCATGGAGTCAGACTTGCACTGTAAATATCACTACAAGATTATTTATTACAAAGTTTTACTGACAAAAAAAAAGGTAGTGATATACACACCAATAAAGTGCAAATCTGTGGGAATCAATTAAGTTTCACTTATGAGAGTATAACAGAATACTTCTGCTTTACACCAAACATGCAAATTTGTCAAACTTTGCTGTGTCAAACTTTGCTTTACTGATATGATAAATCATTGTCAGTGCCGGGACAGGTGTAAWGAAAGATGAAAAAAAAATCTGTTATTTCTATTKTTCAGCTGTGTGAGAAGGCAGAATGTTATCTTGCTCTTAGTCTRGATTCTCAAATAAATGAGGTATACAGGAGTTTTAAGTTACTCAATAGTTTTTGATCCTTCAGGTGATTATCAGTCAACTTTAAGGGTGGATAGATAATTCAAATCCCAGCCTTTGTTTGAAAAACTGTTAAGTAATTACATATTGARGAGAGATACAAATCACTGTCCTCTTACTGAGGAAAGGTAGGAAAACCACAACTGTTTAATACTCTTAGTATCCAGCTAATGAATTAACCTGTGGCTAACAGTTAGCCTGTCATAAAATACCTAGCTTAGCTCCCCAGAAGTCTCAGCTTGTATCTTTTCCCTTGTGAGAGCATCAAAAGACACATGGGGGATTTTGGAGTTGATAGAGCACAGGATAGAGGTGAAATAAGGCAAATTTATACCAAAAGAAGTTCCACTAGCTTTGGAGATCACAAAATTCATCTACAGTTAACAATCATACTGAGAAAAGGCCAAACAAAAACAAACAAACAAAAATAACAAAAAACCCACACAAGAAAAACAAAACAAAACAAAACCACAAAAACCAGCACAAAAACAAAACAACAAAAAAAATCCCAACCAAAAACCCTCAACAAACCAACCCACAAAGGAAAATAAAAAATGCAACTCCCCCAAAATACTTCTTCCTTTGCTCATTTATCTTGAGRGTTTGTTTGTTTTAGCATGGGAGGTAGGATGGAATTTGTTTGTAAGTGGTTAAATCACTCAGTGTAAGTTATTGAGTAGCTTATCAACCACAAATTAATAAAAGACATCATAAGATCCATTTTCATCAACTTCATTATTACTCAGCCTCCARCATTTTGCGACCAATTAAACCATGTAACCCATCTGTGTACATCTACAAAGGCCTTTTTCTGTTGTAGCATTATTGCCTCCTTGCCTTCAGCTACAGAAAGGGTAGAGGAAAATAAAATGACTTCTCACCATTACAAATACAGTTGTTTCTTCTCTGTATTTGTAATGAGATATAAACAAGGTGACACAAAAAATTCACTTATGTAGCTGGCACAATAAAAAATGCATTGTCTGGAATGTCTAAGCACTAAAGAAATCAAACTTTAATTTTCCTTTTATCACCTGGAAAAAGAAAAGAAGGGCTTGCTGTCATGAAGTATAAAATTCATTATCTGATATGATCTAGGTTTTAAAAAACTCAACAACACATTTCACACTACAGCACTTGGTTTATTCAGGAAAATAAGGATTAGAATATGTAATATATTGTTTGAATGCATGCCCTGTTTCTTTTGGTTACAATGACGAAATGAGATCTAGATCTCTTCAACAAATTTCCTTTTCCTGTTCAAAMTGCCAATTTATAATGAAATGTACAAGGCTTGAGCACAAAGTAAAGTTTGTTGTAAAGAAACAAATCAGTGTATTTTCTCTAAGTACACCAAGTTGAGACACTCTAGGGTAAAACACRGCCCCACACACAGAATTATTCAGGAAAACAATGACATTTGAAATAATACAATTTATTACAGTTCTGCAGTTATGTGTCCTGAAGCTATATTGTACCAAATTGTGTTTTTAAAAAGTGGTGGCTTAAGCAGCATTTGAAGAGGTTTTGATGATCATGTTTTGCAAGATCTTGAGGTACCCAATAAGGCATCCTCTTCTAGCTAGTGAGAATTCTTTGGTATGGCTTCTATATTTTGGGAATAAGACTTTGAAACATTTTGCTATATTTTATGAAGTACGCCTATACTGAAATATAATTCAGTACAGAAATAAAAATAAATGGTAAATTATTCAGCTGAAATTTATTAGGTGATAGATGTTTARTGATTTCAGCTGTTGTGACATTGAGTCTAACAGACCTACAGGAAATCCAAATCACCTCAAAAGCTGCTTTGTTTTACATGGATTTATAGYACACAATTATAGCAATGCAATTTGTAGTTTTGTGACATTTCTCTCATCAGGTTAACTCCYCTCTCAAGAGGCCTAGACATGATCYACATTATGTCCTACATATTCCCTCTCCCTAGCTGGCCTTTTCCAGACAAGCCCTTACTACTCATAGTGCCAATTCACCTGAAGGAGCAATCACATCAGGACACACCACAAGCCAGTGGTATCTGCTCTATTTATTGACAKAAACATACCCATATTATGCTATCCTATAATTAATCAGAGATGCTGTATGTACAGAAAGATGAAAGTGCACAATAGAAGAAAAATAATGTTGYTTAGCAATTTGAAGCATTAAAGAGAAAAAATTAACCAGGCAATAAAGAAAAGTTTCAGTCAAAGCGGCAGATTACAGTAAAGCTCAGAATGGAAGGCAAAAATCATCCTCACACAGCTAGCAATTTGTAAGTTATACCTTTCATTATATCAAATGACCAGGTTCTGAAAATATTTACATTTAATKACCAAAAACCAATCCCATAACAGAAATGGTAACGTCCTAAAACTACTATATTTTTAAGTTGAAGGAAGTCCCAGATTTTGCAAGAAGACGTTTTTTCACTGACATTCAATTTCAAAGGAGTTCCGTACACACAATGCTTTTTGTCCAATCTCAGTCCCTTGGAACCTCTTTGGAACCCAAAATTGTTCCATGAACATTCAACTAAAGAAGGGGACCTGTTGCCACTATAATATTTCACGGGGTAGTACAGCAACTTAGTTCTGTTTTTCATCTTTCCAAGGGGTCTCTCCCAGGAGAAAAAAAAAAGCACCAACTTCTATTTCCTGTATTTTTCTAAGTGAAACAGACTTACATGAAGTTGGACTGATCTTGCCAGTTACCTGTATGCAGGCTTAGGACTGCCTGTTGCACTGTGTTATTTTGATGGATGTTGTAGCACAGACAGAAAATTAAACAATTACCAGGCAGTACCAAAGAAATCCATTACAGTTCACAGAGAGGGACAGAGGCAGCATAACTGAAGCTAAAATTGTAAAGCAACTGCAAGCCTGAACACCATGGCTTGGGCACACCACTCCCAGAGAAGACTAAGAAGACCTCCTTAAAAACACAGCAAGGACGTATTGAAAAYCAGATCCTGTAGGAGCAAGGGGAGATTAGCAGCTCAGGCCCAGCTGTATGTGGGCGCTGCAGGGAGCAAGGGAGGATGTCTGTACATGAGAAAGAGAACAGCTGCATAGTGACCTGAAACAGAGCATTTTGGCAAATGTCAAGATGAAATTTCAGCACGGTAGCACATGACKGGGCTCAGCAAGGAGGAAAAGATATGTGGCACACGGAAGAGCCCATGCAAGGCACCCTGTCAAGYGGTGGGTGGTATGTTATGCTCAAATGAGTAGAGTAAGCAGCAGACCATGCTCTGTAAAGAATACTCAGTTYTGATGTTTCTACCACATTTGTAAGAGAACCTTGCTTAATTTCAAGACACAKCTTACTGTTTCCCACACTTTGACAAGAGCATATAAATGGCATAACTTACACAGGATAAATATGGAGAGAGGGAGATTTTTCTCTCATTTTTTCCTCTCTTTCTCCAAACACCTATTCAAACTAAGAAAGATACCTCCTTCTGTCAAATTATTTAATATTTTGTTGATTAAAATATATGAGATTGAATTACCATATGTGCAAATGTGCAGATAGAAATGTTTCAGCTGATCAAATTGAATGGTCAGGATGGTGTTTGGAGATYTGGGCTAGTTTGGAATAAACCCTCAATATTTAGAAAATAAAAGCCTATGAGTAAAATTCTCTTGCTATTGAGAGTCTATTGTATCTAAAACATGTGGCTATACTCCTGATGCCAATGTCTTCACTGAATGTTCTATGTTTTGTGGCCCTCSCCATCTTTAACTGGTATTATAGAAAGTAAATTACATTCTTTATGTTATATTTCACTTTCTGTTTTACAGTCATCTTCTCCAGTGGTTTTGAAGTTCTTTTGCATAATATGTATTATAACTCATATCCACACTACTTAAAATTCAAAAATCCAGCTATCCAGCTATGCAGTTTTTCAAAGCACTACAAAATTTTTTAAACATATTTGTCAGCACTTCTGTATTTAGAAAACTGATAAATACACTACATTCAAAGGAAAATTTAAAAAAATCAAAACAAAGCAAAACAAAAAAGCAACAAAACCCAAAAGRGCACATGCATATACACTTTCAAGTTCTATAAAAGATCTGCAGGATTCATTCAAGTAGTTTCTGCTCTTAATTTGTCTTTTTATCAGCTATTAAACAAAAGGTACAAAAGTTAAGTTATTAATTACAGYATAAGTGTATATTAAAAAAATTATACTCGTAATATATTGTAAATGCATTATAAATCTGAAAGTTCAGATATTTAAACTGCCTTTAAATATGAATTTAATAAAAAAAAAACAGATTCTCTCACTTGTAAAAATATGAAAACGTTGCAGTAAGTTGGCAGAACCCGTTGAATTTACCTCACTGTGCAGCTATCAAAACCACAAGAAATTAGTCMGCCAAAGGAAGTCCATATGTTTTATACAGAGACAAAATTCTGTGAGAAGCATGCATGAYCTCTTGCACCTTCAGTGCAGATAGCTCGGGGTGCAGCTGCAGTGGGAGCAGCAAGCTGAGCTCTGGGTGGGAGCCCCAGACAAAAAGCTGAGAAGGSCTGACCCTGGGCCTGGGGACCCTTGGCCCAGCCAGGGCACTGGACTCTGAGAGATGTCAGGAGCTGAAGATCCAAAGAATTTTCTGTCCTTGGACTGTGAGGGYAGAAAAGCCCAGGGGATCCTTTGTTCTGGGTCCTTCCTCAGAGGCACCAGATCAAACTGTTATTTGCTATTTTGTTATTTAGTTATTGGACCAAGATTAAATCATCTGAAGGATCTGGATGTCTGASACTCTGCCCTTGGACACCTGGGGCCGAGCCCCTGAGGAGACCTGGTGTGACTCTGAGTGCGGGCTGTGTAGCTGTGAAGGGACCTCAGTCCCAACTCAGCTGGTGTGAATGTGTCTGCCAGAACAGTTCCTGGATGGTCAGACAGGAGAATTTCCCTAACRCTTACTAAAGTGCAAGGGAAAAATCATACAGCCAGCATTTTATGGTCACAATTTCTTTTTAACCCAAGAAAAGCTACCTCCTTGGTGTCACACTCAATTTTCTAAGTAGTCCCCAATAAAAGCTCAAGGATATTCCACGATTTTTGTGTAACAGTACGGGTGCAAAATTTGCTTGAGATTTCCAGAAAAAAAAAACCCCAAATCTTCCACACATGAAAACAAACAAAGAAAACCCAGTAATAACCCAAAGGGTGTACTGATTGTTATTTAATCAAAATTGAAAGAACAGTGTTTTACTTAATATAAAAGCATTTATTTCAAGGCCAGTACAATTCAGCTAGCAATTCTGTCTCAAGTGTGGATACCTTTCTGGCTACACAGAGACAATTATGTCAAAGAGAGAGCAGAGACCATTCTGCTGTAATCATGTTAGTTCCCCACAGCAGTGTGATTTTCGCAGACTGCATGGACTGAATACCAAGTGAGCCCTGATACTCTAGATACCACCAGTGTGGAACCAGAAATGGATTAGAATAACAAAGGAAAACCTTCTGGCATTCAGTACAAAATTTATTTTGCCCATGTGGCCACATATGGCTCTGTCACTGAATAAGAAAGGGAAGTCAATTCAATAATAATGTTAAAATTACTGTCATGCATTCTACTGATTAGGTAGGAATAATATATCCATTTTAAAGTTCTGGTGKTTCCTGACCAAATTACTCCTCTTTGTACTCTAGGACCAGTGAAATAAGAGGCACAAAAATATGACAAAAATYGGTAGACATACTAACAATTCTGAGCAGAACATGCATTATATCGCCTACAATATGCACGCCTTACTAGGAGAAATATAAGCACACTAAAAGTGAGTGATTCACTTGTTTTGTGCCCAGTAGGATGAAATATGTCCTTTACAATAGCTTGCAAGAGGTAAATCCCAGAGCTGTAAAATTGTACTGCCAAACATCACTTTGGGTGAAATTCCTGCTTGGAAAAAAGTTATAAATATTTTCAGTTGATTTTTAAACTCCTTCCCAATCCTTGTTAATGATAAGGAAACAAAAGCAYTATCACTAGGTCATGGGGGGATATTTTAGATTGCCACTTAATAACACAATACATATGAAAAGTTTGGAAATAAATGTATTCTTTTGGAAGAATATATATTTCAAGTACTTCTTGGTAATGGATATGATTTTTGGGTGTCAGAGGTAAAATRAAATGTTAGGAACAAATTATTTCATTTAAAATTACTCTAAAGTCATTACAGTGACATGAGTGCATRAGATGTTGAAACGGTAATGCCAACAATGATTTAAAGCCTTGCAGTGGTGAGCTGAGGCTGCTCCAGGACTAAAAATTTTGATAATTTGCATCCTCTGAATTTTAAAGATATAATAACTTTGAAATATATCAAAAAGATAAGGGTAAAACATAATGTCATGGAATTTTTTACCARTTGGATCATGTTTGAGCAAATTCCTCTGTTTTGCAAGGCAGGATTTTTCCCTTACTATTACTGAGATGTGGCAGCTATTCATGCTGATAAACACATTATGAAAGATGAGTCTCCTCCAGAAATGATTGCTAATTTTCAGAAGAGTTCTCCAACTCTCAAGGCTAAGTACTTCTTAAAATATAAAATATTGTGAAATGTCTCTTTTCCTGTTTCACAGATATTTTTAAAAGTGTTCACTAAAAACTGGAGAAGTCAGAAGTGGGGTGGAGGGCACAAGAACAGATTAGTGAGGTAAATCCTTCTTAGACTTTGAGCTGCCTTTAAGGAAGCCCACTGAATAGTCCTCACCTGGTGCAAAATAGCCCTTTTGAAACTTTTCCCTTGAGAGAACACCTTTCTCAGTCAGAACTAGAGGTTTCCACCAACAATTATCCTGTTACGATTTGCTGAATGATGCATCATAATTCCTTGGAAATAATTTCATTAAATTAAACATAAATTGAACAACATTTTCATCCAGACTAACAGCCAAAGTAGTTTTAGTCAAAATTGCAGAAGCTCTACCTCCTGCTGTTCTCTCTCATTTGCAAAYTAGCATGAAAGATGAATTAATATTCCCTAAAAAACTTGCCTCATTTCTTGAGCCTTTGTATTATATGTTCTTCAATATGGGTGACAACCTGCATGAAGCACAATGTAGCAGAGAAGACACCAAGTAAACAAGCTGCTTTAGATGCCCTTTAGAACACACGGGTCCTGTAGACTGTGCAGGGAGGCCTTGCCTTCCATGATGCTCTCCAGTTTTCATGCTCAATTTTTCCAAGCACAGATGATAGGAAACAGGGGCAGGATGTGAATGCTTTTCAGCTCTTTTCCCAACATACTGCAACAAAGTCAAACTCTGCAACTGGAGTGTACTCCCCAGTCTGAGTCTCGATACAGACACAGTCTGAGACTGCAACACAGAAAGCTGCTAATGACTTATAGAAAACCATCATGTTGCCTTATTCTACAAACTTATCTGAAAAATAAGTGTCATTTTTCATGTGGTAACTGTAAGGTTAGTGAGATATTCATTATATATTTATAGGAAAGAAGAGTAATCACCAAACACTGTACCTAAACCTGCCATTATTTTTTTGTTATTGTGTTGATAATAATTTACAACTTATTGTGTTGATAATAAGGGCTTGAATAAAGCAAATATATTCCTTATAATTTTGCTGAGGTCTCCAAATTGTATAAATATCATGTGTATACAGAGCACACTTTCTTTAACTACTTTTCTTTCATTCAGTATCAGACGATGGGCTAAGAGGGAATGCACATAGACAGTGCCTAAGCATAACTGTGCATTCTTCTTGCAAGGAGCATAATCATCTTTCATCAACAAGTGAAATGGCTACTCCTTGTCTAACCATAAAACGGGCATTTGTTCCATATAGCTTATTGCAGATGAGCGATTAAACAGCAAAACAGCATGATTTTTTATTATCTATGTTGGAGAATTTTTGTTGGTGGTCTGAAATTTCTTCACTATCTCAGTTCTTCAAATACAATCTTTTTGAAGGATTAGCCACAGTAATTTTAAACAGCAGCTGCGGTATTTAGCTGCATTTGGTTTACTGAGTCACATGGTACTGGTTCTCTTTCCTAATTCATCAAGGCACTTAGATTTTTCACTTCAATGGCAAGACTCATTTGCCTAAAGTAGTCAAGCTGTTAACTGCTAAATATCCAGCTTTTGATGCAATATAAAATATATGAGTATGCATTTTTAAAATATACTGACATGAAAAGAAGGAAGATCCCAAAAAGGTGACCTTGTTACTGAAGGAGGGTAACCACATGGAAGAGGCTGAGGTACTCACTGCTTTCTTTAGCCCAGTTTTCAAAGCCACATATTCCTCRCATCACTCAGAACACTGAGTTCTGGTATAGTGTAAAAAAAAAGTTGAGCAAGCTAGCTAGCTTTTGAGGTTCCTTCCTACCTAGATTATTCTGTGATTAGAAATTTCTGTCATTATAATACACAGGGCTTTAAAGTATACATCTGAACTGTGAAAGGAAATCCATAAGAGTTGTGGTAACTGTATGTACATCTTCTGTTATAAATGACCACGGTATAAATTGTAGTATTTATTATGAATTAGAAGAGTATCCTTAGTGAAAGAGCTGAGCTTTCATTAATGTCGGTCTGACATTTGCAAAATTGATTTGTTTTGACATTTAGAGCACTTCTGTTGTAGTGTGGGCTCATGTCTGACATTAAGCAAACTAAATTATGGCGGTTTTGCTTAAAAGCTTCCCATAAAACACTGTTATTTTACAATGCAGGTGACATCTGTTCTAGCAGAAGCAGTCATGTTTTACAAGAACATAGCAGGTATACTGACTTATGTGGAAACAAAATCCTCACATGAAGAATATTCAAAGCATTAAATGTTGGCCATTGAAAATAAATGAATATTCACACAACTTGAAGGTTTAGTCATAAAACTTGGAATCCAATTAAAAGTTTGAAGTAATACATCAGAAACTTTATCTGAAATTTTATCCTAAGAGAAAAAAAATTGTTTTTTTTTTAAGAAGAAAGAGGAATAACCTGAGAGGGCATGGAATATACTAGTCCAGATATTGGAACTCTTATTTTAGCAGTATGTAGGTCTTTCACTAACACTGGTTCATATTTGTAATATATAAACAGATCAAGTTACAAAGAGATGGCTGATTTCCTTCTGAGTGAATCACAACTAAATACTTATTGATTATTATTTTTTTTCTGATGGTTTATATTAATTCAAGTGGTTTTTTTAATTCCGTTTTCTATTACATAACCACAGTCTATAAAAAATCATGGGGTTCTTCCGGGAGTTGTATTTAAAAGGCACACAACACAGGATCTAAAATTGTAACCCTCAGTGTTCCATGTTTTTTTTAACAGATTCAAACTCCATAAAATGTTCAAGTAATCTTTATCAYTAATCATACATGCATGGAAAATCCAAACAAAAAAGAACTAGCATGACTTCTTTTTTTACCTACTTTTTCTCCTTTCATGGTAAAGCTGGATGGTGGCARAGAAGCACAATTGCTTCTACGTGTGACAGTGGTCACAAGGGTTTTCAGGATGAGAGAGAGACTAAAATGTTGACTCCATCAGAAGGCTTGATTTATTATTTTATGATATATATATTACATTATAAGTATACTAAAAAGAAAAGGAAGGAGAAGGTTTCTCCAGAAGGCTGCTAAGCTAAGAATAGAATAGAAAGAATGATAACAAAGGAGTTCTCTCTGACTCTGTCCCAGAGAGCTCAGTCCTTGATTGGCCATTAATTATAAACATCCAAGATGGGCCAATCACAGGTCCACCTGTTGCATTCCACAGCAGCAGATAATCATTGTTTACATTTGTCACTGAAACTGCAGCTCTCAGAAGGAAAAGTCCTATGAAAGGATTTTTCACAAAAGATGTCTGCGACACCTAAGAGTAACCATATGGGAATTCCCCACCCCTGGGTGGGGACTATGGTGGTACTGAGTACCACGGCAGGGCACCTTCTCTATCCATATGAAGCAGCACACTTCATCCTACTTTTCTGTCAGCTCAGGAGTGACAACAAAGTCCAATGGAGGCTTTTACCTCCTTTGCTTTTGGTATTCCTTTCCACGTTATGGGACTTGGTTTGTTTGTCAGTTACCTAGGATGTACAGATGGTCTCCCAGTACTCTGCTAGACAGATCCAAAATTGTTTAATTTCCAAGATCTGTTAATTTCCAAGTCAAACCAATGTGGCAAATATAGATAGTGCACATGCAGATGTGAAATGTCTTCACTTGTTCCTTTCCTAAAGTTTTGGCTCAACAATGTCAATATCACAGAACTCCATGAAGAATTATGCCAAGCTGGAAATGTACTTTGGTCTATTWCTTTCTTTTCCAAGCTAAACATTCCAGTGAGTTCCTGTGTGCATGTTTTTCTTTCACATAATGATCTTTTCCATGTCTTATAACTTATCTCTGTTACAAAGTGCCCTCATTTTATATCTCAAAATGGGTTTTGACATTAACATGGTATTCAAGGTGAAGTCCTGTCATCAGCTCCATGACATTTACTTTCACAGCTGCTTTCCAAAATGTTGTCTTCAGTATTTCTTGTCGGCTCCTTTAATGAACTGTCTGCTTTGACGTACAGCTCTTTTGCAGAATTACTGCAATTAAATTTAAGTAACAACTTAAATAAAAATATAATTAACTGAAATTATTTTTTCTGGAGCAAACTGCACACTGTCAATCATATACATTACCACCACCAGCTTTTTCTCTTTCCTGCATAATCTTTTCCCTTAATCTTTTCCAAACTTAGTGAAATCAGTGTACTTTTTGAAAGTTATGACTTCTTCCCCCTCAGCCTATTCTGCTTTTGTTTGCAATCTCGTAAAAGGATATCTAATATTAAGCTTGTGAGAACACAAATGTCATTTGTTTTATTCTGATGGACATTTCTGGAGCCTACCTTATCTATAGCCTTGCACCTTTAATACCCTTGGTAAATGAAACAGAAAGATCCTAACAGTATATCCTCATCTAGCAGCCTCACCTTATTTTTATGTCAGTACATTTGCAGTAGTGTACTTGCTTGTATTTTAAAAGCGCATGCACAAAAAAGTAAAATTAAAGATAAAAGATCTATTAAAATTGAAGTTAAGCCCACAATTAAATTATTTTTCCCATTACATTTACTTAAATAAAATCATGGTTTAATCTCTAAAATATACATTAAAAAATTACATTTTAAGCACTGTTAAACTTGAAAATCAAGCAAGATCAATCAGATTATTATTAGATGACGGGGTAACAGTTTTCATATCTGGTAGACCATTAAGATTTGATGATGATGATGATTATTTTTATTTATTTTAGGGATGGAATGAAAGAGTTCAASGGCTGAAATACATGAATTTGCATTTTAATGCATTTCTGCAGATTGATATGTCAAGCCAAGGACATGGTATGTTTACTCAGGCAGAGTGAACCAACATTTATTTATGAAATTTCAGTTTTAGAGGGAAAGGACTTATATCAAAGATGTTTTATGTACTGCTCTTATTTGATATTTTTCACTACTAGTGACATGACAATAACTGAAGTTCAGGGACAGTTGAAAACTCAAAGAAATATTATGAAATATCATTCGACAACTCTATTAAATTTGCAATTAACTGTGTCAAGAGTAGCTTAATAAAAGACTTGATTTTTGTTCTTTTTAACCTGCAGTTTTCATTTTACACTAATGGAGACATAAGAAGTCAGTAGTCTCAGCATTATTTCAAACAGTGTTAAATCATTGTCCTCAAGAAGACAATTATTGTAGTAATTAATATGTGCCTTTACTGATCTGAAAGAATAATACCACTTATATATTCTAATCATGCTAAGAAATCCATAAACATTTAAAATGTTCCAGATGATGCACTATTGGTTTCCTTGCCATTTTCACTTCCAGTGACTAATGAACATCAAAAAGCAAATTTGAAAGTCCACAAGTAATTACTGGAAAGTAAACTGAAATATTATTCTATGACTTTTACGTCCCTCACTATATGATTCCCATTCTTATTCAACACCTGTAGTTGCTTTTTCACAGAATCAATAAGAATATGCAATCTATCAAAATAAGAAAATTTTGGTACCCTGATACCATATCTAAATGTGTATCAGTAGTCTAGAAATTACATATAATTTTGTCTAGTGAAGTAGCGTATTTACATTTTCTTAAAAGTTTTGTTACGGATGAAATGTTAATGCCTCTATATCTTGAAAAAACCTGTCAAACCCACAACACTCACCCCAAARGAAAACAAAAAAAAAACAAGCAACAAACCAAACAAACAAACAAGGACAAAGGATCTTTTAAGTACTTGCCACTCCCTAAATTCAAACATTTCTAGGAAGTGTCTCAAATCTGGTGGTGCAAATGATCTGAAGTGAACTTCCTATCAGCAGATTTTGTAGCAAACACTTCCCAGAAAGGAACATCTGTGATGCTTCCAGTAAACAAAAAAAAAGCTGAGTTTAGCCTTTGCTTATACTTTTCACCACGTTGCTAGTAATTTCTGCTCTCTTTCTCCCACCACAGATTTTAAATATGAAGGTATTACTTAATTCAAGAGAAACTGAAAATCAATTGACAGTATGGATACCCATGATAAAATTCCACTTGAAAGTATCTTTCTATTGAAAAGCAGAAGTTTGAAAAGATTAATTTACCAAATTCAGAATGTGGGGAAATTTCAATTAGCTTTGACACAAATAAAAGTTTGTTATTAGTCTATATCATATAATCATAATATTAACAAATTTTATTTTCATTTCTTCMTTTTGCCATTACCCTTGCCAAAATGTATACTTGGTTGTAATGGATTAACTTCCAAATATCTAGAGCTGCTAATTTTTCAACTATAACACCTCTGTAATCAGATGCCATACTAAATATTGTTTTAGACAGATTACCACAAGTTAGTAATCTCCCAGTGCACAGAGCAGAGGCGCACTCATRGATCCACACAGGATCCATCCATTTATCCTGCTTGAGTTCCTGGACTTCTTTTCAATTTGTTTAGCAAAAGGAAGGTAAATTGAAGTATCTCCAAGTAAAGAATCTTATAAGAAAACAAACCCCCAAATCACTACCCACACTACTAGTCACAATACTGTCTCTGGAAAATGCTAATAGGTCTCTCAGCTGTCCACACGCACAGGGGCAGGATTTATACTAAGTTATTTCTTATCAAATCATAGCTTATTCCCAAAATGACAGCTTGGTATCTAAAAAAATCATACGGTCAATAGAGCCAATTTAATATCAAAAAGAAGTTCAAAATTGTTATATAAATTACTCTAGACACACTAATAGAATGCAGGAAAACAAGACTGGCAAGCTCACATTCTCATCATATGAGCAGATCATCCACTAAATATATGTATAGATAAAACAAGAATTTATCGTGTTATAAAAGCTGAATGCAAATGATGATAGAATTCAGAAGGATTAGTACTCTTTCTTTACATAGTTTCAAAAATATAAGTTTTTCTTAATGGTTCTTCTAAATGCATAAGCAGTAACATCTTATGTGCCATGGGAGAAGTTCACTACAAAAAAAAAAATAAATAGAAGATAAGAGGAGACATGAAAAATCAGCAACCAGATGTACTTCACAATGATCTATTTTGCTCTGTATTATGATAGCTAGAGTCAGGACTGCAAATCCCAATAGAAGAAAAAATATTTTTAAAAAATATAATTTTAAAAAATATAATTAAAACCCACTTTGGAACAAAAATTTATTCTCTTCCATTGGGTTTATTTCTTAATAGAAACAAAGGGAATGTTTTCTATTTACAACAAAAGTTGTAATAAAGCCTCAAGTCTTGGTTCTTATGTACTTTCCTTTGACAGTTGTGTGAACCACTAAAACTGTCACTCAAAAGCTTTCAAGAAAAGCTGCTGATTATGATTACTGGGATTTATACAAACAACAGATGTATAAAAGAAGTTACATGGAATAAAAAAAGTAGACAGAAAAAGATCTTCTGGGTTGTCCAACTGAAAAGCAGTGGCAGCAACTATTTCCAAGACAGTTAGTACAAAATACAGCAAGTACTTCAATAAAGCAATAGAGAAGCCATAGTCAGCACCTTTCTGACTGCTAGAGGGTTTGGGTTTATTGTCAGCTTTGTAGGACATACCGTTCTAATAGAATTCAGGTATGGCTTCTCACAACAAACACCTTCTTCTTTTTTCATTGATAAGCTTCAACAACTTAAAACCAGAAGCAAATAAACAAAACCTGCAAAATCAAACAAAAGCAAGTAGACAAAAAAAAAAAATCACAAAAACTCTATCACCCTGCACATTACACTGCTATCACATTTCTAAGAGCAAGCCAAAATTATTCTTCTCCATTTTGACTCCATCAGATAATTTCTGCTTCTTTCTTGGCATGAGAATGGCAATCAAAATAAAATAATCTTATCAACTCCATATGACCAAAGTTCTCCTACTCTGATATTGAACTTCAGAGTCAGCAAAATCAAGACAATGAAATCCAATTCCCATATTAATTTCATGCTTGTTTTCTTGCCTGAAAATGTCTGATAAGATGGCAACTGAGTATCTCATACTGAATTTTATCATAAAGACATTTTTTTTCTAGAGGGTATCTTAAGATAACAGAGAAGGTATTTTTTACTTGATGGACATGTATGGAGAGGAAATTAATTTTTTTTTCCCTAGAGAAAGAGAGTAGAATAAATCAATATTTCAATAGGTGAAACTGTTATAATGATTTATAAAATGTTGATACTTTGTACAATTCCGCATAAGAACTGACAGTTAAATGCATTCCTGAAAAGGAGAATATACTGATATGTACATAATGTGCTGGGGGAGAAAATTGACCTATATTTAAAATGTACACATTCAGTTTCTAGGAATTTGGAAAACCAAGTGAAGTAAAAAGTTTTCACATTAATATGTACATGCAGAATCAAAATCTTTGGAATAAACCGATCTGATCTAAGCCTATAAAGTTTTTCATCCTACTCTAAAACACTTCATACAAATGGTTTTAATTTAATACATGATATTAGATGAGCACTAAAAGTACAGGCTACTCGGTCAGAAAAACAATTACCAAAATACGTAACCAAGGAGTTGATTCTAATGGCTTGCTGCGCACTGATACTGAAATAAAATAAAAATATGGAAAAAATAATACATACACATAGAAGCAGGACTGGTTCAAAGCACATGGAAACAGAGAAATTATTATTAAGGGGATCCTTGTTTAGCCTGTAAGAAACTCACTCCAAGTGCAATTTTTTTTCAGTAAATTTCCTGAATAAATCAACCTTTTGAGAATCAGCTTAGGAGACTTCTGCCACAATCTCACTTATTTGCTGACTTTTCATACTCAGCACTTCACTACAACATAATTTACATTTTTATTTACATTTCAGGAATTTTAAAAGATGGATGGATATTTTAAAAGTCACTCAAGAAAATAGTATAGTCTTTAATGAAAAGTAAGGCTGCTCTAGAATCAATATAAAATAACTGACACTAGGGGCCAGATTCAAAGCCCATTGATGTCAAAGCAAAGATCAGTCTTTTAAATCTTGCTTTTTATATCTTTAAACCTCAAAATACAGATGTCTCATAATATCTGACTGAATATATAAGATTTCAATCCACTTATCAAACTTAAAGTGAAACATTTTGATGAAGATAATTAAACAGCAGAAAAAATCACTTTACGAAGAATTTTATGTACGTAAATTTTTAATAATAGCTATATAAACAGCTGGGACATAATTTTCTAGAGATGGAGGAATGATTCAAAGAGCCAAAGAAGCTCTAGACTTGTCTCAGTTTAGCAAGTGAAAGTCTGAGTGACCACTGAGTAAGAAAACAACAAAGAAAAACCAGCGTCCCTTTTAGACCCTCCAGGAGGGCTGCAGAGCTGTCTTCTCAGACTCTTAGGAAGATAAGTTTATTTTTCTCTGCTCACATTCCAAGCTAGCAGGAAGGACACCAGCCAACCCGCCTCTAAAAAACATGTATAAAAAGCCACTGAGACATCAAGACACAGAAAATATAGTTTCTTTTTCAAGCACAGTGGCATAGTTTCAGTAATCTTTCACATCAGATAAATCTAAGCAAACATGATAGCTGCCTCTGTTTAGCCAGTGAGCACAAATTCCAAGTATATATGAACAGACTGGTATGTAGCTGATATCTCATTATGTATCCCTTTCCTAAGCCAGTACAGGTTCTTTATTGCTAAGTGTGTGGCAGACTGAGATTTTGAAAACTCATTTGATTATAAAGTGAAAATTCCTCATCATCAAAGGCAAGCTTGCCCTACACAGAAGGAAACGTCATGATCTCCTAATAGCTAAACACAAATCTGTTGAACTTTTCATCATGTAAGCAAGTCTTCTGCCGCTCATTAAATTGGAATTCCTACAGAGAACAACCTCTGGGTATGTTGGGTAAACTGTACAGGTTTTAACTGTGTTTCTTTCTGAAGTGTCAAAAGTTACTTACATAATACTCCTATTACCTAAAAAAAACCCCACAAAACAAACTATTAAAAATCACAATCCCAAATAAGCAAACAAAAAATGAAAGCCAAAACTCAAACAAAACAGAAAGCCACTGTAGCCTCAGCAGAACAGCTAGCTTTTTTTGCCTTCCCTGTATGCCTCATGCATCCTCTCAGAATAATGGATGCACTCGGAGCTGCTGGTGTTAGGACACATTGTTAACCATTGCCAATTATCTTCATTTCCACTAGAGGGAATGGGAGTTGAAAGCAGCTGACGCTGCAAAAGACAAACTTTAAATTAGGCATAAATTGCAATGCAGTAGGCAGAAATTGCAGTCGTAACAGTCTTAATAAATACTGGCATGTATTGAAGTGCATGCTACCCACTGCCTTCCACAGTGCAAACAGCCTGGCACTCCCTGGTCACCATGGAAACCACATCATGCTCCCATTTTAAATTCTGCTGCAGTGCTGAGGCATCATTTCCACTGCACAATGACACGTGTTTATTATCGAAGAATTCTGCTACCACATCATCATATTGCAAGGTCACAAAAATAAGGAAATTTACAGCACACAAAAATTCTGTTCAATTTTCAAGTGTCTGCCTTACGGATACTAATGCTAGACACAGAGTACTATGAATAGAAAATGTGCCACCAACATTCTAAAGTAAAAAAAACTCCACATGTCATTCCTTCTTTGCTTTTCTGTGGGGAAAGAAAATATATTTTCTGTTGTTTAAAACACACGATTTAATGTACTGAAATGTTGTATACTGCCCTGTACAGTGTCATTCTTGCACATTTGGAAGATAATCAACAATCTTTCTTGGTTGTCTTTGCAGAATATTACTAAATACTTTGCAGAAAGTTACAATAAAAGTGGCATTGCAAATAAAGAACGTATGCTTACTCTATGAGATCCATGAAACCCAGATATGCAATAGCCAGCTTGTCACACATTCTGTGGTTGTGAACTGCTGTGCTTGCAACTGCTTGAACAGAAAGGTTGAGCCCCAAGCACAATATCATCCTAGCATGCCAAAACAGAGATCTTTGGTCAGTGTACACCTTCTTGTACACACCTGTACATAATCTCAACAATGTACACTATTCATTCATACATCTCAGAATTTATATGATTTTCTTAGCAAATTCAGGCCATATCCTATTGCAATAATGATTGTGCATGAAAAAAACCATGCTTTTGTCTGGAAGTGTTTCTAAAGTTTCATGCATTGCTATTTCTATTCTTACATAATTCTAAAACTACTTCTGCTACTGCGGGCTAAAATCTCTCTTGGTCTTTCAGACAAAAATGTAAATATATGTGAGGATGTGATTACAGTTTTATCAGGGCTTTAAATTACTTGAATGAATAGACTGCAATACGTAGCATGAATACAAACTTGGATAACAAAAGCACTGCATCTATTTTTAGTCCTCAACAGTTTTATTTTTCAACACTTCAACATATACATTAGATGCATAAAATGCTAAAATGCTTATTTTCTTTTTCCAATCTATCCTTCCACTCCTAGTGGGACTTTAACTCCCCAAAACAGTATAATTGAGCTCAAAACATCAAACATTACTAATGTTTACCAATTTGACATTTTTTATCATCCCTGCACTTCCAGAATACCTTAGATGCTTGCTGCTTCTCTTAAGTTCATGTGATGTTTGATGTTAGAAGCTACTTTACATTATAACTCTTTGATGATTCTCAGAGATTAGGAAAAAATCCCCAGACAGTCTCTACTTAAGCCAACTCAATGAAAAAATCTAATACAAATCATTTATACCAAAAATGCAGCATAATTTAAAAAAATTTTGAGAAAAAAATGGATCATTTTGATTGATTACCTTCCTGGTGTATGAAAATAACTAAATTCCTCAGATGAGCAATCCAAAAAACAAACAAAAAAAAGTGGGATGCTACCTTCACATAACTAGTAAAGCATGAAGAAAATGGATGTGAGTCCTGAAAGTCTCATCTTCAGAATCTTGTTGCCTCCAAACAAAGACTTAAATCCTCCATTCTAAAAAGACATTTTAAAATTCATTCAGAAGCTGTCACACAGAGGTTCAGATGTTTATTCAAATGGTAAAAATTCTGGATTTCGATCCATTCTTCAAAGAGATTTTAACCAAGTACATATTATACCCCTGTATCTAAGGGAACATGATATTTTCTATGGTGAGTGTTCTTTCTACTCCTCCTTCATTCTATGTGACAGAGGTAGAATTTTTTTGAATTGTACTCTCTAAACAGAGGTCTTACAGTATTGCTAGCATTCATTTGCACAAAATTAGCTGAAAATTAAAGCATAATTCAGAGACAACCATCTTTACACAACCAATGATTCAAAGCAAATTTTTAAAAAAAGTTGAGTCTTACCTGTCCTAGTTTCTAAAAGGGCATAAATGCTGAAGCAAAGACATAAAATCTCCCATCTCCTGTGGTGGTGACTGATAGGACAGAACACTCTATCACAAGTTCAAATATTGGATTTGTAGCTAATCCCTGCAATATACAGGGACTGCCCCAGCTCAATCAAATGAAGTTTGAAATGTCATTGAAACTTCTCTCCCATCAGAGAATGACTCACCAGATGCCAAGGCTCTGAAAACCCATCTGCAATCAACAAAAGATTAAGTCCAAAGATTCACCTTTTACACATACAAGGGGGACAGAARGGTATCTTCCCAATACACCCCCTCACACCAAAGCACTCTGTCCATTTGTCAGGTAAGCRTTAAGAAAAATCTGATTTCAGAGTAGAAAAGCCTCACTTGCTTCTCCAATGTGGAAGACTGAAAATTATGGTACAAAATTGTCCATTCCTATCACTGTGAGACTGAATACTGAATATTAAAAAAAAAAGCGTAATTTCTCATAAAAAGTAGCTTAAATAAACATGAAACAATAGCCTCCTAATGTCCTTGAATACATTCTTTTTTCTTGATAAATTATTTTATCCTTAGTCTACTACATCATTTTTTATTAACAAAAGACAGGCTAGAACCTGAAAAGTTGTTCCAACAATAGTTGTGTTCTGACACCCAAGATACAGTGTTTTCCCTGTCATTTTCTGAAGCAAACAACAGTAAGAGTGATTCTGTAGTCACTGCTCATGTGATAATTTCTGTAAAAGAACTAGTAAAATATTATGTTCTTTTAGGACTGTAAATGTATTTGGTTATGTATGCCCTAATTATTTTTAAAATGCTGCCTAGGAATGTGATGTTCACAGCTTTAAATGGGAAAAAAAAGCCGCTCAAAACTCATTATGCATTCAATGTTGGCTGTTCACTAAAACAAGAAGGTGTCCCTGCTAATCTCAAACTTTGAGTCAAAACTTTAGGAATTACCTTTGACATGTTAAGTAAAACATTCACTAATACAAAACTAACATCTCAGTTTATGGTCCAATTGATCACTGCTTTTTTGTGAGATTTCAACTGTAAATAATTCACTTAAAGGCCAATTACAGGCTTCCTTTTTCTACATGGTTTGGTCTGTATGGATAAAATTCAAACAAATTGAAAACTGAATGCATTTCAGGGTGCCTTCTGAAGGCCTCTATCTTCAATAATTAAGTAGTGATGCAAAGGCCAAAAAAAAATCTATGCAAGTGAAAGTATCCTACTGAACTACTCCTCAAATGTATAAATGGTTCCAAGAGTTAGAAACCAGTTATCTAATTAGGTAATCACCAATGCAGCAGTTTATCTTAAGGTATCTTAATTTAAACATGCTCTTTTTCAACTTTTAAATTTCCATTCCTTCAAGAATTTCCACATAAAAAGCACATCATAATTGCAGAGACTGCAAGTAACTGCCCACTAGCAAGATATCAATAAGAACAATTTTGCATGTGTTTCCAACTACTTGAGAAACAGTACAATGACTTCTAATTTTAGGAATGTCAGAATAAATATATCTAGTATTTGTAGATGAGACAATAGGCATTGGCCAGAATTTGCAGGTTTTATTCCTGTCTGTCAAAAATGCTCATCCTCACACTAGAGTTTCTATAGCATCATCATTATCACATAATAGAGAGTAAATATCCTTTGCTCCATTAAATCACTACTCCATATATTCTTCTGCAAGACAGTGTGAAGGAAGCCGAMAAAATGAATTTTTTAATTTATTCTTAGCTTCTTCTCCAAAGGAAGAGTGTGTTTGTCTAAAAGTGCCAGATACACAGAAAATTGGTGGGCTATGAACAGTGTGATATACACAGAAAATCCTGCTATGAACGTGAGCCACTGTGGAAGATTTCAAGCAGAATAGACTAAGACAGCTTTCATTTACCCTGACTGTCAGCCCTCAGAACTGTATCAGACTCAACAGGCATGCTCACAGACAGAGACTTAATCTGAAGTAAACTTTAATACCTTTAATTTCTCAATTTTAATTCACCTGATTTTAGTTCAGCAAAACCCTGCATGAGCTACCAAAATATAGGCCATAACATTGGTCAGCTTCACAGACCCCTTCTGCCTCTAAAATCTTTGCACACTCTCCATCTCATTGTAATATTGGCTAACTGTACCTCCCTGTTACTATATCTGCTTTCCTCAATCACAATATCCTATCTCTACTGTCCAGAAAGAGGGGAAATCTGAAAAAAAACACTTCCTGGAAGTTCTTTGATTCCCAGAACAAACAGATGGAGATGGAAATCTAGACGTGAGCTGTGATAATTGCAGCGAAGTGTTCAGTTTCATTATGCAGAATCCCGCAGAGAATTTACAAGTCTCTATAAATCAAATGTTTTTATAGGAGCTGTACACATATTTCCTCTCACAAATAAAGAAGTAATCATTCCATATCTCCTGTTTCCCAGAAAAAAAACATTTCTTCCTTCAGCTGTGTTGGTGACCTCAAAGCCAACAACACAGGTCAAATAGTACCATAAGGTATCAACTGCACAGTCACCTCCCACGTGAAGGACTAGCTTAATTTATCCAATAGAACAAAAGTAAAGAATAATTTTTTCAAATTAGACTTAGAGATTATGTATTCTTAGAGATTATGCATGTAATCATATTTTAAATGTACTACAATGGCTAACATTATATATTCAAGAAAGAAACTAAACAACCGGCACACTTTATAGCTAAAAATAAAGTATCAGGTTCCAGCAGTTTTGCAAAAATTTTAGAGAATTCTGATGTAATTAATATTTTATGAGGTGGTAAAAAATGTGCTTCTGTTCTTGTTATGATTTACTCTGCCCTCCTGCTGTTGTCTCCTCTTATACACTTCTCTCACATCTTCTTTACAAATGTTTATCCGTTTCTTCGTCCATGGCTTATTTCAAGCTATTTAGAATGTCCTACTCCTCCTGTATCACTATTGACAGGGCTTGCGCAGTTTTCAATTACTACATTCTTTTAAAAAGTCTGAAATATTTTAACAAGAATTTAGATTTTCTGTTTAATTATTTATCTGTGATAAATGCAAAAATAATGCAAGACATTATACTTCAAAAATACAAAAACTTTCTATTTATTATAGATTTATTTGGAGTTTACCTTAAGTAAAATTTTCCTGAAGAAGCCCATTTTTACTTCTACAGAAGTGACTAAAAAGTCACTAGAGATATGACTTCCAAAATCAGCAATGAATGAATGATTGACAAACGTATGGAAGTTCAAAACTGGGAGGCTGTTTTGATCTGTTTGAGACAGCAGCAAGCATGCTGGAAGGTGAACACACTTGTTAAAGAAGTTTCAGTATTACAACATCAGATTTCAGTCTTCCTGAAGACTAACTTGCCATTTGGGTATTAAAAAAACCAACCAACCAAAAAAAAAAAATTCCAGCAGTCCATAAAAAAAGCAAGAATGAGAAAAAAAAACCAAAAACACCAAAAAAAAAATCAAACTTAGAAAAGCATCTGATATTATGGTTTTTGCTTAGGTTAATATTTTTCACAGTAGCTTGTATGGGGACCCATTGTGCTGAACACAGGGTTGATATTACAGAGGTGTTTTTGTTATTTCTGAGCAGAGCT
Source organism: Cardinalis cardinalis (assembly GCA_014549065.1). Taxonomy (NCBI): domain Eukaryota; kingdom Metazoa; phylum Chordata; class Aves; order Passeriformes; family Cardinalidae; genus Cardinalis; species Cardinalis cardinalis. The sequence continues at coordinate 1,224,061 of JACDOX010000098.1, read as the reverse complement.
TCCACAAAACTGAGGCCTTTTCTGCCCCTCACCCCATTCCACCATCAGGGAGACTGGGTGAGCACAAGAACTTTGGAGAGGGACACAGCCTGGACAGCTGACCCTAAATGACACAAGGGATATTCCAGACCACACTGGTGTCATGCTGAGTATGTAAAGCTGGAGAAAAGAAGGAGGAAGGGGGACATYTGGCATGATGCTGTCTTTCTTGCCAAGTAACTGATACATGTGATGAGGTCCTGATCCCCTGGAAATGGCTGAACACCTGCCTGCCCATGGAAATGGTAGCCCATGGCCTTTCACTTAGTTATTAAACTGGCTTTAGAAGTGGAAAAACCCGTGGGCTAAGCCACTGTTCTGATTCTCCCCCTGATCTGGCTCATGGGAGAGTAAACGAGTAGCTGTGTGTTGCTTGGTTGCTGTCTGGGGTTAAACCATGATATCTGGTCAATTGCCTCATTATTTATTAAAGGTCCCAGCTGACCTCAGTGCAATATTTACCTTGAGTTGAACAGGGCTGCTTTTACCCTCAAAGTCACATGCAAAATTTAACACACATAAAATTTGAGAATAGAAAATCCAAATCCATTGAATCTAATAAGCTATGACCTCACGCTTCTGTAGCTAAACCTTTAATGTACATTTGTAGTTCTGCAGAAAAACAGGCCTTTTCGTGCCCAGGGAAGCCTCAACTAACTTAAAAAAAAAAAGGTCAATGAAACAAAAAAAAAGAAAAGAAACCCCAAAAACTAAAGAACAAATTAACAAAAAGATACAAATTTTTTGATTAATCAGACTCTTGTAACAGAAAACAACATAATTAGAAACTGCATAATTCTTTAACATAGCATGGTGAAAAGTACTGTATCCTTTTGGGAACTGTGCACAGACCTACAATACAAAAAAGGACAGGCTTTCTGCAGTACAATAATGGAACATATCCTAATTTACTTCATCTTTATCTTAATAAAGATCTTTCTTAACTGTTTTCATTTACAAAAACACCAACACATTCAGAAACAAGCACCTCTGGAAGCACATCAAACATATTAGCATGTGACAGCCATGCAGCATCTTCCATCCAAGGCCCTCATTACTGATGCCTGTGTGAAACAGACAATTTGATGCATTCAAAATCCAAGATCATCTGAGTGATGGGAGAGAATCCAGAAACCCTGACAAACAGTTGTGGAAGTTAATCAAAATTCATTCTTTTTTAAAATCAATTATTCTTTACATAGTTTTTTGCATTCTTTATACATCAAATAATAAAAAAAAAAAAATTCATTTCAAAAATAAATAAATATTTAAAAAATAAAGAAAACATAAATGGAAAAGAAATGTTTACATTTCTGGGGTTTAACCCATACATTTAGGTTTCAAGTGTTTTTCCAATTTTTTTTCTCAAACAAAAGCAAAACTAGTTTTTATCTAATTACACCACAGCTATTCAAAAGAAAAAAACAACCCTTCAAACATAAAAATATACATTTTGTTGTTATTTAAAAAAACAAAACCAAAACAAACAAAAAACCCCACACTTGTAGTTTGAATTACTCAAAGATGTAATATTTTACTGACAGACTTAATGGCACATTGTGGTGGCGGAAGATCAAGAATATAATACATATTCAGATTCAATAATTAAAACAGTTAAGCTGATTTCTTATCATTTCCTTGAATCTTTTTGTCTAAATTGTCAAATCCTGTACAGAGACAATGTGAGGGATAGGAGGAAGAAAAGGCTGCTCCACCTTTAGGCTGCAAAGCATAACACATATTTCTATATAGAAAACAGGTTTCCATATTCAGACATTCCAAAAGGCCCCATTTAAAGCCCAAAAAACACCAACAACCAATTTTTTAAAGAACTGCTTTACAAAATATCTTTCCCAAAACTTGCTGCAATCATCCTCAAATCACCACTGTGAGACCTAACATGTCAAAATACACAACTTCATGAAAAAATATGTGTGTGTYCTTGATGGGAGCTGCTTGGCATAGCCCACCTCACTCTCACACAGTTTAATGTAGGGTATTCCCAAGTAAGACATACATCACCTGCAAATCTAGAAAATTTCCACACCAAGGCATTTCTTGAGCAACTTAGGTACAATCACTTAGCTTCTCAGCTAAGAGGGGAGTTTCATAAACTGGAAAGCTATTGACTTTTGATGGATCTTATTTTCGTCATTAATTTCAAGTTTTCAGTTTGTTGAACATATCTTTTAGAAATCTGAGGTTTTATTTGGCATTGCCACCAGCTACAAAGTATCTTAAAAAGCTGTCTTATTGCTACAATTACTAATTGTATTTGGAACAATTAAGTTGTGTATTTTAGAGATAGTAGATTTATGATAAAAAATGTGATGTAGTGGACAAGTATTACAGCTATATGTCCTTATTACATAAATATGGTATAGTAATGTCCCTTCCATCTAAAATACTACCAACATTTTACAGTCTATACTGAAGATTATTCCCTTGAACTCTGGACTATATTATTTGCTGTTAAAACTTCACTTTTACAAACAGTCACAGTGGTTCTTACATAACAGTACACATAAATATTCAATTATGCCTCTAGAATGGATAGAATTAAAGTAAATACTTCCACCCTTCAGCTAAATCTTGCAGGTTTAGAATGGATTTATATACTGCATCTGTTTCTTTTTAAGCAGACTCTTCACTTGAAAACATTTAGGGAAAAAGTCATGCAATGATGACTTGATATGTCTAAACCTTTTTCTGAATTCAGAGAATTGATACTTGACAGCATTAGTGAAACCTCTCAAAAAAACAAGCAAACTCCAATCCTTGGCCTGAATTAATAGTGGCTGTTAATGGTTTCCAAACACATTAGAGGACTTGATGATATTTTAATGTGGCAGGGGCTGAAGTAAGCCTTCCCTAAGTTGCTTTCCCTGAGTAATGTTGCACTTGACCTTTTGTGTCCTACTATGTAAAACCTTTATTTGTATTCCTTCAAATTTTACAGAATTTTTTTCTTTTTCACATTATTAGAACATTACTGAAATCCTTTTATAGTGAACTTGAGAATTTATCTGTTGTGGTGTGCACGGTTTTTGTAAGGGTTTGGTTCAGTTTTGTATTTTATTATTCGTTTAAAAAATAATGGTCTTGTTCAGGGTTTCCCCCCCTCCCCCCTT
>JACDOX010000098.1:1015481-1220471 GCA_014549065.1 Cardinalis cardinalis | reverse complement strand
CCGCGCCTCTCCTCTTCAGCCCTCTCAGGGACTCCGCTCCCTGCCGAGACGCAGGGAGGGTTCCTGGCAGCCAGCCGCTTCCCCAGCCGCCTCCACGGAGCCCGCGCTGTCGAAGGCAAGGGGCTGGCCCTAACAGGCTGCGTGCTGCGGGGCACTTGTGGCCGCTAGCCGGGGGCAGAAGCCCGTGCAGCAACATTTATCCTTTATGGTCATTAAAAATACAGATATTCTTAAAGCACACRTCTACATATGTAGGGAGTCATATTTCTGCCTTCTGGTGTAGTGATTTAGGAAGTGCCCTCAAGAAGTAGAGAATATTTTTTTGTTAAGCAGGAACTTTTACTGCATATCCAATTGTATAAGTAATTTCTTTTGAATTGACATTTCATTATAAAATCTTTRTTTTTCAAGAGTTCCAAAATAATTTGAAATTATCATTTCAAATCATTGCTGGAAATTGAACATCATTGTTGGACTACACAATCTGTTCATTAAGCAGGAAAGTTCAGAAAAAAGCAAGGCTTTTAATTCCATGTGAACTGGAAGAAACAGCTTTTTGTACAACACTCTCAGAATTCTGAAAGATCATGGCATAGGGTTACTGTCATGTGCAATATTAAGAACTGGTAAGAGGTTATAAAGTAGCTGGATCTGTGTAGAAGATAACTATTGTCATTTGTCTACATCTCTATACCATCATAAATCAGTTAATGCCAACAAATATATATCCAATATCAAACACCTTTCAAAATCTATGTCCTAATATTTGCATAATGGATATTTTCATGATTAAAAGCATTTTGTAATATATTATGCTCTAAAAATGTGATAATAATCTGAAACAGTTGTTAAGAATGAAAAGAGTAGCTACTGAAATATAGAGCTTACGAGACTGAGCTTACACAAGTCAAACACTTCTGAACATATTTTATGTTTTGATATAGAGAGTATTCAAGTATGACAAGAACAAAAGGTTGTCAGTGATATTTAAAAGAAACAGATTCCCAGCGCACACAGAGCTTCATGTATCTGTATAGATGTTCTTCCCTCCTTTCTCCTTCAATCTATCTGTACATATATATTTGGGGCTTGATTGACATGAAATGGAATGGGAAAATAGTTGTCCTTATTATAAAACAGTTTTAATAGAAGAACAGCTCCCAAGACTCCTTTGGACTAACATCGTTTTAGGCATTATACTACAAGCTGCCCAATCTAAATATTGCACATTCTTACCAAGAGATTATACCCCTTTCCTTGAATTCATGACAGAAATTATTTTCTTTCCTAATATGAAGCTTCTTAGATTCAAATTACTACAACATTTTCCATCCTCACACTTTACTCTTAGGCTACATAGACTGCTGTGTCTCTTAATAAATACCTGAGTACAGTGAGCTGTAATACCTGGGTTCAGCAAGCCAAAGAAGAAAGAGTGTGCACAGTGACCTAAGACCTCTGTTACTATTGGATTAGATCAATTTGTGTCCAGCTGCAATTTTGGGTTCCATGTTAGATGGCTGCTTCTTCTGCTGCACTCTAAATATAACACATTTGGTATCAAAACAGAACGAGGTGTAGCATTCTAGAAATACACAAAATAGAAGAACTTAAAGATGTATGCATTTATCCAATTATTTAAAGACAAGAAGAAGGCCTTGAAACACAAAATACATCAAAATATTTTTATATTGAGTGGACTCCAAGCATCAAAAATTAAGCAGTTAGATCAGAGTTTAACATATGCCCAACAAGAACAGTTGTTTTACAAACCAAACTTCCTTTTCCAGTTACCTCTCTTGATKAATAAGTTGATAAAACTAACATTAAAAACTAAGAATCAGCCTAATGGAAAGCCTACAGAGTTAATGAATGGGCTTCTTGGGTTATCATATCATAAACTCATCTAAATTCATTTTCCCATTCTGACAGACCAATGAAGAGTTGATGGTGTGGGATTTGAGGTACTGCTAAAAGTTTAGACTTCTCATTTGATTGTGGAGAGGAATAGGGAGTAATTCCATTTGAGACATGCTGCAAAAGTTTTCTGATCAGTAAAAGAAAACCAAATCCACAAAGAGCACACAAAGAAAAAACCCCATCTCCTGGTGATTCTTGGATATTCAATGAACTTCAAAAACAGTATACTGTATTATGCTTCTAGTACTTGCAATGTGGAACACCATTGTCTTCAAGTAAATGTGCATTTGTTTTCATTAAGTTTCTACAATTTTAAATGATATAATGAAATCACATATGAAAACAACTAAGAATTTCTCTAGAAAATTTCAAGAATAAATAAAGGTAGCAATACACCACTTAGAGACCACAATGGATGCCAAATATCTCAGCATTTCTTCGATTTGATAAGCTGTATTAACAGAATGTTYACAATTTACTGGGGAGTTCCGAAACAGGACAACACATGCAGAAGAAGTTCTTATTCACTAGCAGGAGATTGCTAGGGCTTCCAAAACAGTTCTATACAGGAATAGTATTTCATCTTTAATGGGCAAAACAAATTTATACTGGGTCTTCTATTTTCCTGCCTGTGAAGAGACAGGAAGGTGGCCACTGGGAAAAAGGACTGGGAGAAGGGAAATCTCTCAGAGACAAACAAGTACAAACCAGGGGTGAGCCTCATGTTTTCTGACTACCTCTAATTAGAACAACATGTCTTTGAAGACTTTTCTTTCTTCTTAGAACTAAACCCTTGGAAAGGGACATCAGTTTTGTGCCGGACTATTATTRCATCTTTTTGGCCTTATTGCCAGGAAACTTAAACTAAAATCCCACTCCCAGTAATGGTATCTTAATTTTGGAGCTGTGCCCCACCTCACATGGTAAATTAATTGCTAAGTGTGCAATTATATAAGGTGGGGTCTTCAACTTCAAAGGATTCACATTCCCGGAAAATAATCTGGGGAAATAATTTTGTCTTATTTCAAATGTGAAAATTTATAGAATTATAATTTTGTTGCTTTTCTTCCTAGGTATAATAACAAAAAACTGTGAATTCTTCCAGCATGATATGGTCTACATTTCTCTCATTTCTTTCATTCTATTGCTGCTGCTTACAATGAAAATAACTATAATGAACTAGTGTCTGGAAACTTAAGRATGCACAAACAACTACAATCACTTCTTTACAAGTCAAGTTTTTTTACAACTTTCCTTTGTTCAAGTTACTGAACTCACTATGGAAAATAAGATGCAGAGAAATGACCATGCAGAAGTATAAAAATATGAAGAAATAAACAGAGAAATTAGTCTTCACAAATTACAAAGATGACAGACATGCTTTACCTCAGAAGAGTGCTAGGTTGCTAGTTTCATATCATTGGAAAATATTTCACAACCATTTTGAAAATAGGCAACTAACTATATGTAAAATGTTGTAAAGACAAATATAGCATCTTTGAGCAGAATGATTGGGCAGGAGATTATTTTTCCATTTTGGCATATGCATTAATATGCTCTTAAAAATATAACAATGAAACAAATAAATGGATTGATTGTTTTGCTCTCCACCAAGATAGCAYTGACCAGCTAAGTCACAAAAAACACCTCAGAGATACATTAGAAACCAGAAAATCTTACAATTAAGCATTAAATTAGCTGTCATTGTAAGAAAGTAGAGATAACAGTGAGAAAGACTCTAACATTGACAAATTGTCCTTAAGATATTTGCTGACAAGCTTCAACAGCCAAAAATTCTCCTAGGTTCTTGTAAAAATGTCAACTGTATTTGTGTGCTTCCTGCCTCCAATCCAATTAACAGTACCACCTGTGATTTATCTGTATGGGAGTAAACTCAGCCCAAGGGTTTGATTTTCTTTGTTGTGGGGTTCTGTACTGTTTTTAAAGRGTTTTCAGTTGGGCATAAAGGGATTTTGGTTGGGGGAGGGGGAGAGGGTGTTAGGGGTGGTGATTATCAAGTACCATAAGCAGCACAACAGGTTTTTTTAGTATTTACATGTATATTTAAGGACATATACATATTTAATCACCTATATCTTTTTCCCTCCAATATGCAGAAAATTGCTTCTTCAAGAAGTCCTGCTACTCACTGATGTAAGTTCCACATGGTGAAATAACTCTTAGGTCAAAGCTTAATTCAGTTATGTAAAGCAAATTAAAAAAATAAGAACTGTAGTCTTTCCAAATGAATGAATAACAAGAGCAGAATGGATTCTGTCATCTAGAGAAAAGTATAAAATTCTATTTGTCTTCAAACTTACACATTACATACAAAGAATAATTTATGCAACTTAATAATTTACAGTATAATAATGATTTGTAAAACTGAATCATTGATGAAAGAATACTAGTCTTTAAAGGAATACTAAATTAGAATATTCGCTCCTGCATACAGCAATTTCATCTTATTTACAGAATTAATACTAGAATCAAACCTTCCTCTTAGAACAGTAATTACCCCAGGAGAAGGCTCGTCTCAATAAATAAGGGGCTGTAGTTGCCTGTAAAATAATATCTACTTACACAACAAAATATGTAGTACGCAGTCTTTGTTTTCTTTTTCCTACTCCCCAGTATTCCCCTCCTTCCATTGTTACCACTGATGTTTCTTTTTCAGAYTGGCTCTTTACAATTCACTCCGTGCATTCAGACAGCCCCTAATGAAAGTATAATTTACCCTACTTTAGAAAAATAAGTTTTCTTATAGATTACTTGTGATTCAGTTCACCACAAGATTGTATGCTTCAGAAGCAGAATATAAAAATTCCCTTGGGCTCATTGGCAAAATGTACTTGGCATATACAGTCATGGCACCATGAACTTTATCTTTGATAAACAGACAAAAAAGTAGAAAACCTGCCCTGTTCTGGAATCACCATCCATGAGACCATTCAAAAAATGTGTGTACATGGCACTTGGGGATATGGTTTATTGGTTAAGAAGACTGTTCTGGGCTAATGGTTGGACTCAATAATCACAGAGGTCTTTTCCACCTCAACAAATCTACAGTTCTATGATTCAAAACTAATTTACTGGTTTGGAAATTTCTCTTAGGTCTTGCTTTGTATTCATTTATACAGATGAGGAAATGGTAACGCAATCATGAGTCGATGCATCTCCCCATATCCAAGGAATGGAAAGATATAAACAAGGAAAAAACTTTCAGAATAGGACGTCTGTGTTTCCTCCATCCTGTCCATTCTGTTTGGTTTTGTTTGTTCATTTGAGAGAAGCCTACAAAGGAAAATAAATGCAATATTCAAGATTTCCCAATACTGTCAAGTCACAAAAAATGAAATACAGGATGTATCCATGATGATATATTTTCTGCATATGCAAGCTTTCTTGGTCCCAGCAGTCTGGGTTCACAACGTGCTTGCAGAACTACATCAAGGTGAATATATATTGGCCATTTTCTGGGATTTTTCAGGAAAAAATCTATGTGCTAATGGAAAGATAAATGAGGGAGTGTGGTAGAATCTGGTTAAAAAAGTACATAAATTTAAAACTATAAAACGCATTGAATCTTTAACAAGGTTGTAGCAGAAAAGGTGTCTGAGGTCAGGGATGTGCTAATTAAGGCATTTATTTAAAAAAATATTCATTAGGTAGATGGAAACAAACCAAGCATATTTACTTCCCTTCCCACGTGCTATCATATGGCGTCCAATCACAGCAACTAAAAAATAAACCAGATTGTTGAATTCTATTTTATGACAACACTGAAGTTTAATTTTATCCTCTTACCCTTCTTATTGAGCAAAGATAGTCCAACAAAAGAAAATATACGGAAAAATCATCCTCATGTTATCAAAACTTACATTTATAGTTAACTGCAAAAGGAATTCTAAAATGTTTTATATTTATGTAACTCCTTAATTTCTGCTTTTAAGTAAATACATTAATTTCATCTTTAATAGAGCTGGATGAGGATGTAAGCTCCAAATGATTCCTGATTTCATATTTTTCTCTCCCAGAGTGAAAATCCTTGGCAACTGGGCCAGTGGAACAGAAACTATTGTTCAGTAAACTATTGGAGGATCCAGAGAATACACAGCATAGCCCACTAAAAATCAGACTGCTTTGAAAACTGACATCAAGGCTCCAAAAGGAAGAAGAATATTTCAGGAAGCTATCACTTGGAGTGACTTCTCCTTCATAATTTCTATTACCCAGATCCTACCTAGGATCAAAGAACTGAGTAGGAATCAAATGGAATTAATACTTGAAAGAATAGCTGATATAGCAATTATTTAATCACAAATATAATTCCAAAACTGTCCACGTGAAAACACGTCTCCACACTACTATGCTCTCAAATGCATTTTTTTGACTAAATATTTTCCCACAAAGGATTCTTGACTGAAACAACCAGTTGCAGCCAGCCCTAAAAAGAGTGAAGCCTTCCTTTATGCTCTCACAACTAATTCTCCCCTGAAGCATGCATCCCTGAGTGCATCATGCCCAGGGAAGCAGTACCACACATCACTCTATTGTATCATGTAAACATAAGAAATCTAATGACTAAACAGCATGTCCTCTAACAATACAATTACATGAAAGAGTAGAATAAGCTAATATTTTCTCTGCCTGAATGATTTATAATTGGAAGGAAAAGAAAGAGAAACTTCATTTTGTAACCATTATTTGGTAGTATACAGAAATGCTGCACTACACTGGCAAAATTGATCTGCAATTTTCTATGAAAAGACATCTTTGCAAGTGRTTCTGAGCAAGGTTGTAATACACAGTATAATGCGGAACAAATGATTTCATGTAGTTCTGGAGGGGCAAGCACTCTTCTCTCCCTTCCTAAGTCAGTTGCTCCATTCAAAGTATATTAAAACCAAAATGATATAAGCATCCTTTTATCTGCTGGTTTCATCATGGAGATGGAGGGTATACTAGAAGATATTGGTGAATATTAACACATTGATCTGTTACACAGTTTAAAAAAATGTGCAATTCTTAAGAGAACACACAGTGTGAGCATCATGACCCATCTCCACAACACAAATTCAAAAGTAGAAGGAACTAACCAATACTGAATAAATTTTCAGATTTCATAGTATTGTAGAATCATAGAAAGTCTTGGGTTGGAAGGGATCTTAAAGATTGTCTTGTTCCAATCCCACTGCCATGGGCAGGGATGCCATGAGATCAGGTAGCTCAGGGTGGGATCTCAGCTGGATGGCATAATTGGGTTTAGAAAGAAAATAAGAAAATGAAGACATAAGGGCTGCAGACATAGCTGACTCCTCTGATGGTATTGTCTGCTTTAATAAATTTACTTAGAGTGTTAGTTAGTAACTAACCATTTACATACAGAATTAGATTATGGATATTCTTGGGAAAAAAAAAACAAACTGAAGTTGCACAGAAAACCATTTGGTAAGCRCAGAGTTTAAAATACTGACATTTTATAAGTTATTTTAAAATCTTGCTCTTAAAACTAACACATCGAAATCTACTCAAGCTGACCAACCAGAAAATAGATTAAGAAAGTAAGCATTGCAAATTTTGAGACCTGAATCTGACATATTACAACTATTCTTTCAATTCAGTTGTAACCAGGATTTTATTAAAGCAATCTTTATAGTCTACTCACAATAATGTTTATAATTTTCTTAGATCATTTCCAACATATAAATGAAGACCCACAGTCACATGAATTTCCAGATGGTTGGTAATCACCCAAAACAGAGAGGTGTGACTGATAGACCAGAGGTTGTGTTGCTATCCTAAGGGACCTGGACAGGCTAGCGAACTGGGCTGACAGGAACCAAATGAAGTTCAACAAAAGAAAGTTCAACAAGACACTCATCTGGAGAAGACCAGCACAAGCTGGGGGACATCTGACTGGAAATTAGCTTGGAAAGAAGGACCTGAAAATGGTTTTAGACATACAAATCTAAAAAGAGCTAGCAGTTTGTCCTTTTGGCAAAGCAGGCCAGTAGCATCCTGGGCAGCATTAGGAAGAATGTTGTTCCTAGGTTAAGAAAGTTGATGCTTCACCTCTGCTCTGCACTGGTGAGGTTGCACCTGGAGTACTGTGTCCACTTTATAGAATCATAGAATGTTCTGCGTTACAGGGGACCTCCAGGGTCTCCCAGTTCAGCAAGGACATGGACAAACTGGAAAGAATCAAATTAATGTTCACAGATGACAAAGGGACTGGAACATCTCACCACAAAGATAAGCTGAAAGGACTTCCCAAGATCTTAACTTCAAATGTTAACTGGTGCTGAAAGTAAGCAGCAAATATTTTCTACAGGACTTTCAAATTCAGAATCACCGTCATGGAAGAAACARAGGACTTCTGCTCTGAGATGCCAAGACTAAAATTCTCCAGGGACATCAAAACTATCAAACACTCACCAGAGATCTCTTTTCAACCACCCTGTCTTTTAGTGGCCAGTCAGCCTTCTACTCAGTTTCTATGGGATAGCCTCCTCACTCAATAGAAATGTTAGGTGTCTTGTTTCTTCATTAGTTACATACACCCATACCTCCGCTTCAAAAGAGGGGTTTGAGCAACATGTAATGATTATGCCTACTAACTTTGCAGACATAAGACTACTGAAAAGCATAATAAGTGTCTTAATATTTAGAAGTTAAATAAGCATTAACTACATTATAAATGTGTTTAATAGATTTTCATGCAATTGAAGATATTTACGCCTTGGTTATGTATGCAAAACTTGTATTAAATGCCAGATAATCTTCAAATGTAGTATAAGCTGCCAAAAACATGGAAAAAAAACCCACCAGTATTAATCTTGTTTCTAACTAGAAGTGACTGGCTATTTTGCTCAAAATAGCTTGTCTTGTTCTAAAAACACATCATGTATTCCAGATGCAGACAGCAAGACTGAGTTGATACATTTTGAGGATACATTCTTATTACAGTCCTTAATCTTGAGAAAAGGTGCTGTCATTTTGCAATCTATGACTAGCCAAGAGCTTCCATGTCTGCAGCAGAAAGAATACTCTCCTAGTGCCTCATAGAGAGTTGTTTAGATTCATTGTTTTCACAATTCATCTTTTCCTTTAAGATTTGAAACACGAAAAGAAATTGCTCATGGTATGCAACTTATGCAAGCAATTTGACATGATCTTAATAGGTACAATGATGTCCCTGAAGTTGCTTGTTAAACAAAGTCACAGACTCCTGACTTAAAAAACTTCTTTTCCTAAGAAATTCCTTCACAATTCAGGAAACACTTAGTCAAATTCTACTCTGTTCTAATAGCAAAAATTTCTGTAATCCAAAGCTACAATGAAAATCAGAATTTATGAGCACTCCTTTTTTTTTTTTTCCCTCAGGGGTAGCCATATAACTATGGCATTCACATGTGGTCTTTGATCACAGGATAACAGAAATTGTGTACTGTGCTAAGAAAATGCATCAGAAAGAACCAGTGTGCTGTTTCCTCCAGATCTTTGATCATTTTGATAGATTTCAGAATTTAAAATAAAAGACCTTTGGAAAAACTCATTGCTAATTCCAAACACATTTAGCTGACTTCATTAGCCAAATAATGACTATTTAAGGAAACATATTAAAAACATGAACAGCAACAAACAAGAAAGCCAAATTATATTTWAAAAAAAACCCARAAACTATAACAAACCTAGGAAAGACAAAAGAAAATTCTTGTTTTCTTGGGTTTTGGGGTGTCTTTTCTTTTTGATGTTGTTTTGTCAGGTTTTTTGCTTGTTTTAACTTGGACTATGATTGAACACCTTTATCACCTGAGAGTATTGCAATTCCTTATTTCTGTTCATGGTTAAATTTAATGAATAAAAAATACTGCTATACAGGAAGAAACAAGATTTAACACTACATTATAAAATAGAAATTTTAAGAATTTATCTTAAAAATTGTTGCTCTTTACAAGTTTTTTTAATCTACTTGAAATGGAAAGACAAAAAGAAACCAAGATCATGTATATTCCTTTCTTCAATGTTAGTATTGCAAGGATCCTATTTTTCACACACCCTATCCTAAAAAGCATTAGGTTTATATGAGGAACTTGCAATTAATTAATCCAAACAATTGTTTAATCTATTTGTAGTTATACTTTGAGACAACAGATTATTTTATCAGAGACAGACACATAGATATTCATACACACACACAGACACACACACACAGAGTATCAAAAAGGTCTCACTGGATGTATATGCTTTAAACCCAGAAATATGCACTGCTGCCATTTTTGAAAACAGCAACTTATTTCTAGGTATGTTCACAGTCAACATCTCCACACAATTCCTTAAATATTTTATCAAAAAACTCTTTTGCTATTACCTCTACCTGCCTGAGTGACTTCTGAGCTTTTTCTTTCCCAGCTTCTCAATTATGGATGAGCTCAAAGAAACAGATTGCTATTCATGCTCTAGATAAGGTCCAGGTATGGTTCAAATGTTTACAAAATGCATGCAATCTCGTGAAAGGCAGTATTTTCTTTTGTGTAGTATCTTTTACTGTTTCCTAAAGTAAACTTTAGGCTACTTCTTTCTGAGTCATAATGCACAGCAGTCACAGCAGCTGTATTTCAGATGCTACTGGTGAAAATACCTGTTCTAATATTTCCCATATTCGAATTAATACTTAAAGAATTTAAACTATTTATTTGAGATTCATTGGAGCTTTTGTATTGAAGCACTGCACCTTTCATTTCACTGACCTGAAACATGAAAAATCCTAAATTGTACATGAGTTAAGAATATCTTCTTACATAGAAATCTACTTAAGTGTATGTCTTATAAAACAGTTCAGTATGAGTTCACAGTTCTACTCATATTGACTAAGGCAACTGATTTTCACCAAGACTAATATACAATTATTTAGACTGTAACTTTCATGTTTGCATCTCGCAACAGGCTTTGGAATTCAGTGAAACAATCAAACACACACACACACACACACACACACACACACACATATATATATATATAAATATAGCCTTAGGTGGCATCACATTTTCTTCTGAGTACAGGCGATTGTATTTCCCCTACCCTACGTCACTCCAAAACTACATGTTCAAACTCCATAGCCTTTGATTCCTTGTTTGCTTTCTAGACACCTTTATAAGGTGTCAGCTGGCATTCCTGGGTTTGGTGTTTCTTTTTTCAGCAATAGGAAAACCTGCTCCCTTGCCTTATGTCAGGAGTGTAGGTGATCTAGAAGTTTTGGTATTTCTTGTCTAAGTAAATTTGGTGTTGGATAAAACAGAAATTAACCCAGACTCCTACAGTAAAATTGTACAGTGTAAATGTTGAATTGCTTAATGTTCTGGAGAAGTAATCCAGTTTCCRCAGTACTCCTTCTCTTGATTCCCCTAGAAAGATCTTTCGGAATAGAATCAAGTTAAACTTCAATTTAGTTTTAATATCAGTGCCTATAACATTTGCCACCAAATTTGGTACTTATTGATATCTAGATGTTGGAAAAACAAAAAAAGATGMCTGTCTTTTACTAAAGGTTTTTACATCCCTAATTAATTTTTTTCAATTACTTGTAATAGAGGAAAAAAATCTTTTAACTGACAAAAAAAAAGCTTTATAACTTTCAGTTATAGAGTTTGTGCACTGCAGTAACAAAGATTTAGACTTCTAAATAAGGCATTTTGTGACACTATAACTCATTTTTTAAAAAATAAATTACTACAACTTGGTGACATGAAATTCATTCTTTTTAGTCAATTTCACAATCTTTTCTTGCCATCATAGAAATCAATAGATATGGCTTAAGGTGGCCCAGATAGATAGAAGATGGGAGATGGAGAAAATGAAAGTTGAAGGTGGGCAAAGAAGAAAAAAATAGGATTAGGAAGAGGAAGGAATGAAAACAGTGTGGGGGGGAATGAAGATATAAGGCTATGCTCATTTGTGATTTTCATTCTTATAATTTACCTTGTAAACTTTGAGTTATTTACTTTATAAAAACATGTAGGTTGGATCAATTTTCTCCATCCATTACTTTACTTTACATGTAAAGTAATCCATTTGAAAGTGAACCTCAAGTTTGGTTGATTTATATTTTTTGGGGGGGTTTTTTTGTTTGTTTGGTTGGTTGGTTTTGTTTGCTTGTTTTGTTTTGGATTGGTTTTTTTTTTGGCACAACATGAATGTTTTGGGGAAAATTTTGCTATAGTTAACATAAATTCAAGAGGAACAAAGCAGGAGAAACACCAGCAAACAGCCACTTACCAAGTACCCAGGGTATTGACACAGTTGATAGAACTGGTGTTGTCTCAAGCCAAAATTAGGACAGGTGCCAATTAATAATTTTGAGCTAACAAAGTCCCAGTAATCCAACACTTTATCTTTCCTCCTTGAAAAACATGAGAAGTTGTATCATCCTAATAGTTTACACAACATCTGAAAATTTACAGAACTTCTGTAAAGTGGRAGAAAAATTTTCATTCTTGAAATATTTTTATTCCTCAAGACCAACTCAATCAAGTACACCTAAGAGATGCAAATGGACTTGGAAAGTAAAGCCATATCTTCATCCCTAGTTCTCTTAGCTGTCATGTCTGCTGACATTCACTACGTTTTTCTTAGTGAATTGTTTATCAAACACAACCAAATCCGGAAAAAAAAAAAGAAAAAATATCAAACTACTTTCACTGGTAGACATTGACTTTGAACAGTCTACAGGCTTTGAGGGCTGTAAATGATAGTATCATTCAACTTCATTTTCCAGAGTAACAGCTGATTGATAGTATTACAACTCAAAACTGGAAAATTCTACGCTACCCAATTTTTTCTTCGTATTAAATACTTTATCTTTTCTGCCATGCTTAATATGTGGGGTGTTGCAAAAATGAAACCTTTCCCAATCATCACTGAAAACCCTGGCTCATCTGCTTTTTTAGTCATAAATAATGAGCCAGTTTGCATGATTAATACAGGAAGAAGACTTTGTACAAGCTGCATAGTTTAATTAAAGCATAAATCATGCAGCTGGTTGTAACTTAGAACTATTATAATAATAAATGATTATATTTTCTCTACTTGCTTTGCATGCTTAATATAAAACTAAATTAATGCTCGTCTGGTAGCCCCTACATAACGGTAGTTGTAATCAGCTGCCAAGATGCCATTAATCTAGCTGACAGGTGGTTCAGAAAGTTGAAGTACCTATGCTTTTTAAAAATAATTATTAGTGAAAATCCACAGAGAATCTCATGTTCAGTGAATAATTTCAAATCTGTGGTTAATTCTAAACATAAAGGTGCTCCTACTGTTTCAGCATTGACTCAGACATACAAATAACTACCTCCATATGCTTAGAACCGCTATTTAATGATTTGGTAAAAAAAACCAAAACAGTGAGTTAGTCTTGAAATTCAGTTTTTGGAATCAACTATATTCAATTCCAATCTCTATTCTTAATCCAAAAACTATCACAAGATATGTTTCAATATAGGCCCTACTTTCTGACAGCTTAATGGGGCTTTTTTAGCAATTAAAAAACAAAAAAAAATAAACCACAAACAAACCCATACCAAATTGTCTGCTCTGGCRATTGTTAAATGTTAAAGGAGAAAATTCTTGAAATTCGCCCACTGTAGTGCCCAGTCACTTAGTTACTTTTTTCTAAATGCAGGCATCTCATACAGAGTAAAAATCACTACCTTTGGCAGAGTGAAAATTTTCCTTCCTAGCACAGATAAGCTTCCATAACCATGCAAAAATGTCCCTTAGAAAACTGTTAAGAATAATTTTTACATRTTACATTCACATTTTACATGGGAATTACATTCATGTTTAACACTAGAAACCCCAAACCAAGAAAAAAATTTCTCCAAAGCCTTTCAAATTTTCATACATRCTTATTASTGTGTGCTTATTGTCTGTAAGACTSCTGCAGCCAATCTTWAAAGTTAATTTTTTGCCTTCATGAAAGCAATGCCAAAGATTTTGGACAGGAAAAACCTGAGAATTTTAGAAGAATTCCCCAACTTTTCCTCTTTTAAGAGGACAAGTAGGTGAAGTAATGACTGTGGTATATTGACCTTGGCTGGACACAAAGTGCCCAACAAGGCACTCTACCTCTCACGTCCTCAGCAGGAACACTTCCCCATGTTGTGTGGGAAGTAGGGGAAAATTAAATGGAGAAAACCTCTTGTGGATTAAGATAAAGACAGTTTGCCAAACAAAAGCAATGGTTACATGTATGCAAGAAAATAAAAAAAATCTCTATTTCCCACCAGCAAGGAATGCTTGTCCACCTGCTGGGAAGCACAGCTTCAGGACGTGGAGCAGTTGGTCTGGAAGGAAAATATTGTAAGAATTGAATACCCAGTTCTGCCTCCTTTTTCTTAACTTTTGTATTTGAGCTGACATCATGTGATGTCAATAACCTCTCTGGTCTGACTGGTTCAGCTAACTTGGTTGTGTCCTTTCCCAAAATCTTGTCCACTATCTGGATGACTGGTGAAGAGACTGTGCTGGTGCTGTGCCAGACTACTCACCAGAAGCCAAAACAGTGCCATTCATCAAAAACATTTCTATCTATTAACACAGAGTTGTGGTGGATCTCATATACCTGTGTCAGTAACAATACCCAATTGAATTAAAAGCTTGAAGTCCTATTTAAGTGGCACAGGAAGAAATTCAAAATTCTACAACTACTAAAACAAAGAAACACACTACAWTAATTTTGAGGACTTGCTCTCCTTTCTTAAGACTCAAGTTAGGCTAGACTGCAAAGGTTAAGTAAGACCAATTCAAACTTAAACACCATGACTTATTAATTCCTAATAAGGAATTAACATCTATCTTGATCATCTTGGCAATATTTTGCATGATTTCTGCAAAGCTCATTCCTCAGTTTTTGTYCAGTGCCCATAAAAATAAGCTGAGAAAGACTGGGTGACTACCCCTACTTTCAAGTGTTTTGATTAAGGTACTTCAGAAAAAAAAATCTGCTCTTTGAAGAGAGCATCCTTTTATTTCAAGAAGCCTTAAGAAATTCCAAGAGTTCACCTTAGGATGCCTTGCAAGGATACTGCTGGTAGCTAGAACTGAATTGTCAAATAATGTTCTGCATTTACCCTTCTTTTCAAGGAAAAGAAAATAAAAATTCAGCCTCCAAAACATTAAAAATCTAGAGTATATCTACYGCACCACAGGAATCTTACTAAGTCAGAGATGAAAAAGGTTTTCCTTCCAATATTTTTAGCATCAAACGCAAGCTTCCAGTGACATTTCTCACATTTCTTTCAAGAGTAAGAACTTCTGTTACTATCCCTTTTACAGGATCACTAAAGACCAATCACAGGGTACCTGACTGCAAGGAGCAAGCAAACATTATAACTCTCACTTGGAGACTTCTTTCCTCATAAGCCTAATGCACATTAATCTTAAATAAAACAGACTTCTTTGACCTTCTCAAGTCCTTTCTAACCTCATCTCCAGGTTATTATTACATGAGAAGTGCTATTGAGTAAAATAACTAACTTAAGCTTAGTCATGCAAGACTATAAAAAAAAGAAAACCCCCAGCAAACAAACAAACAGACCAACAGAGTTGTTTTCCAAATATTTCTATGACTACAGTTTCTTTGATGAAGGTTTCTTTGGTGAGCTATAGGGACTTGATTCAACTCTTTTTTTTTTTATCAAAGTTGAATTAAATAGTAACACCAAATTGCTAAAATAAACTAAGATTCAAGCATGGGACGAATAACACTCTATAGAGGTAAAAATTATCTACTAAATGATAGCACAACAATTGACTAGAACTAAAATTACTTCCTCAAAGTCACATCCTTCAGATATCAGGATTACAATGTTGCCTTCAATCCACTTTCTAGATTTTTATATCATCTAAATATGAGAGACAAAGAAATATTTGATATGGATTGCAATACTAATAGAAATAGTACAGACTTTTATRTGTACTTGTAAAATAGAGCCAACAACCAAAAGGATGATTTCATAAATGAAGTCATTATCATGACTAATTTATCAACTTCTAGAAACACTGAAATTGATGAATATGGGAAGTTTCCAGAACATATTTCCGGAATATATTACTTCCTACAACTACCTTCAGCTGTAGGTGCAAGAAAATCTAGGTCAATCACTTTCAACTTTCATCCAATTTTGTCCAAACTTCCTCATATCATATATCTATTGACTGAATAATATCTAAATTGTAATTACAATATTTCAGCCTTTAATGTCAACTTTTCCACAACATTCTCTGGCACAATATCAATCAAATATACGTGTATATATATATATTTAACAACACTTTCTTCAAAAAGCTAAAAGAATTCCTGAAAGTAATCCCTGCAAGTTTTAAAAACTATCTGTGACTAGAATAAACTTATTTCCAGTTTCTATACATGGAATTGTCCACAGTGCATAATAAAGAATGTCACCACATTCTCAAAACTTATTTATTGAGCTATGGATAAAATTTATTGAACTTGCAAGTGAATGCTGCATATGTAAACCTTCCTATGGAGTTTGTGTGCATTAACTTCTTCATTTATTGTCACTTGATACATCCTTCCTAAGCATCATTCACAAGATACATGGCAACATTTTCAAAGCACCTATCATTTYATCAACTTGCATATATATTGCAGATAAGTAAGATTTCTCCAAATTAGCTATTGACCAAGTTGTGATATATCCAGAATATTCCCTCAGGAAGTAATTAATTTGATTTACTATTTCCAGAGCCACAGCATTTACCAAATGGTCCCAGTATTCATTGACACGGTAGTCCAGATGAACTCCAGGGGCACTGCATGTTATATTGTAACYCATCAAGTKCATTAAATAGAACCAGGCAGGGTTCAACAGAGTTCAGATTATATTTTAATCATCCCAGCAATTTGAAACATGCATTAATTATGTCACACATCAAGTTGTATTGATTATCTAATCACTTAGTAAACCTGTGCCAAATGCATGTTAACAAACTATTGTGAAAAAGGTCAATCTTGTATAGCAAATTAGGTGACATTCCCTGTAAGTGGCACTACTTAACCAAATTCACTTGGATGGATATATATCTACAGGCTTGTCTATTAGGAAACTAAGTGGTCTAATTTTTATTGAGAGTCCCTAGAAGATGATGACTTGTGCAATCAGACAGCTTCTTGAAACAATTAAAGAACTTGAATGTTGACTTTTAAAATGTCACTTTGAAACACCCTTGTTTGCATGCAACATCGTGTTGGGCCTACTCAAATTTGCAGGTCATCAGGTAATGAAAAGAAATGGAATTTAGAAATAGATTTTATCTTTTCAGAAGTTTATCAGTGCTCCCAGATCTTTTTCTAAGAATGCCAKCATTGGTGACAACCTCTTTTACCTTGTGGGTAACAAAGCCTGAATAATTTTCTGACRCATAAGGCTCTGCAAACACTGAATGGTGTTCCTAACTTCCAAGAAGAAAGAAAGGGAATTCAGAATTGCTCAAAAAATATTTGCAAAATATTAGCAAGATATGGTGGAATTTACTAACATGAAATAGCTGGGGGAGGTAGTAGGGAAAAAAGGTTTCCCTTATACTACAGAGAAAAAGGAACAACCAAAGTCAATACAATACAAAAAGTTTTCTTTAAAAATATTAATTTAAATTTCTCTGAAGCATGCTACATACAGTAATGCTGATTAATGGAAGCTCTGASGCTCTAAGAACATATTTCAAAAACAAATTTCTACTGGAGGATTAAATCTRCATTCACTGATATAATAGTTTTTATAAAATGTCTTCTAAAAGTGCATGTATTAAAAAAGTAGGAATTATAATAACAATTCTACAGTTGGATAATACYTTTATGCAATTCACTTAAATATTAAAAGTCTTGATCAATACTATATGAAGAGAAATATAATTTCAAAAGTATCATCTTTAGGATAAGAGACAAGGTTGTATCAAAATATTACCACTCCTAAACCCCATTTGCTCCTGAAAAATGGTGGCAGCAATATGTTGGAAATACAGATAGTTCAAGGTATCCTTAAAGTTCAAGGAAGATCTTAGTAACCTGATTAAAAGTACAYGAAATCATCTTTTTCAAGTGCAGAAATCAATGTTTGCTTTTYAAGGAAAGAGTCTATATCAGCATAAACCCAAATTTTGTGAAGCAGTATCTGTAATAGACAATAGATTTTTAGTGGAATTGCAAATTGTTTATTTCCAAAAATTTATCCAGGTATTTAAATAGTTATTACTTGTATAATTAAAAGCAAAATTTGTTTTGTAATAAAAGCTGCAAGAATAACCAGCGTATTAATAAAACAAAACAATGTAATAATTGTAATAACATCGCAGAGAAGGGCAAGAATAATTTTTTCCCATAATTTGACTGTTTAAGTAAATTAAATTAGCATATAAAATGTACTTTTAGGAAGAAAAATGCTCTGCCAAAGAAACCAAGGTATTTGGTTGTTGGCTGGGKYAACTCTCCTATGAAGAAAGGCTGAGAGAAGTGGAAAAATTCAGTTCAGAAAGGAGAAGGCCTCAGAGAAACCTTACTGTGACCTTTCAGTACCTATAAGTTGGGCTTATGATAAAGGCACAGACACATTTTATCAAGGACTGTAGTGACAGTACAACAGGCAACAGTTCTAATCCATTTATATTGAACATAAGGAAGAAAATCTTTTAAGATAAAGRTGGTGGTAACCTGTGGGGGGTTGCCCAGAGAAACTGTGTTCAAGACCAGGGTGGACGGGGCTTTGAGCAAACTGGTCTAGCAGAAGGTGTCCTTGCCCATGGCAGAGAGTTGGAACTTTACAGGTCCATTCTCACTCAAATCATTCAACCATGCTATGACTTCTCATAGTAAAGAAGTGATTTATTTGATTTTCGCAGCTAAAGACCAAAAGAATATGAAAAATGAGCTTTCTTAAACRGAGTAACTTAAACAGATAGTCTTTTAATGAGCTCCCTATGAGGGAAGCACCAAGGAAATTTGTAACATATATAGGGTTACACACAGGACTTCAGAACTTTTAAGATTTTTTCCCTTCTTTAGTCCTAAAACATGATTAAATTTAAAAAAAAATCACTTTTCTAGACATATTCTGTGGCAATTGGTATGTGAATTGCAGTTTTGTTTTTCCTGTCAATATGCACTCTAATTGACTTTTAAAAATTAGAAACATAATAAGCTATAATCAAGCTAAAAAGTTTTATTTCTATTTAWGTCTGTGGTGGATTGACTTTGGCAGACCACCAGGCCCAACCCAACTACTCTCTTATTCTTCCACSTTAGCAGAGGAGAGGAAAAATAAAACAAAAAAAAAATCTTGTAGTTCACAATAAAAACAGAAAGATCACCATAACACCCAAAATCAAGGAAACTTGAGGAAAATTAATTTAATTTACTAGCAAAAMAATTTACTAAAAATAAAGTAGAATGCTGAGAAACAAAACAAAAACTAAACCACATTTTGTCCTCCTTCTCTCATTCTCCCCAGCAAGGTGGCACAAAGGGATTGGGAAAAACCTGAACAAGTGAAGCTAGAAGGGACCTCCTGAGATCATTTGGTACAGCCGTACTCTGCTCAGACAGGGACACCCATTGCTGGTTGCAYAGGACAATGTCCAGGCAGCATTGAATATGTCCAGTGATCAATGCCACACAGCCTCCCTGGGAAACCTATGCTCACTCATCCTCACAGTGAAAAGTGTTTCCTGATGTTCAGAGGAAACCTTCTGTGTTGYATATTGTGCACATTATCTCTGGTCAACACTGGAGAGGGAACCAGTCTCTGCTGCCTTTGYAGCCTCGCTTCAGGTGTTTTATGCATATTGATGAGATCTCATGGAGTTTGCTCTTCCTCATCCTCAACAGTCTCAGCCCTCTCAGTTCTTCTTTGTAGGCAAGATGCTCCAGTCCTTTCATCAACCTTGTGAACCTTTCCAATTAGTTCATGTCCTTGCTGTTCTCAGGAGCACTGAAGTGAACAAAGAACTCCAGGYGCAGTCCCCCCAGTGCTGAGTAGAGGGGAAAGATCACCTCCTTTAACCAGGGACAGCACTCCTCTTAGTTCAGCCCAGGATGCACAAGTTACACATTTGGTACTTAAAGAAAAAATAAAAAGCTAAAGGTCAACCTCTAGGTTTTTAGCAAGCCATATGGAYGAAGGCATATGTGCTTAATGTAGCATCTTATCCAGAGTAATGACAGAAGAATCACTGGGGCATGAAACCATAACCTCTAGAGAGTTAATCACAATCATTAATCACTGCACCACGTTCTTTTTTATTTTCTGTCTTCCAAGATGGAAATGCTGACAGAAACAGATTTCATTGTTTGTTTACTGCATAAATTAAGTTCAAAATACCATCACACCTTGTTGGTGATGGGGGAAGAAAAGCTAAATAGTTGATTTTACTTAAAGAGTGAATGWCTCACAAATCTGTTTCACAAGATAAAAGAGCATCTCAACTCAAGGTTGCTGGTTGACAGTCAGATTAGACCAGCTAGCACCCAAATTTATCATTATTCCACACTTCTAAAGTAAGACTGGTGATGAATATCCAGGTCATAACAGAAAGATGTTCTAGTTGACAAACACATCCTTTAACTTGCTTAGTATTCTTACAATCAGCAGCAGAGGATAAGGAGGAATAAAAATGGAAGCCTCAACATTCTCCTTGACAGAGGTGAACTGACAGTACAGAGACACTAAATTGTCATTAATCTTGCTATCCTGTTCTGTGAATAACAGAAGGAATAAATTGCATGCTATCTTTGCATGGCAAAAAAATAAAACCAACCCAAATTTGCAATTTCTCATCTCTGCCAATAACCTCTTAAATCAAAAATTTACTTTGGAAAAAGAAAAATATGCATAATTCTAAGTAGTAAGAAGATCTGTCTTTGCYTAAATAATTAAAAAAAGATAATGCAATATTGTAATGATYATGMAGTTTTAAAAATATGCTCCCTTTTAATTTAAACTTTAGAAGTTTTTATTTTGTGCAGCACACAGTGGAACTTACAGGAGAAGGGGAGATTTCTTTTACAAATAACAAGGATTGTTAATTGCATTGCATGAATGGCTGTAGCTGCAAGCTTCAGATGTGCTGTGAACACCTTCAGAAAAGGGCTCTGTGTGTGTGTGTGTGCAGGAATTACGTGGTGTGTTTATTGTTTGGTTTGTGGGGAGGTTTTCCCAGACAGTACACAGAGCTAAATAACCAAATAACCATCTARATATATTTTATAAGCTAAGAAAATATGTTTGGGTAATGGCTTTGCCGAGAAGCATGTCCTCAGTCCACCAGTGTGCTTGTGTTTCAGATAAACAAATGAATTCCAGGCCAAGCCTAGGAATCARCAGTACTGATCTTTTGAAGTGAAGAATGAGGTACTGCAGTACCAGTTAGATCACTTTTCTTACTCTCAAAATGTCACAAATATTTCASTCCCAAATTCCACTTGTCTCAATAAAGCCTTCTGTCTCTATGTTCCTAAAGTTACAGCACACTTTYTTAGTAGATCAACTTGGTCTGACTATTGTTTTCTTACTAAGCAGCATCCTTAAAACAATAGCTGAAGGAGGATTCAAAATAATTTTTGAAGGTGAATTTAAGCACTGGCTCTTCTGTTGACAACTAGCTAGGAAGTAAGAACTCCTTTGTTTAGATGTTCAAAAGTGGACCTAAAGCTTTTGCCTTTTATGAAAATAAACYGCAGGCACTCATCACTACTTCTTTAATATGGTTTAGTAGACTTTTAGCATTGGACAGCACTTTCCTTCTCCCAGTACATAGTGGTCATTCACAAATTGGCTCAAGACACTGCAAGACTAAGATGAGTGCAGCCCTCTTCTCTTTGTTAGACCTTTCTTTAAAGTTAACTATAAACAGAGGAAGGAAAAAACACTTATTGGATCTATAGTTTCCATGAAGTTCGCGCCATCATATAAATCAATAAWGATTTACACCTCTTAGTATCAAAAGTATCATGCATTAATTATGAAATCTTCAATATATTCAGCTTTTTGCAATGTTTATATGAGATTTGAAGAGAGATTATAATTTTGAAAACATGTTACATCTGTKGCTAATTTTTCACTAAATACTTAGCATAAAAATCAGACGATTTCTGACTGTTTCCTCCAGTTCCTTAATGGTTATTTCAATTCCTAATTTTTTTTTTCTTTCCTATGTAAACTTTAAAAAAGATTTAACATCTTTTCCTCAKTGCTGAGCTATGCTGCTCCATTTTGATACTGTTTCAGTCTCAGCTGGGGAGGTGAGAAAGGGAGCTGTGTGGGGGAAAGAGACACGAATAAAAAATTCAGAATTCCTGCTACAGCATTGCAATCTTAGTCTAATTAATGTGTAAAGCATATACAGAGGACGTACATAATTAAAGGGAGATGAAATGCAGGCGCATAATTAAAGGAAGATGAAATCTCCAATGAATGTTGGAGATTTCAATGATGTCTGTTTCCAATTGTGAAGGACTTTATGAGAAGTAGGAAATTTTATATTATTTAAAAATGCATATTTAAGTTTTCCACATGGAAATATTTGTCAGTTGAACATTCCACTTAGCAACAGGTAAACATGAGCTTAAAAGAATTGTTTTGCACTTGATTACAAATTTAAAAGTGACATCAAGACATCACAGAACCTGCAAAAAAAAGAAATTCTGCAACCAGTTTCTTAGGACTTTTCACTAACTGCATGTGTCACAAAGCAATTCCAGAAAACAAATGTTTAAATTTGTGAGACAAGCTCAAGTGACAGGAATCAAACTATCATGATTATTAATCATATCCTTTCTCAAAGGATTCAAAACTGACTAGGCTTACTGTTTCTTTGAAATTATCTTAAATATACACAGTACAATATACACAGTACCAATGGACATTTGGAAAGGTAGGGCATAGATGTGGGTCCAATACACAATACATCAATTATTTGAGCACTAAGTGCTTTTCCAAACCATTTCCCAACAYTTCCAGATTACAGTAACTAGAGACCAGATGAGGACAATGTAAGAGCATGCAATTGCCAAAGAAATATTAAACTGCTATCAAAGTTTATGCATAAACAGATAAATATTTATGATGAGACTTGCCATCAGATTTATCATTAGGAAGAAATACTCTCTCAAGATCCAACAGCATGTTTTAATCATTTTTAGTTTTCTTCTGTACCACAAATTTCCTGCAGTTATTGAAGATTTTCATCCAAGACAGGCACRTGCTATGTTTGAGTTCTGCTGCAAAGTACAACAGCTGCCTTTTACAGTATCTTTCTTTTGACTTCTAATTTGCTGCAGAGCATTCCAAAGTATTCTGTGATCATTCATAAACTCTGTTAGATTGAGCAAACATCTTCTGCCTTCYTTCTTGTGGTACCACAGGACAGGATGAGACATCAAGATCCATATGATTCCTAAGATGTGATCAGAAGCTCAAGAGGACTAGTTCATAACAAGGAAAAAAGCCATCTGAGGATCTTCCAGTTTTCTGTCCTCTCTATCCTTCTATGTTGGATCTATGTCAAGCTCTAAGTGATAAGTTTTTGAGAAAAACTGAAACAATATCTTGTAATTTTTMATGTTTATATACTTATTAAGGCAGAAGTGTAAACAATAAATTATTGCAAAGGTCTTTGTAACTAGAACACTATTAATTGAWATTCACATTAGCCACTTTCAACCCTTCAGGCACCATCCATGGGGTTCAAAGTGACTTGCTCTGAAAAATGAAACCCCWGCACCTCAATACTGATTTTGCAACAATGAAATTAATTTCAGCAAATGTTTTAATTGAGCACAAATAGGAAATTGTATCAGTTTCAGGAAATTACATTTCTTATTTTAGTGTCCATCTTCTGCTTTCCTTAATATGTAGAATGAGAGGAAGCAACTGCGCAGGGTCTGCAAGTGAAAGCTGAAAAAGTAGGCTATAAGGGTACAGGTATACAGCACTTTTCATACCCCTTCCCTTTTATTCTCATCTCCTAGCCATGCTAGCTGTTGCCCTGACACCACAAGTCACCTTTATATACATGCACATGTGCATGAAGCATTTATCAAGCTCYTCCTTGTAAAAATTCCACCTTTAACAAGAGAGGTCAAGATTCACAAACGCATGGGAGTAGAGAAACCACTATTGCAGCTGGCCCTCTGCAGCAATAGGACTCTATTTTTTATTTCTTCTTTTGTCTTCCAATTTCCTTTTGTCAACTGGGGCCAGCTTTCCTCTAAAAATTTTGTGCATTTCCAGAATTTTGATATCTCAAGATTTGTCCCTATGAAAAGAAAACTGTCCAGGSAATATGTAATCCCAGACTTGTAAAAGCTGCAACTGTTACTTTATGGCGTAGACACAATTTGCTGTACAAAAGTAGTAAAATATCTTTGAAATGGAAGCAAATAAAACCTATGGAATGAGTCAGGGATCATAAACACAGGGACAGCTTTACTCACCCACCGTGTGTGATTCATTTTGTTGAGAACTGGCAACATAACCTGAAAAGAAACCTTTTTCCTTGCAGCAGTTGCTGTAGCATACCTGTTACATTCCTAATATAAAAATGCTTGGTTATACAGCAGTTACAGCTCAAAGCTATACAGATAATTTTAAGATTAYTTTCTTTGTGCACAGCTCTTTTGTTTGCTCTTAATTACTTATGATGGTGTAAGTGTTAACAACCATAAAAAATATCAGGCATGAAATGCATAATATCACATTTATGATCAGGCTGCTGCACTCRAATGCATCTTGCAAGTTTTCCTCCATATGTTGTCATTTCTAGTGGCATAAACACACCTGAGAGTGAAAAGTACTTMAAAAAAAGCCTGTTGAGTCTACCAAGGGCACCTAGTACAACMTAGTGTTCTTCCTCGCCCTAAAAATTAATATAGCACATCATCCTTTGTTCCTTCTATATTATTATAAATATATTTTTTTACCTTCCTCTTAATGATCACCTTAAATTTGCCACCAGTAAAATTCATGTTTAGCTTAACAGCAGATAACCCCGATATTTTCTTATTGAAAACATATATAAASCAGTTACTTCAATGGTACCTGTCATACAAAGAGAAAAATAGTTATCTTATGGTGTACTCTGAGAACTTGTCTAGATTTGRAAAACTCCTGAAAGACAAAGTAGCTCAATATTTTTTTTTCTGGGCAAATTTTCTTTTTTCCCCCTGGTAAATTATGCATTTTTTTTCTTGCCAAACACTTGATGTCTGCTAATGTTAAACTCCACAAAAGTATCTTTTTAAATTACAATTTTCACAAGAAGTCCTTCAAACACCAGGAGACAGTGTTTCTCAAATATTCTCATTATTTAGAAGAAAATCTGAAGAAAAATTTCACAAACCAGATTAAATAATTCATTTAAAACACAGAGAACTCTGCCTTCAGAAAGGRCTTGATGTTCCTTGTGAGATCCTTCCAAATCAGAATATTCTGTGATTCTGTGAAGGTACCTTTGCACATGTCTTTCATTGCCTTCCACCTTCAAGAMAATGGTATGACATAATAATATTGCAAGTACATTGCATTACCTACTTTCTATGAAAACAGAACTCATGGGAAACTGAGTAACAGTTGTGTTTTTACTGTCCTCAGAGATATTCATGGGCTTGTATATTCTAGGAAAGTATTTTAAGGCTTTATTAAGCYAGAATATTTATCTTCATATCCCATACCCCAACATTTTGGAGTGTTAAACACACAGTGTAGACTTATGTTTATTTTCCTCACACAGAAAACAGACATGATAAATAAAAATCAACATTTGACAGAGACTCTGAGCTACCTATCAATTCGGAGTCCCCACTCAGGCTTCCTGATTTTGAAATGTGTACTTCATTTGCTGATAATGTATCTTGTTTCACCGTAAAGCACTGATACAAGCAGCTGAACAGTATTAAAATATCAGTGAAATTTTTTATCTGATCCAATGATGCTTTTAAAAAACTCCTGATTGACACAGAGCTGAGATAAAACCACTGTGGCAAAAAAAAAAAACCCATTAAAATAATCACAGTATCTGATCTATGAAGACATGAGAGTAACTAATTTTTTATCAAAAAATTAGCRAGTTAAGAGTAAGACAGAGAAGATCATCATGATTAACTTGACTGATACTCTTGCATAGCATAGAACCAAAAACCCCAAACCAACCAAACAACCAAACAAAAAAWTCAGAGAATTTAATCTATTATTTCTGCACACATCTCCCAATACTTACATAAACTGTAATATTAAATTTGAAAGGTACTCAGTCTTTATATAAAATTGCCATGTGATGAATAATCCTTCAGCATAGAAAAATGGCTTAATTTTAACTAATAGTAATTAGTGTTATAATTTCAGTATCAATACACGTTTCCATTTTTGAATTCTACATATAACTCAGACAAGGTTTGAGCCTAAGGATTAATGTGACTGTAATGTCACTAATGCTGATACTAGTGACACAATAGTGTAGTTTCGCCTCAGAATCAATGTTACTTTGTCAAAATTTCAATCCTACTGATAAAGGGAAATTTGGCAATGCAAACTGGCAAATGTTAAAAGCTTACCATATCAAAATTAATTAAAAACCAGCATGTACTCAAGATGGGCATATTCTCACTCATGTAGCATAATTCATAAATTATATTACACTCTGATATAGATTAGAGTTTAAATACTAGGTCTACACCATCTTGGAGTTTGTACTGTATCAGAATAATTCCACTAGTTGTAGGAAAATTGTAGGCTATTATCTTATGCATGTACAATAGAATATTCCACAGGCACTGACAGAAAGTTTTAAAAGCATGTAAAAAAAAAATCAGATTCACTGATGGAATTTTTCTCAGGAACAACTGCTCTTCCTTATACACATTCATATGTCCTACTAACTTGCAAAGAAATCCTTTGTTCATCATCCATAAAGTTTTCTATGCATACAATTCAGGATTCTCTCTTGTAGGCTCCCACAYGTATCCCAGACTGGAAAACAACACCTGGGTTGCCCTGTTACTAAAATATGCAGAGAATTAGCTGGAAAGAAAAAAGGAAGCATTCTGCAACAACACAAATATATGGGCAAGACTTCAGTCCAGAAGAAAATCATAACAACAGGCAGCTGTATAAAATAAGACATAATATGGATAAGTAACAGCTCCTACACTGATCATGGCCCACTCGCCATATTGATGGCAGAGCTCTACATATTCCACCATTTGGAATTCCACCATATTCCAGCATTTGGAAATAATTCACAAGGTAATTAAAAAAATTGTCATTTGAGTGCTTGGTTACTGTATTAAAATCCAGTAGGAAAATTAAATGCTCTTAAGAATAAAGTCTTTTATCATTTGGCTCACAAAACCTCCGAGACTGCTGGCTTTTTGAATTCAGTGAMTGGCTCTGCATAATAGCACTTGTTAGTGAAAAAAAATCCAAATCCA
This sequence comes from Cardinalis cardinalis, assembly GCA_014549065.1. Lineage (NCBI taxonomy): Eukaryota > Metazoa > Chordata > Aves > Passeriformes > Cardinalidae > Cardinalis > Cardinalis cardinalis. The sequence continues at coordinate 1,193,050 of JACDOX010000098.1, read as the reverse complement.
TATAAATATTTTGACAGCCTGTAAACAACACCACAATGAAGTAAAAGCTCTAACTCTCACTTGTCAAATAAAAACCTTAGACTCATAATTTATATTAAAGTTATGGACCCTTTTCTATATGAAGTTGAACTGAAGAATTATGAAAAACTGAAGAAGTTGATCTTCAGATAGCAGACTTTTCATTTGGCCCAAGGTAAGACAAGACATAAGCTCTGAAATTTCAGTTTGTTTTTTGTTTTGGGTWTTGTCTCTTCGATTGGACTTGGATTTTTTGTGTTTAGTAACAARAAAGGAATTTAACTTCTTTGATTTACCTAAATCATGGTGCTTTCTACTAATTTTGAGTCCATCTGAAATACAACAATATAGAAAGTTAACCATTTGTATGTATACTTAAAGAAACATACAAAACATACATTTTAATGGCAGCAGAGCAAAGAGATTGTGCTTCCYTTTTTCTAGAAATCACCTATATCTTCTTTCACTGTCCCACCACAGGTACTTTCTTTTTTTTTACAGATTGCTCTATAAGGTTCTGTTGAAAAAAAAAACAACTGAGAACTTTAGTGAGCCAGAAAAATATTTAGAGATTTTAGGTCTTACACATATTTATAGGTGACTCAATAAAGACAGAAAGCAATGAGAACCAGAATATATTTTGAGTGCCTTTTAAGTGGTTTCATCACCAGTCCACAAATCTCCAGTTGGAGGAAAACATGAAAAAACTGTATTTTCCCAATCAAATAATCCCAAATAGTCCACTGAGAATTAGTCCTGGCAATTTTTTTTTAGTTTGACATTTGAAAAAGGAGGGTAGSTTTGTACTATGTATAAAACTTATGTCTAATATAGGTTTGTTGGTTTTTTTCCAGTTATCACAGTTTAGCTGATGTCACTCAGTATTACTAAACAATCATTTGAACAAAATACAGAATTTAATTCATCATTTAAATGTGAGACTTAGGCACTACATTTAGGGAGTGAGAACATAAAGTATACTGTTTTCACTCCCATTATACAATTTTGTAAAYGGTATTTTCAAAACAGTTCAAATGGCATCAGTTATGAGTCCATTAATTCATTATCAGCTTTCCTGGATCCTTCCCCATGAACCTGGGAATTGCAGGAAAGCTCTTTCTCCAGTACAGGATAACATTTTTTTCAATCAATATGACATATTGTGCTTGAGAGATGGGGCAAAATTAATTAATTAATGTGAGCCTATGCCATAAAGCCATWAATTCATTGTAATTTTGTGAACTGCCTATTATTTTTCTACATTTTTGTAAGAGACTGACAGCTTGAATAAAAAATAAAAACAATTTTGGAAAAYCAAAGACTTCTGAAACGAGGAGGTCATGGATAGTTACCAAAGTGCAATGGGAATTGCTGGCACCRGGTCTGGCAGCAATGAGGAATGACAGCTTGTCCAAGGGCTACTCTGGCCACTGTCAATGAGATGGCAAGATTAAGTAAGGCAAAGGCCAGAGACTYCCTCCATCTGCCAGAAGCCTTGCTGAATTAACTCAGCACATGAGTCCGTGAAAGATGTGTCCTCTGTGCATCTCTCTGAGGCTCTCTCGATGTTGCTTCCTTTGGATTGACACACTGAACAAATAGCACTCCAAGCCTGAAGCACTCAGATTAGACAGGTTTACCAGCAACATAGGAGTGCCATTCAATGTGATTTAGTATTTTGGTAAAAAGAGGAAAGTGAAACAGAACATAACCACTACAACTCCAGCCTTCAGAGCTGGATACTTTTTATCATCACCAAGAAGTGCCCAAGATACAGCACAGGCCTCAAGACAAGGATTCACAACATGGCCTTATTTACCAAATAGTATTGCCACTTGCAACTCTTATGCTACAAGTCTGGTCCTCTAGCAGTCCTGCATTCACCACCTCCAGGGTCTGCCCCTACCTCTTCCCCTTTTCTCCTAAACCAATTCTTATCTAAAATAAGTTAACTTTAGTGACTGGCATCTCATCCAACACAAAMGGGCCATGGTTGCAGCTTCTCAGGCAAGTTTCCACAAGATTTAACTCCCTGGTTCTGGAAAAACCTCACTCTTTGCCCCTCCAAGGCTGTCCCCTCAGCAAATGCAGCCAGGAYCACCAAAATGCTCTGCCTACAGCAAACCCAGCAGCCGACTGAGGCCCCCACCCTGGCACCAGGGCKGGGGATCCGAACAGCAGGGTACAGGGCCACAGAGCAGTCCTCTCAAGGGAGGGCCCCACAAAAGAGTAGAAAGCAAAACAGGTGACTTGCAGGGCTCTCCCCACCTCCTCACAGCCCCCTCCTTGCCTTTCCTTTCCCTCACAGGGCAGGAGATTGCTCCCACAGTCACGCTGCGGCACAAGACTGCCCTCTACCACCCTGGCCCCTGCCCAGCTGTACTCCCTGTCCTGTGCATGGCAGGAGTAGCTCCTTCCCACAACAGCAGCAATTTTCCAGAAGGTTCTATAGGCAGMACCTATGGGAATAAAATCYCAATATTGCYRGGTGGAACRTGCCTGRGCTCRTCTGGCCCTYGCYGCTTGGCCAGGGGTAGCTGCTGTGGTGTTTCTCCACAGAGATAYCCCTGCCTGGCTGGATGTAGCAGCTGGGCGCTGGAAACCAAGTCCAGGCTTGTAGGAACTCAGGCTTTACCTCTGAAGGAAGTCYTAGGCTAGGTGAGGAGTAATAGGAGTRGATTCCAACGGAAGGTTAAATCCAGAGCTTTATTCCAGGGTCACAGACATCTGAATCTTAGTAACAGCTCCATTAGAATASCGACCGCATGKTCTGATTGTCTTTTTAAGCCCAGGGGGAGGGGGAGGGAAGGGACAGGTGAGCCACCAACCAGGTGGGAGGGGGAAAGGCTCAAGGGATAAAGACACTTGGACAGGTCAATGAGCCCAGACCTGAGGAGCATCTTTTGAAATTCTGCCAACCAAAGGACTCTCCTGCTGGAATGGACAGCTCTCAGCAGGGGGAGGGGAAGGGAAAAGGTATTGCCACACCTGGGGGWCAGGGAAGTCKAYGACAGGAAGTTGCAACACACTGCARCAAGCACCAGCCTCGACCTCTGTCCCTCAGCCATGTCAGGATGTTAGTCTCCCTCCRAAGAGAGCCTTGGCAGGAGGCTGAAACAAAGCAACCCTTTGCACACCTGCGAGGGACATTCAGCTACAGTCAGTGAGATGAGGTGAGAAGCATGGGAGATAAAGCCGTATTTTGCTCTCTGCTTCAGTAGAATGCTGGCCATCAGTTAGTGCATTGCTTCCAACACATTTAAGGGAAGTAGTTTTACCTAACTTTAAGCCAYCCTAAGAGCAGCTTCTTGTATCATTAAACCAATTATGTTATTGATGAACCCATCTATCAGAGTCTTGTAGGTTAAAAAGAGATGCTCCTAGTTATTAAGCTGCATTCAAGCACAATCAGTTTCAACTGCAGCCTCTCACTTCTCTGTGAATAAAAAATGTTAGAGAGACTGGTGGATTTTCTCTTTATTTGGTGAATATTTACCAACAGGGGAGCAGATTTCCTCAGCTACAAGAAAACAGTAATGACTAGTTCCTCCCCTAGTTTGCCCAGAAGGATCATCATTACAAATTACCTTATTGACTGATGGCTCTGCACAGCACCCTRTGTGCTTCAGTGGTCTGAGTAATCAACACGTTAAATGCAGGTAAGGGGGTCATTTGCAGCAGAATGTTACTGCTAGACAGGTMAACTGTTTTATCCAAACGCAGAGTTTTTTTCCATTTCAGTTTTCTTGGTGGATAAATTTTAATTTTTAGAGTCCTTGGGCCTTGGGACTTTTCAATTTTCAAACAGAAGCTTCTGAGACATGGTTATATGGACATTGATATCTATAACCGTAGATATCTATATACACTTGTGCGATTACTTGTAAATAAATTGTATCTGTAATTCCCATGGACGCTATATCTTTGCATGTCAAATAAAATTTTCAGGCTAGATAATGCATAGGAAAATAAGCAAAGTTTAAATTAAGGCATCTATAAAACTTAATCGAATTTGATTAAGATTTTATTCTCTCAATACATTAAGGGCAGTATTACCAAGGTAATTCTAAAACTATCCTTGAATCATTCATTCTGTAATTGGCAAAATCACCAATATTCAAAGGAAATTTAAGATGAGTCTTTAGGTTTTGCTCTAAGTAGTTTTTAATGCGTGTCACTATGTTGAGAAACCAATGCTGTATGATAAAAAAGGAGCACTCCAAAGTTCTAATTTAGACCTTGAATTTTTTGTTGGTTGATTTAGTCCATATTTTGTAATATGGCAAAAATCTTTCATCTCTGATGACATAGAGACATTAAATTATATTTCACATCTGGAAAGTTTTATGCTGTTGTAGAGCATTTTTAAGAGTGGGTTTTTTTTAGAACAGAACACTTTTAACAGGCGCTTCCTAAATTTTATGAGTTATATCTAGAAGAATTATATTTACATCTATTCTCTAAAAAGCWTAATACCTCTAGAACTATTTTCTTSCARAGAAGAGAATGGGAGAGAGTAGAAATGCCCATTAATACAAAGTGATAGCATGCAGACTTGTAAGAAAATGTCATAGGGATGGTGGCGTTATATTTCTGTGGTCCTTGTCAAGATTAACAATCCTATGTGTATGGTTTGTATTAAAGAATTGGTTTATTGTTTGAGAAAGAATTGTAAGTTCAAACAACAATAAAAATTAGGGCCTTCTTTACATCTTCCTTTCCATTTCCTAAACAAGGAACTTTRTAGAGAGATATTTTTTAAAAYTATTTGTTAAAACTGTGTACAAAATTGTTAAGAATATATATCTTTTTGTATCTAATAGTGTGAATTGTGCACAGTGTTAGGCACAAGGAACAGCACCGGTGCTCGTGATTATAAAAAGACAGTGCAAACACCTCAGTGTGGTACAAAATCACAAAATTAAATTACTGCTGGCTTCAATACTTTAAAATATTATGAACTAAGAATAATTAAAAGTCATGGAAATTAATATGACAAAATATCATCTGATATATAGTACATTAGCCAAAATTTCTATGCCACTTTATGCCAAAAATGTCTTTCTAGCTCAGAGGAATCAACCATTCTGATTCTTGGAATACTAAAAGCAAATTATTTTTAGGATCTGATTTCAAGAGAAGCAGATTGTCTGTGAGAATTAGGGACTTATTTAGGTAATTTAATCAATTACTTTGATTATTCATGCTAATTTTTGGAGGATATGGATGAAATTTCTAACCTACTCTGCATTTTATCTGAAATAAAATGAAGAGTGGTGGATCTAATGATTGACATCTCAAAAAGAAATTTTGTAGTGACTCARTTGTGCAAACATATGCATCTAAAATGAAAAGAGAGATTTAAAAAATGTCATATAAAACAGTTCTATATCTTATTTAAGTTCAAGATAATACTACCAAGACATTATTTGTGAAATGTCTTATAATTTTGCTTACTRCTGTCTTTATTAAAAGGTAACTTAATTTTAATTTTTTAAGTAGACATTATAGTTTCCTAGTTCATCCACTAGCTATAGTTTTGAACATAGTTAGGTTTTTTTATTCCCTAATGATTATACTTTAATGTTTGTAAGACTTCACGTACTGTATTTCCAAATACGTGTTATCATTACTGAGAGTAGAGCACACTGGTTATGTTGAATTTTCATGCATATACATAATGAGAAAGCACAAAAGTGCAGCTCAATCCAGAGAGGTTGGCACATCATCTACAATAAAAGCATTCTACAGTGTGACCTAATTATATTTAATTTTATACCCAAGTTGATAATTTATTGAAGGGTGTGGAAATTAAACAAACCCATTAATAAAATAAAGCTTTTTCAAAAGGCAGAACAGCATATTCTGCCCACATGAAATATTTATCTTAGTGTAGAGCACCTATCACTTTAGTGATTAGAGACTCATCAGCTAAAAAAGCAATTAAAAAAAAAAAACAAAAAACCACAAACAAATATAACCAAACCCCTTAMATTCTTTCAACATTCTTGTCCTCCCAAAATTATGAATTCCAAATAGCTACAGACTACAATGGCTGACCTTATGTACTTTTCCTAATAAAAGATACTGTTTCCTGCCTTGCCCACTTTGGCCCACCATCTCCCCCCAAAAAGAGAAAGGAAAAAAAAAAAAAACAAAAAAATTCCTTTCAAAAGAAGGGAAAACTGGAGAAAAGTGATGCAGACTTTGATAAACAAACTTCCAAGGGAAGGGAAGGGAAGGGAAGGGAAGGGAAGGGAAGGGAAGGGAAGGGAAGGGAAGGGAAGGGAAGGGAAGGGAAGGGAAGGGAAGGGAAGGGAAGGGAAGGGAAGTTAAACAGCTTTCTAGTCTTGGATGCAAGACACTTGCAAAGAATTTTAGTTTTACAATAGGCATCTTCGACACAGAACGTTTGAAACTGTGCCATCCAAGAAAATGCGAATTCTTTTTATCACAAGTTCTCCACTTGCAAAATTGTGCAAAATCAATGGCAAAAGTATTAGGGACCTGTAACCTCTCCAAAYACAAAGGTGCAGTGCTGGCACATTCCTCTTATATGGACCCAGCACCGCATACTGCTGCAGCTGGTTTGGAAGAGGTCAGGCTGAAAGAGTTGGTGCTGTCAGTGTCAGGTAGGGTTTTTTTTACTTTCAGATATATAGACATTTTCTACATGGAATACTTTCACATACTGTACAGAATTTCTCTCTGGATTTTAGCATAAATCTAAAATATCTGCAGCTATCTTATGGAAGTTAAGATGATGAATAGTTATAGAAGCAGGAAAAACTGATATTCCTGATATATGCGTAAATAGTGAGATTGGTCCACRAATCACTGTCTGAAAAGTGTTCATGGCTAAAGTAATTTTGGTCCTCTTGAGAATGTTAATCTATGACAAAGTCAAAGAAAATACATGATGGTAAACCAGAATAGAGATTCACAGTATATMATTTATTTCTTAGTAAATATCTATTGGCATTCTCTTATGCCAAGATTTGTACAAAGTAATGAAAGATACCTCTCCTTGATGAAAATAATTTGAACTGTTTTACATTATAAAAGCTTGTGGATGTGTTAATCTTGACGTCCTGTAAATCTTGATATTCACTCCTCCAACCCTCTAGTGTAGATCAACCACACAAAGTGACAGAAGTTCTTGCAGTAGGGCTTCTTCAAAACTTTTAGGCAGGAAAACTTAGTTATGAAAACAGGTGAAGAAGTTAATGAGTTTCAGATACATGTATATATATATATACATGAACAACAACAAAAAAAGTAGAAATCTAGATGCCTAAGAGAATTATAGAATCATCAGACAGGATTTTGGTTTAGATTGATATGTAATATAGTTGGACAGGTTTTATGCATGTTTTTYTCTCTGTGTAGTATAATTTCATTTSATTCTTTAAAGTTACTAAGAAGTTTRATATGTCCCAGGCATGCTGCATTTGCTGCACTTGGGCAAGACATTGAAAAGATGAGCTAGAGTGAGATTGAGATTGCACTTCACATTAGAGGCAGGTATGTATAATTATTTAGTTGCTCCCCTGGAAAGAAACCCACTAAAGTGTGTTATTTCAGAGTAAGGTACAACTCCAGTTTGAACAGTTTTCCCAAACAGTACAAAAATTGTGACAGGAACTATTGCATAATTGTATATCTGCATCAATTCAATGACGTTGTCTTCCTGATCCTATCCATCCCAAAGAGCTGTAAGCTTTTTCCCAAGATCTTAGAGGTGTTGTGGCAGACAAACAGTATATGGATACAGAGTGCAAAAGAAACATCTTTTCCCAAAGTGTTCCCCCTGATCCTCAGAATAATGTCGGATATCTGACACTTTTGTTTGATCATGCTCCTAATCATGCAATTCAGGGACAATTTTCCATTTTTGATGGACACTGTAGAGCTTTCATACTTTGCTCCAGCTTTGCTGGTGATAAAACGCCTCATAATATCTGTAATCCCAGGCATTATTATTTGTTTTATTGGCATAAGGTTTTTGCTAGTTAGATTCTGTACATATAGACAGATGTATGACAGTGCCTGGAATTAATGGACAAACATCCAAGACTGAGTCCCTTGAATATCATCCAAGCTCACCTGAAGCTGCTTCAAATTTCCTGTGTCCCCACATAGGGCAGAGAACTTGAAACTATGCTTCCCCATCAGAAATTACTCATGATTTCATTTAAGAAGATAGGTTCAAATTCTGGTTCCACACACAGTATTAAAAAGTTATAGTCTCTTATAAGTTTTTTTTTAAAAGCCCTGATATGTTTATGTTATTTAATCCAGTTAAATAAAATGCACCGGCAGCAGGATTTTTCAGACGAGTTTGTTCTTATGTACACATTAATTTCAGAACTGCCCTTACACATCAGTACACTCTGATGCATGGAATTAGGAACTATTAATRCATCTTAAGAAGCTAGGAAGAACAAAACACTACAATTTATTTTCAGAAGTTWTTAGAAGTTGGTGAAGTCCATGTACCCCTATGAAGCAGACTTCTAGAACTGAAATTTACAAAATTTAAGGACTATTATATATTTTTACCTTCTGGTATACATAATTTCCGCATGCTGCAAAATATTTRTATTGTCATTGTTAAGTAGTCTGGGACACAAAGAGTTTCTGTCTTCTGATCATTACATAGTATTAAGAACAAAACTATTGTTTCACTATGTTTAACAAAAAAATTATCATAATTTACTAATTTTTGACAGTTTATTTTGTTTACCTTAACAGCTTGCCCAAAAGTGAATTTGACAGTGGTTTGGTGTGGGATATTTTTTGGGTGTTTTTTTTGTTGTTTGTTTGTTTAGTTGGTTTGGTTTAGTTTGTTTGTTTAGTTGGTTTGGTTTGTTTTTCTGTTTAGTATCTGATAATTGAAGGGAAAGAACAAAACCTTCAGTTGTATATCTAAATCAGTCACAAAATGTTCTAAGGGTAAAAAAAGGTGAAAAAAAGGTGTATAAATACTCAAGGTGTTACCATAGCTTTGCCACTGCTGTAATATGCTGTAAGCACATTAATTCTCAGTGTTACAGATCCACCAGAGGACAATGAATTATTTCTCTCTATCAGCTGCTCTGCAGAACTTTGYTCACCCACTTGATACCCCACAGACCAGTGTTAATAGTCACTGATCAGATCAGGATTTATCCATGTCTTTTTCCAGAGCCAAACATAATCCATGTTCTGCAAAGCAACAACACTTYTCGTTCACTTCAAAATATTTTGAAATTCAAACAAATCAAAAAATTTAAGAGCTTTTCTCAAACCTGTACTGTGTGTTTTAATGGTAGTTTGTTGCATGCTGCTCAGCAAAGACATTCTGCTATCACATCACAGCATTCAAGCAGATTATGTGAACAAAGTGTTTTCAATATCAGGGAAAATAGTATTTTGTTACGATGCTGGTAACTGATGATCTACATTTCTTGGTGACACCTGTCTTATAACTTGTACCTTCAAGTGGCTTCCCAACAAACAAACCCTTTTCTTTTACRGTACTCAAGAAATATGTTTGGGTTCTACATGCCTGTATTCCTAAAAATTACAAATTTTGTCTAACAGGGAAACTATATACATCTGTATATACTTATATAAACTATGTACTTCTGTGTGGAATACAGACATAAAAGRATAAGATTAAATACAGGTACATGCACACATATATGCACATATATAATAGACTCATTTAATTGAATGGCTTATGTTGGAAGTGACCCTAAAAATCATCTCGTTCCAGCAACYCTGCCATGGGCAGGGATGCCATCATCTATATAGAAATAAATATATGGGTATAGGACTGTATATAAATTTGAGGRAGCTGCAGGTGCTGTTTCAATACAATTTCATTTGCTTTGTCATTTTTTTCCAGAAAAAAAATTTAAAAACAAATAAAAGATTCTGCTTTTCATTGTATTATGAAGTGTATTTTAAATTACATTGTTATTGCTTCTCTTTAAAATATTTTAAAGAGAATACAGTACATGTAATAATTGTTTTTGCAAACTTCTCTACTTCTGAAATCTAGTAATTTGAATTATTGACTTCATATATTATAAGAAGCATAAAATAGGAAAAGCACCTAAGTATTTCTTATTTGACTACGTGTCTGAAGAACTGTTGTTTCTGTCTTTAAACATTCATCAGAGATTATCTGTTCATGCTTAATAAAGCACTGACTCTTGCAGTTTTCATTAGCTGAAGTGACTTCTGTCAACTTTGAGTGACTTCTGTTTGCCATGATAATACTTTACATTTATATAACAGTTTTCATTCAAAAGTATTTCAAAGTGCTTTGCTTAGTGTGTTTATAGAAGGGATAAATTAACCAACCAGTAAATTAGAGTTACCTCTGGAGTGAAGCTCTGCAGAAACTTTGTGCCAGACTGTTACGTGGGTTTATTTTTTATCTTTTACATAAAATTTCACTGATTTCAAGGAAGCAAAGCATACAATTAAATTAAACTGTGTTTTATAGAGGAGAAAAGAGTCTTGCTACTAGGGTGCTTGACTCCAACCAAGAAGTGTTCTCTGCTCCTTGCTTCTGCTGCACACTTCTTGTCATTCCTCCAGCAATTTGTTTGGTCTCATTTGAGCTTTAAAGAAAGTCACATGATCATAGAATATCTGGAGTTGGTAAAGAACCAAAAGAATCATCAAAGTTCAACTCCTGGCCCTGCACAGGACAATTTAAGAATCACACCATGTGCCTGAGAGCACTGCCCAAATGTTTCTTGAGTTCTGTCAGGCTTGRGGCTGTGACCACTCCCCTGGGGAGCCTATTCTGGTCTCCAACTCCCTCTATGTCAAAARCTTTTTCCTAATATCCAACCTAAACCTCCCCTGAGAAGACTTCCTGTCATTCCCTCAAGTCCTGTCACTGGTGATCACAAAGAAGAGTTCAGAATCTGCCTCTCCTCTTCCACTCACGAGGAAGTTGGATCTGCAGTTAAGGCGTTCCCTCAGTCTCCTCTTCTCCAGTCTGAATAGACCAAGTGACCTCAGCCACTCTTTGTGTGCCCTCCCCACCCATCCACCTTTCACCATCTTTGTGGCCCTCCTTTGGATRCTCCCTAATGGCTTTATAACTTTTTTATATTATGTTACCCAAAAACGCATGCAAGACTCCAGGTAAGACCGCCCCAGTGCAGAATAGAGTGGAACAATCACCTCCTTTGACTGAATGGCAACGTTGTGTCTGAGGAATTACTACTAATAATAATGCCATCTCAGCTTTGATGACTGTTCATGTGTACATAATTAATTACTTGAAATGCAAGCAAATCATAGTTAACGWTAGCCACCTTTTAGTAATGAATAAGCCCTCTTCTTCAAACAGAAAGATAATTTGTATTATGCTGAATTTGCAATGTGCTAATAMTATATCTAGCAAAGATCATCTTAGAGTTTGAAGCATCAATTATCTATCTAAGAAATAATACTCGATTTAATCCATATTGTTAGCAATTTCATTATATTGGATGAACTCCTGTCTATGTACAGCAATAAACAAAGTATCTTGAGGTTCTGGTTGGAATTTCTAGATGCTGTTTAATAGAACAAAGTTCTTTATTGGTATGTCATAAGATAGTTGCTATAAGAGGATGCAAAAATAGAGAGATTGTTCAGATGTGCAGTAAAACCAAGAAGTAGCATATTTTTTCATCTTCCTTTCTTTTTTTTTTTTAAATTTCAACTTGGCTAGATTATACTCCTTCATTGTGAATSCCAAACATCATAAAGTGTGTCAGTATTTTTTATTTTCTTTTAYTTTTTTCTTGAATGAAGTTGGCAATATTGGAATCTCTCCAAGCTAAACAGTTAAAGTAGCAAGTTGGTTTAGGGTGGGTAAAATAATTTACCAACATGGGATTTTTTCATTCAAGGATGGCAGGGATAAGAAAGTTCTTCAAAACTGGAAAAGGGGGGAAATTATTTTGCTTGTCTTTTGACATTCATGTTTCTCCCAGCCTCACCTCAGCATGACGTGGCAGTGTTTACAACTACCTTGCTGTGCTTTACAACAAATTAAATTCTTTTCCTTAGCCTACAGTAGACTATTCTATAGTTCTTTCTGAAGAATCCCAAGTGTCACAAGTAATTTTACAAAGTTTGCAACTCACARGAAATAGTACAAACTTCACAACTRGTTTCAGGTCCAGTGATGCAAYRAAATTACAGAAACTGAAGGGTAATAGGCACAACAAGGTGTTGGTTTTGGCCCACTGTAACTTCAGTGTAGCTGCTCATATGAGTAAATGTTTTCAGAATTGAAACTTTATCATTTTGTGAAATAAAGAGTGATCCAAAAACCCTGACCAAATAGCAAGCTGTGTAAGGGAAGAGTGTGTCACTTCTAGATACTCTAGGTTCTTTTCAATCCAATATAACAGTGTGCAAGAGGATTTTATTTATTTATATTTTTTAGGCTAGTTGCACCATTATTCACTGTTATTCAGATAAATAGACTTTGGCTTCTTGGACATAAGCACTGCTTCAAATTCATATTAGTAATCTCMGAAATTACTTCAAAATTGTTCCTGAATGTGTTTCCTGCTTCTCCTTTATGGGACATAAAGTAACTTCTACACATAACCATTAATTGACAGTAAAAGTTTTCAATTATRTGCAATAAAAATACCCAAAAGAAACAGAACTCTCTCCAACAAATGAACAAAAAAATAGAGAGATTGTTAGCTGCTCTGTATTATTAAAACAATCTACGTCCAAAATAAATTAATTAAAGAATAATTTCTTCTGGTAAAAATCTAGGAACTAGCTGTATCTTTGTATTGCAGCTTGCTGTGTGATAGCATAGGAGGAAAGAGCCCCCTAATGGCTTTAAGTTAGCTAGGAAAATAAAAACAAATTTTGCATTCTGTGACTTCAAGCTGGAAAGGAATACAACATTAATTTCCAAAAGGTCGAATTAATCTTTTGAGAAAAAAGTGACATAACTGAATCAGTTTAAAGTGTTGCAAAAAGTCCAGATTAGTGTTAACAACATCAAAGACCTGAAAGAAAATGCACAGTTTGTAATATACAAACTCTTAACTCTTTCTCATTTGTGTATTTTTCATGTAATTTTTCTGGATCTGACAAAAGAAGATGATTAAAATAKTTAATGTGGAAATGAATAACGTATCTTATGAGTATAAAAATATGAATGYAAGCTTAACTAATTGTTTGGTTTCTGATTCTCTTTTGAGCTTTAAAAAAATAAATTTAAGATTCAAATGAAATATTACCATTGCAAAAAAACCCATTTTTTAGTGTTATTTGGAGTTTCATGGTTTAGATGTAACCTGACTAGTAASAGACATTAATCTCAATGGAAAAAAAACTGTCTTTTAAATCACAGAATTACCATGATTTTTTTTTCTAATCAGAAAATTATAAGGTATATTTAAAGAGCACAGTATAGTGAACAAGACTGTTCAGAGAGAAAAGAGAGATGTTATAAGAGCTGTAGAAAAGCTTTTAAGCATACATAAAGGACTTCTTTAGCTAGTCAAATTGCACATGAAATATACTGAGACAGTCCTTAAGCTTTGTAAGAATACAAAGTGAATTAGACATTCATTTATCTTAGCTCTTTATAAAATACTGTCTATGCTTGGTAAATCTAGATCTCAATACCCATGTCTTTGTCTCAGTGTTAAAATTTTCACTCAGGTAATTAAAGTGTAAAGGGTTTCCTTGTATTATTTATGGTCAGATTCTGCACTCAGACTCCATAGTCAATGTATGCAGTGCTCACCTTTGGTAGAATTTTATGGAGTAAAATACCACACAATAAAGCTATGGTGGCAAAATGGGCCCCCAAGACAATGTCTGGCTACCTGGAAAGAGTTTCAGAAGGAAACATCAAAATTGCTGACATTTGTGTATATAAGAAATAACACAAACCCTATTCATTTAGAAGATACGAGGTATTAAAATAGCACCAGTGTTATAGTTTAAGTAAGCCCTTAGYTTGGGATCATCAGTTCAGTTCCAGTTTTGCCAGTGCTTACTCACACGATACATTATAGCAGAAAAAACTTTCTCTTAAGCTTTGCATATTTTATYCCGGTGGCCACTTAAATACCCCCTTGAAATTATTGTTAGTTTGTGAAAAACCTTTATATACCCAAGGCCCTTAATTCTTATATATCTTTTAAAAATGATAAATATTCATTTCGACAACTCCACTTCTCATTTGGGTTTTTGAGAWGACATTAATTATTTCGGTATGGTGTTTTATGGAAATTTATTAAAATTTCTTGGTAAAGGAAGTGAAGAAAGTGCTTTTCTGTAGTTATGATTCTTTAGTCATTGGATAAATAGGATTACACATAGGTCCACCTCCTAGCAGCAAGACCTTGCTATAGGCAGTTTCCTAACTGGCCAAAGGATTGGAACACTGTACTTGGCTGGGTCAAAGTTTACTTAAATGCTTGTATTAATAGATTGATGCCTTTACTTCACCCAGAGGGAATAATCAGAATATCTGGCATACGAAAAGCTCTGCAGTATGGAACAAGGAGCAGAGTGCACAAACTGATGAGGAAGGTGGTGCATGTTGTCACAGCTGGAAGCAATGTGCTGCATGTGCCAATGAAGGAGCTGTCTTAGTGTTATGCTCCTGTGGCCTGTAGACACCTAGTCAATCAACTTCCTCATGTACTTCAAATCCAAAAGCTGGGTTATTCCAGATATAGTCTATCACCTTCAAAATCACAGCAATCTATCAGAACCTATCACCTATGACAGCAAAACCACTTAAAACACAGCTGAAGGAAATACATAGAAACTTTATGTGGAGCTCTGCAGTTAGGAGACAGTAGAGTCAATGTCATRGCAAAGCAGGCAATCAGTCCATGGGATGGCTGCTTCAAACATACAGCACAGTGTAACAGAACATCCCAGGTTTCATATTTCAAGTCACAAGCCTTGATCTTTGCTTTGCAGGCAGAATGCTAGCAATAACTACTGTATAGATAAAAAATGGCAGTCTAATGATAAATTATTTAAGGCTGACCATATTTGCTCAGCAGTAGCATGTTTGCAGTGGAAAGACAGATACTATTTCAAACTGCTGACAAGCACTGAGAAATCCTTCAGGTAAATACTCTCTCTACCTGGCATCACAATATGTACACTAATGGATCAATAATATGGGAGAGCTTGTTTGCCTTTATTACTCCAGACTGTTTAGCATGTGTGGGCCAAGTTACATTAAAACATCATCCAAGTAGTTAGAAATAATCTTTTCCGTTTCACTCCATTCACCTTAAGGGTTAAGCATGATAAATGCAATGCACAAATCATGTCCTCTGAATTGTCTTTAGGGGTACATAACAATTGTTACATATAGCCTGTGAATGAAAGAAATAMAAGTGCAAAAATGCATTCTGAGAACAAATATCAAAGCTTGTATTTAACATGCAGGATACAAAAAGAATAATATCTTTCTTATCTGCTCAGAAAAGCAAATGATAATTTCCTTACCTGGAAGATCAAACTCTGTATATCATCAATAATATGCGAGGTAAGGGGAGAGAATGAATTTTTGTCTTCCTTAATAAGCCTTTCTTGAGAGAAGCAGAACATGAGAGATGTAATTGTAAGTRAAACGAACTATTCCAAGATCCAGTCTGTCATCAGTTGCACTGGCTTAGAGCTGGCATCCTCTTGCAAATGAAAAAAAGGTAGCTCAGCAAGTTCTCCACTGAAGGAGCTCAATATCAGTGTTATCAGGCACCAGCTGTCACACACTGATGCTACAGTGGGTACGGTCTCCCTCTATTGCATGCTTTCTCTCGCTTGCTCTCCCTCTCTCTCACCCTGACGTTCACTCAGCTCTGAATCTGAGCTCCTTCTGCTGCTGTATAATCAATCCAGCCTGTCTCAATCTAATAGGCCTCTCTTTAACCAGCCAATCAATAGCACACATTCCGCTGCTGCTCCCCAGGGTCTTTACCAGGAGCAGTACAAACAATAAGAGTTTGGCCAGCAGTTTAACTAAGTATTTTTTCACTATTTTATCTCTGTTAAAGAAAAATTGTTTAGGAGAGCCCAGGTTCAAAGCTATCTTTCTCTGTGTTTTTYGTGATAGTTATGTAAACACGCACATTGCACTGCAGTAGCATTCTGAACACTTTAAAATTTTTACCCATTTTACATGTCTTAGGGTGCATATTTAAAAAGAAAGAAAGTAAACACATGCACACACACTCTCCCCCCCACGGTCCAGTCTAGAAAAGAACCTGCATGCCAAGCCCCAGGCTTTGTGTTCTGAAAAATCCAGTAGTGTGTTTTGTAATTTGAATTGTTTACGGCAATTGTGGAAATTTAACGTAAACCAAGAATCAGGAGAATTGGACTTCACAGAGTGTGTTCCTAACCCCTGYCAGCTTGAACTAACTTCTTTTCTACACTATCTGTGTTTCACCTTGTGTGTCTTGTGGGAGGTTATGTGGGTTTTGTTCTTTGTTTGTTTGGGGGTTTTGTTTATTTCTTTATTTGCTTGGGGGTTTGTKGTTGTTTGGGGGCTTTTTTTTAAGAATTTATATGGAAACATCATAAATTCAGATACAAGAGGTGAAGATACAGTATCTATTCAGCAGATTCACATGGGACAGCTAGAATAGTGATCAGAATTAACAGACAGCTGCAAATATCTGCAGTATGCTTCAAGCACGCCTTATCTTTCTCTGTACTTCACTCCCCACATGTGCAAGAWATAGACTGTCCTTTATTGGGTAAAAACAAAATTTCAGGAAGAATATTGTGCAAAGTARGTATTTTTATGCAATACACTGGCATGCTTTTTCAATTTTTTAAAATTTAATTTTATTTCATAATTCAGGGACACTAAATCATAAGGACATTGATTTAAGGCCCACTCACTYTGCTTGCRGGTAAAAATTATGAACCRAATCTCGTGCTCAAGCAAACTGTGYGAGAGYACTGACCATCCTCTGAAGTCCAGAAGGTAGGTTGCATCAGTCACAGGTGTTTCTGCATGGCAGGACATTGACACCATTGTGTCACAAAAACATGAGTTCAATGCATTCAGTGATTTTCCAGAGAACATGCTGTCCCATTCTTTGCTGGTTCCCTCATATATGATTCTTTCAGAAATTCATCTGAATGTGGTAACAAAATGACAACTTTGATTTTCTACCTTTTCAGTGTTTGGACTATCCATCAGTCTTAGGATCTCTCAATAGTTTTATTGCATGAAGATCTTGACTGAGGTCTTGTCCTGAGAACAGAAACTTGCAATCCAGATGTTTATTCCGTGGCTAAAATTGCCTTCTTAGAGAGCTAGCATATGTAAAACCTTTTACCAAAGTATGAACACTGTAGCCTACAATCAGAGTCTGRCAGAAGCATAAGGAGGTAAATGTACCCATAATTAAATAAGATTTTCTTGTGACAACCTGGTTGATTGGGATTTCCACTTAAGTCATGGGATTTCTTGCACAATCTCTCAGGAATGCTCAAAAAGGKTTTCTCATTTCCAGTCCCTTTATCAAAAAATCTCCCACTAAACTCGTATCAGATAGATCAGGTAGTTTCTGCATTATATAACCCACCTAGCAGACTATCCAGACTTTTGATAAACAAAAGCTGGTGCTACTAAGTCATCAATTTTATGTAAGTGTCTTGAATTACTATCCTGAAAATTCTAGTCAAAGACTGAAGGGGAAAAACAGCAAGAAGAAAGAGACCAGCTATTAAACTGGAGTTTGCTATACAAGAAGGAAATATATGGTGCTCATAAACAATAAGAGGTATCTCTAAGACCATTCAGAGAAACAGAGCTACCAGGAAAAAATTCCATTTACTCTAAGTGTTTATACAAGAGTGTGTGTAAGGTCATGTGATGGCTGAAAATAACAATACATTTATGCACTTGAATCTCTTTCAATACACATACCAAAAAAAACCAAAACAGGGGGAAACAACCAATGAAGTCCTATTATTCACAGCAAGTTCAATTCATCCATTCTTCTTGTGAAATTTCACAGTATCAACTAACAATCTCTGATTTCCCAGATGCATATGGARTACCTCATTAATTGCAGCCTAGAAAATATATTTAACAGATGTCTCAAGTGTTTTGAGTGCTCTGGATCAGCTAAAAGATTYTCATGGATAGAGAAAAAGATTAACATGAGAAAATAAAAGTGAAGATCAATAGAATTATATGAATGTAGATGTGGTGGTGAAAGTSTGAGAGTCTGTATAGGCCTGCAGGATGGAAAAGGGACAAATAGGGTGTTCTGCCCTTGAAGGGAGGGTGGGAGSAGGGAGGGGTAGGACAGTGCAAAGTTTTTTGTGGGTCTCAGAGAAAAAGGCCCAGTAACACACAGTGTAATGAAATAGCTGTTTAAATAGGAGATTATAAAGAGGACTATAGATCCTTGCATTCTTTGTGTCCTAACARCCCTTCTTTCACATAGCACAGACCAATGGCAGACTTTCCTACAGCACCATGTGCCAATTCCATTCATTGAGAGGTCCTTTTTTCCCTTCCATGTTGGTGAACACTTTATTTTGCATAACAAAGAGAGCCACATACCATCTCCTGATATTTTGTAATGATATCTCTGTCTGTCCTAACACTCACCTGCACAGCATAAACTGATGGGGAACATGCCAACGGGGGACATTCCCTTAAAGCAGCTGCTCACATTAGCATTAGGGCTGCTCAAGCCCTAAGCCTGGGACCCAACAGAGCAGGCATGGATCGTCCAGAGCCACTGCGTAGAATGCAGTGTTATCCACAGGGCTCCCCATACAGATGGGAAGAGCTCTGTTGCATGTATTGGAGTAGGAGCTCAATTTCCAAGTACYCCTCTGATATTCTTCTTCCTGACTGCTTTCTGCAGCTAATCGAATCTACTGCATGCAAACAAAACAGCAGTTATATGTGAGGTACTATTGCAAAATTGTGCAGTTTTATATTTTAGTGTCTGGTTTTTGTTTTCAGGCAAAGGCAGGATTGTCAGGGTCACATTTTTAGAGGATGACTGTGAATCTCAGCAACTGAACTTTGATATAAAAACTGTTTACTGAAATATTAATTGCATTTTTAAAATACAAATGTTATCACAGAGTTGTTCAAAGGTAGCTTTAGATTCTACATATGCTCTGTGGAGCTTTGATTTGTACTGAATGAATGTGAAAATATCTCTTTAACCTTCATGTATGTTTTGAAGTATGATAAATTGTTTCAAGAATGTGTTGATTCAACAYATCACATCATGATGATTTAGAACTGAGCTTATTTATTTTCAGTGGATTAAAAAAATGGTTGTTATCTAGCTAAATATATGTTTAATACTGAAGGGAWTAATGTTGAGATGAATGTGRAACATTGAGCTAAACAATCYCAAAGTAGCCTAGAAAAAAAGGCACACTCTACAAACTTTATTAAGAAGCTCTGGGCATCCATCTGGTTTTCATTTTATTTTACTTGTTTTGGGGAAAATTAAGAAGCAATGTCATAGAACASTTCTATTGGAAGCACCATCTTATCAAGTGTAATTCTGTATGAGAAATTGTTTCTTCACTATTTCAGATTCAACTAACAAGAGGAAATATATGTGGTTCCTACAGCATGATTCCAAAAATAATCAAGATAGTTCTTCCCTATCCAATGATCAAAGGAAAGTCAGAATATTGAATATGCGGCTTCATGAGACTGCATCTTGYGAACATCTAATAACGAGTAGCAGATTTGCCTATACATAGAGATGCCTTTGATAAATTCYCTCAAAGAAAATAAAAAGTCAGGATTCAACATTTTACACCTTTCACAGGAAAGAATCAAATGGGCTTTCTACATTGCACATAAACACTGATTCTATTGTTTGTACAATTGCTGAGTGCCTCATTCAGGCTTCAAGTTCTSCCAAGCTTTAACACATTTTTAAAGTTCTCAGGCTAATCACAGGCTGAAAATTAGGCACTTCATATTCAGCTACTCAATGTAGAAACCTAAAATATTTTTTTTTTTTAGTGATGCTTAAGAAAAGTCTTTTTTGATAGATGAGGAAAAAAGTATATATAAGACTTTCAAATTCTCAAATGTAGATACAAGAATACTGAGGATAGATTTTGTCAATTTTATTTCATATTTCCTTAGGAAAATTCCCTTTCAGATCTGGAAGGGCATGCTTAGGAAAGAAGCCAAGGTACAAGCTCTGAGAGATAAATAAGATAATGACAAATCTTTGTGTTCTAKATAGTATTTGTCATTATTCCTCAGTGATGCTAAGCAATATTACAAGAGACAATGGGCAGAAACTAAGGAACAGGAAGTTGCACCTGAACAYGAAGAAAAACTTCTTTATTGTGAGGATGATCGAGCACTGGAACAGGTTGCCCAGAGAGGTTGTAGAGTCTCTCAAAGTAGAGATATTCAAGAACTCTCTGGAYGCAATCCTGTGCGATGTGCTCTAGGATGACCTTGCCTGAGCAGGGAGGTTGGACCAGATGATTCACTGTGGTCCTTTTCTTCATAGAATAGGAAACTGTTACAATTTAATTAGATTCTTTTTTTATCTATTTTAAGATATAGAAGATAGTATTTAAGTTTTAGAGATACTTAATTCAGTTTTGGTAAATGTGCTGGTGAATTAGAGAAGGTAAATATCCWTTTATTAAAGACTTTGACCTCAGCCATGAAAGTTATGCATATGAACATGATATAATATAATGCATGTCCATAAATCACAATATACCTTATTTTCTATCTGAATGCTTTAGTGAACTTCAGGGTGAGCATTGTTTTTAAAGTGCAAACCAATTTAAATGAAATTTTTTGTTGTCACCACTGTTAATATTTATAMTATCATTGTTTTCTTGATCAAACAATCTTGACAAATAATTCACTAAAATATGATGCAAACTAAATAAGTAACATTTCTAGGACTATATTTGCCTTCCCTATGTAAARGTCATCCACTCCAAATTTTTGAACGCTTCTCTGGGAATTTACCAGACCTACTTTAAATTGATCTCTCTCTATGATCTATTTAAGACAACAGAAATTTATCTTTTTCACAGAATTCAGAATCTTCAAAGGGCCTCACTGATGTTAGTGAATGAAATGGGCTGTGCTATTCTCAAAGCCTGCTGAAACGGAAAAGCTCATAACCAAACATCTAGGGGGTTTTTCTTCCTCAGCAACACCTAAATTTTTTTATTCCTCTGAACATCATGTCCACATCTAATCTACTTCTTGGAATGTTTGTAATAATTTCTGAATGTTGCATAAACACYGTTTGGTAGAGTTAGCCTAGGTCAAGATTTTCTTAGGCATTTAAAATGCAGGTAATTGTTGAATTCACCTATGTAAAAATTCCTGAGTCCCAGAACAATAGAATTAAGTTTCCCTGAGTTTTTCAGTAAAACACAGAAAAAAATAATTACTGTATTTAAAAATAAAAGGATCTTCATGAAAATTTACAGTTGCTATAGGGCCTGTAGCTTCAGAAATTAAATATTTGCATGGAGACCTAATTCTCATTGGAAGTAGTTTCTCTTCCCTAAAACACTGATAATAGTGAAGTCTGAAAGTGACTTACATAGAGAGAGTAACCTACATAAATTACTAGGATACATCTAATCTACCAGTATGACCTTCAGCTACTGACTGAAGTTCCCAGCATGACAACTGAATTTTGGTTTTTTGTTACTTTTTTTTTTTCAAGTTCAGAATGTTGTTAAAGGGCAAGAATTAAATGCTCTCTCTTCATGTCAGTCTTTGCCCCATCTCTCAGTATCCCATGCCCATATTTTGGAGCCTCCTAGGTGTCCACTTCTCTAGGCTCTCTTGAGCTACCTTGCGTCATCCTGGAGTGAACAAAAATACCTAAGTCTAAACAAAATAAAAATTTGAGGCTGCTATGCCTATAAAACTAAGCTTGCCCTATAAAAAGGTAAGTCAGAGAAATTATCTGGGGAAGAAAAAAATTCTRCAGTAGTTAACCTAATTGAAACAAAGCTGAGCTTCAAAGTCACACAAACCTAAGTTCTGAGGAGCAACATGTTGATATAAAATCTGAGACCTGCCTCTAGCAATAGCCACAGTATATGATGGGACTGCCAATTACAWAATTTTTCTCACAACCCATATTCTRTAGTTTTATTGTTCTTGATACTGAAGTTTTGCAAAATATAGGCGAATTAAATGTGCTGTTATTATATACAAGACCGGCTCCATAGTGCAAGAGACACACAGTGAAAGACTTTTGCTTAAAACAAAGCATCGTGCAGTGGCCTCAGAAAATTTTAAACTTCTGACCCTTAATTTTCATYAAGGGTCAAAAGATGGAGGGTCTTTCAGTAGCATTTTGCTAAGTAACATTGTCCTGCAAGTCTTAGAAGGACCAAGCTGGGAAAAWTTTGAAAGGAGAAATGCAACAGTACAAATGTTGAATTTGCCATGAATTTTGAATGTTGCTTTTCCTGCAGTAGTATTTACTACTGGACTGTGTCCTACGTCATCTTGAGTCATTGATGACGTTTGCCTGCACACACTCAATTCTCCCCTATTATGGGCTTTATTGTCAAAGACAAATMATGTATTTTGATTAAATTCTTGTTATTTGGAGCTTGATAAGAASTATTAATTTGTTTTGAGTAATGTGTTATGTACATTTTCATACTTTTTCACAACAAATTCTTAAAAGCAATGTGTTTATAGACTGTGAGGCTGTCAGTGTTCAACTTTTTGTGTTTTTAAAATGTATATCATATCTGGGTAATGTATAAACATTAAATTTTAGAAGAAAATCTCTACGGAGGAAAATAATTTCAATTTTCTTATCTTTTATTATCATTAGGGGCACTGCAGTAATGCTAGTCAAAATGCTATGCATTTTACAATGCTTACACAGAACAGTCTAAATKATGATTTTAAGTTGAAAATGTGCTTACTGCACGAGGACCAAAATGTAATTAGTGTTATAGCACAAATAATATCTCTCCCTATGCTTCTGTGAAGTATTTATTGCAATTTGTCATTGAATTAGGCCCACAGAATTTTGCCTRTGTGCATTGAAAAAACAGATAACCTAAAAGTTTTTTTTTGTTGGGGTTTCAAATTCTGGCAAGCAGGCCTATCAAAAAGATTTAACTTTAGCCTGTAATATTCCTGTCAACCAATATTTAAACTCCCAATATYCAAATATTTATCTATTGAACAATGCAGACAATAGAAAATGCTTCAGGCACAAAGAGCAAGAGAAGCTGATAAAACACAGCTAATATTCAGAACTGACCTCTGTATTATGTCATCAATTTGAATAGGATATTTTTCCAGTGTATGTCAAAAAAAATTTAGAGGATCTAAATCGAAACTATAAACCAATTTAATTCTTTAAAACAGACTTTGAGTTTATTTCTCTAGCTTGCACAGAGAAAGTCCAGGGAAACATTACTTTGAATTGCTTACTCTTGGAAGTCAGGGTTTAACATGTGAATGCCACACTAGCAGTGAAGCAAAAAGATAAYGTGCACAGAGTCTCAGTGTATTTCCTAGTGCAGGAAATTATGTGTCCTGTTTAGCAGAGAAGGCTCTAAATGACACAGGAGAAACTTAYCCTCTGTCATGCTTCATTGAAAGTACTCACTGATTTTTTTACTTCTTGGAGTCACATTCATAATCTTTCTGATTTAAGGCAGTTTAAGTTTTCCTCAGAAGTYCACAGGCAAAAAACCACCAAAACTAAAACAAATAAAAAACCATAACCAAAACAAATTAAAAAAAYGGGAAAAAAGCCCCAAACAAATGTAGCATGCCAGTCCTCTTTAAAATAGAATTGCCTGCCAAATAGAGTAGAAATTACCTAACAAAGAGGTCAGATGATAATATATTTCAATATATTTGCAAGTATTTATTTTAATGTACTTAATACAGAGAAACTTACAAATGTAAGGTTGCAAATACATCTAAATCACATCCAGTGATTGCTGTTGTTGAACCTGAAATACAATTAAAAGTAGTGAGAATAAGGTTAACAGGATTTTAATTAACAGAATAATTTTCAATCTTAATTAGTCATCATGTATATTTATTGCCAAAAATAATTATTTTTACATAATCAGGAATATTCAGCACAAGATTAACAGCTACCTATCAAGAAAATTGATTGAAGTTTGGTAGAGTTTCTGGGCTACCTAGMTGTCTCTCCAGGATCTTAACCCTACTCAGTTATGATGGATTTAGATTTCTATATAAAGAGAAACACAAACAATTCTTCTTGTGCAGTGAAGGGAAGACTAGCAATTAACCAAAATGAGTAATACGGAAAAAATAAAAAAGCAAGAGCAGTGTAAAATATGTGAAGTTCTCTATTTCTTCCTTGGAGACAAAGAAAATAACTAAACTTGCTTGTATTTGATTTTCAGTCTGTCTCAAATTCTCCTCAGCWGTCTACATTTTGCCCTCAGAAGTTTAGAATATGTTTTTTTGGAGAGTTCTTKCCTTGCCTAAAGAATCATTATCTTAATGGGAATTCCTATATTATGTGTCAGGATCTGCAGTTCACTACCCTTCTTCTAGGAATTTAGCTGACTGCCAGGCTGACATGCAGAAAGAGCTGCTGTGGAGCTCTGGAGGAAGCCTCAGCAGATATTCCCTTCCACCACCTTTGCTTGTGACCTGCTGCAAGATCTCCTGTAAGCTTCACTGTGCCACACATGCCTTCAGATGCTTTTATACCTCCTTGATCCTATTCTGAAGGCTTGATTTACTTTTAAATCTTGAGCTTTTCTTCTTACTTTGATCTTACTGAGTGATTGCTAATCCTGCATATTTTCTCAGAATCATTTTCCTTGCTCGGGCACTGTGGACTGTGTCCATGTTGGTGAGGTCACTGTCCTGMTGGTTGTGAGGGGCTTCTTTGTGCCTGGCTCACCTTGTTTTGGAGATCAGTCCCTTCCCATTTCTCTGTGACAGATAGTTCAAGTGGGAGACAGGAACAAAGACATCAGCTTAAAAACAGCAGAGCTGAGCCCCCATTGAGGTTTGTTCTTGCTTTTTGCAACAACTTTTATCATCAAGCTGACCCTGAGTCCAGCAAGGTAATCTTGTTAAAGGGGAAAGTGCACCTCTGGACCTGGCAGTATGTTACCTCATCTTTTCACTGGAGACAGTAGCAAACAAATACTTTGTTTGCCAAGATTATTTTTAAGTTTCTTTTTTTTTTCAAATTTTATTTTTTTTATTTTCAACTTTCCTTACAGTTACAATGGGCATGTTGTTTCCTGTCTGATTTTTTATTTATTTTTCTTCATGGAGACTGGTAAAAGCTTTTTTCTGTTCTCCTAGTCAAGATCACCTTAAAGGTATTAAGGTTTCATCCTTGGTGAGGTTTTTTTCATTTGTTACTTTGGTTTGTTGTTGTTTGGGTTTTAGGTTTTACTCCCAAAATGAGAAAAGCAGAAATGCAAGGAATAAAATTACTGTAATAGCCTTATCATCTTGTTATTTCCTTCTTCTCCCTCTTCAGCTCTCCAAAACCCATCCTCTGCAGGCAGAGCAGTCCCATCTCTTTCAGCCTCTCATGCACCCCTTTAACAATTTTTATGGTCCCTTACCAGACAGACTCCAGTGTGTCCATGTATTTTTTCACACTGTGAAGTSCAGGGATGGACCCAGAACTCTAGGTGTGACCTTACCAGTAAACTGGAATGGCACCTCCCCTTGACCAGCTGACCTGTAGTACAATTCCAAAGGCTGTTGACCTTCTTTCTACTGGAAACATCACTGGAACATGTTAAATTTGTAGTATTCCTGGATCCTGATGTTATTTTCTTTAAGACTGATTTCCTGCCTATTGTCCTCCAGCACATACTACTGCAGGGTCTGAATGGCAGCACAACCACAGCACATGAACATCTCCCTAAAGTTTTGAATCATCCAAAGACTTGATCATCACCCAGGTCATGGATAAAGATCTTTAACTTATTGTCCCCTTTATTAGTGCCTGAGCCACACTATGTCTTCTAACCTAATCCCTGCAAGCTTTGAAAATGTCTTTATATTTATCCTAACTCATGTCCCTGCGTCCATCTCTTGTATGCTTTATTTTTATATTTGTGTTTTGTTGAGACCCCCTTGTTTGTACATATAGGCATATTGTTTACATTATTGTGAAGGTAAAATGTTGCCCTGCCAATTGTGACTGTGTTTATTTTTCATGTTTCTTCTGATGGAAATGATACTTATGAGAAAAGAGACGCTTGACAGTGCTGAAATGCATKTTATCCTAGGGTGAAGCAGTTGAACCCTGGGCAAGAAGCAAGGTAGTTATTTGGAATTCATTGAGAAGGATATAGTGCAAAACAGGAATTTACTACTTTGCCTGAGGTTTGGAGATAAAAAGTCAGTGTCTTAACATTAAAAAAGGCTTAGCAAGCTTCAGGAGAAATGGGGAAAGAGTGCTGAGGTTCACTTGCAAGAACATCTTTTCTAAATTGTGATTCTGCAGGACTGCATAGAAAAGGGCTGTTAAGTCACTCTGACTGATAACCTGGTCTGTTAGGGAGGGAAAGGAAGTGTTTTTATCTGATATATTTTCAGTCTCACAGAATAATCCCTTTTCTTTATTGCCAATGWCAACTTAATGATTTCCCTTTTTCTTGTCTTACTGTAGGAAACAAACAACACATTTCTTGCCCTTCTTCCAGCTCTSTACTTAGATTTCAAGGTGATACACAAAATGTCTCCTGTGTGAGGTCCATGACAGTACTTCTTTTTTTATAAGGGACATCTTTCTTCATAATATTTTAATAAAATAAGAAGCACTGCTAAAAGAAAGTAAACTTCAAAACTTACTTGTTTCTTCTTTTAGCTGAAGTGGTGATACTCTGCAATGACTGGTATGGTTTAATGCAGATACAGTTGGGACATATAAAAATTGGCAGTAGGTCTGYACTGTGAAAGAATTATCAGTCACAGTATGCCTGATGACTACACTGTATTGTTCTCTGATTGTGTCCTGGAGCTCCTTGCACTATTTCTATCAAATGTTTCCCTGTGTTGTATCAGGTCATATAATACTGAATCTCAAAATCAGAAATCACTGTCTCAGTTTAGAAACAAATTTAGGAGAAGATACTCTGGAAGGAGTTGTCTCCTCTAAAAGGGTTCCACAATCCCTTTCCACCAACAGGAGATTAATACTAATGGTGAAAGTGAAAAAAAAAMCCCAACAGTTTATTAACAAATAGAATGCTCACAAAGCAAGGGGGGAAAAGTAATTAAATGCTAGATATTAAACTGTCAGATATTTAACCTTATCCCCACGCACACCAGAACAAAACCCCAGAATTCCAGGGAAAAAAACTAGCTCATGCCACATGGTAGAAGATGGCACCAGTGTCTCTTTCAGGAGTATAAAAACAAACAGAAGTTTCATGCAGCAGTTTGGGCAAAAGATGAAAATCTGGAGAGTCTCTGGCACTGACSTMCTCTCCACAGCAGATGAAGCAGCTGGGCTAGAACTTCTGAGTGTGCTTTTGCTCACTGGTTTGACTTTCCCCAGGTTTGGGGGTGGAAGAGAGTGTTCCCTCYCCTGCTGATCCTGACTGACCCCTCTCCTGCAGGTCCTGTTTTCTCAGGTCTTGGAYTAATAAGCTGCCGCCTCAAAAATTGCAGAACAATTGCTGTTGGAAAGGAAAAAAAAAAACAGGAAAGGAAAACAACTTCTTGCCTGGGCTAACCAAACCATGGAAAATCCAGACCGCACTACATCCCTGGAGCCCGGCAAGTGAGATTTTGGGAAAGCTGCCAAAGAGCTTAAATCTCCCCTCTCCCCTGGCCACACCTAAAAGATACAGCAAGCATTTTTGGGCATAAAGCAGAGGATCAAGTAATAGAATAAACATCATAAATCACCCCAAAACAAACACCTAGACAAAGTTGATATCCACAAGTTCATAGGCCTTGAGGGGATGCATATATGACTRCAGAGAAAGCTGGTGGACATCACAGATGAGTGACAGTGGTCGTGCAAAGTCACCAGCCAGCTTCCTCAGCACTCATAGCTGTACCCCATCAGGGTAAATGGACTTATGTATGTAAAATTTGCCTAAATATTCCCTGACATGATCTTCCACCAAGGCCAAATTTTGGGGTTTGGGTGAGAAAGATGTATGAATTTCATCTTTTTTATATTTAAGTAATTCTGGCATCTTGTTTTTGGCCTTTTGGATTTTTTTTTTGTTCGTTTTATTTTTCCTATGGATACACTTTAGATAAAGAAATTCTACCTGCACCTTCTTCTTCTCTAGGTATTGGATGCAATATGCACGTGTTCTAACTTYCCAAGTAACCTCCAGAATCCTGAGAATTATTGGAAAAATGGCAATATTTTCATCTCTTAAGGAAAATGCCTATTTACTTGTGAACCTGTGAAGACCAGGGTCAAAAACTTCAATATTGTAAAATCTACACTACTATTTCTCTTGAGTGTATCTCTTGAAAGAGAGCTGCGTCTTTCAAGACAATTTCTCAAAGTATTTCCACTATTTAAATGTATTGAAAAAAGATTATTAGTGAAAGGATTCTGTYGCTGTTCACCACAAATGAAGAAGAAGCAAGAGTATTTACTGCATTATTTACAGATTTGGTGGTATCTYTCCATACATTTGACAAAAATAGCATCACAGTACTACTAAAAGTCTTTCACTGGCTTTTATGCTCCATTGTTCATACAACTATTTTTATGCCAGTGTCATTAGATCAGCATTTTCTCAGCTCAGTTTAGGCTAGTCAAAACTTGTCTTCCTTATTGTTCTTTACTGCAATAATTGCTTTCCCCTTTGGGTCATTTACTTTAGAGTCATGTCATATTGCTGACGACAGAAAGCATGCATATGACAACATTCCAAGTGTTATTTATTTATTTATTTATTTATTTATTTATTACATTACATTCAAGAACATTACTCTGCCCTACCGTTGTGCTTTAATTACTGTACAGCGTATTTTAAATTATAAACGGGAGGCTTTTTTGCAGGATCTTTCTGTGCGTTGCCACTGCCATCAGTATTTTGCAAATATATGCAAATACTTCATATGAGAAAATGTATATTCTCTGGTCAACAGTTTAAAAAAATCCTATTTCTGAAATCTAAGAGAGCAACAAAATAATAAAGTGCTTAAATATATTAGAAGAGATGAGAAAAAACTGTGATTTAATTTTTGATTAGAAAAATCAAGGATACTTTGTCTTTGAATACTGTCTTTCAAGGATTATTGAAAATATCAAAATCTGTTAGAAAAAAAGATTTTTTTTTTAATCTAAAATAACCTTCAGACATTAGGAAGATACCAGCCACATTTTGTTCAAGCTGGGAATGATAGAAATAATAACATCCTTGTAAGGATATTTGAACTATTTCTGTGACTATGTATTTTTGAAATTACTTAATATTTCCTGTATTCTCAGGAAAAAAAAAATCTGTAGAGAGTTCCTCTTAAAATTGGATCAGAATAGCAGTCTTAGACTTGAGCCCTGTTAAAAGTTTGCTAAATTCTTTACACATAAGGCAATAATATYGTGCCAGTTTTCAGAGGAGACAGAGATGAGACAGCAGCAATGCACAAACTCAGCTGCAGAATTCTATTCTTATAGGAAAAAAGGTTAATGCATTTTAATGTGTTTCTCTGGTAAATGGCACAAAAGTAGGAATCCATCCTATTTTTTTCTGAAAAATGTGTGATGTRGAAATATTGACAAGACCTCTTGAAAAAATGTGTCTACATGAGTGGTATGAGGAAAGAAAGAAAGGTGGAAAAGAATAGCAGAGAAAGATACTCAGAGAATTGAAAACAATTTTGCAGAATCTCCCTAAGGTGTGGTTTGGACAGCGAGAATTTCTAAGATTTTTTTAAGTTTCTTGACGAGTTATTGGATGGTCATAGTTCACATGTTTTTATCAGRCAATTTTTTGCACTATCTACTGCAGGAAGAGGGAACAGCAGAGAGTCTGTAATGAAAAGATCTTGAGGATATCAAGAATTTGCTCTGAAAATAATAGACATAGAAGGCAGAGTGCTGCTGACATTCCTCACTGGAGTAAATTGTCWAAGGACCAGGCACTGTAGAAATTGTAAATATCCTCAAAGATAAAAATGTCATCAGGATCAACAACTAAAGTYAGAAGTGTTCACAGGTTTTTAAGAAAAAGAATGTGAATGGTTTTAGTTGTGGCTGTTGTCGTTTAGAAAAAACTTCAGCATATTGAAGTTTTCCTAACGGCTTCTCTGAGAGAATGATGAACACTAGAGCAATGCTGATGTATTCCAGTCTGAAAAGGAGGAGGCACTTGATATTTGAAAAGAGCATTCTTCTGTATCAAGAAGAGTAGAGAAATCACCCTTCATTCTTCCAAGAGAAAAAAAAAAGAAAAAAAGAATAAAGGAAAAAAGTRCAAATTTTCAGTTCAAAGTCAATGTTTGTAAGAATTACCATATAAACACATTCACTATTTTGTTGCCATATGATCACTGTGTGTTTCTGGTGATTCTGGATTCTATGCCGAATTCAAATTCTTCCTCAGAAACATATAAAAAAATCAAATGACATAACTCCCCAGAAAAATGTGAGATAAACTCTTAGTCACCTAACAAGGTGCRTTTATTTAATTTATMTATTCTGGAGCATATTAGGTYTTCATTTCATKAACTATCACATCTTCATTGGAATGAGCTTTTATTGTCCAGCTCTTCTTGACCATCAGATTAAATACTAACTGTTAGAAACAAAATATACTTTCATGATCGATCTCCTAGGAACCCTCTCATACATAGTTCCACTCCAGGTAACCAAACTGTGGATATCATGGACTGCACAAATTCAGGAATCATTACTTCATCGTGTTTTACCAACAAGCAAAAAGTAACTCTGTTATAGAAGTGGGTTTGTTACAGGTTGTGCAGCAAAKCCCATCCATAAAAATCTGACTTAGAAATTTGATTTACACTATGCAACCTGTTCTGAGGGTAATATTAAATGTAGGCTTATGTGAACTATGTAGTATAAATTGCTTTAATGTGACAGTGGAACTGATCATCACTCTCTGAATTACAGTWGTGGTTGAACCTTTTTACTTTTAAATTAATTCTTTTAGTGACTCTGAACACAGAAAGCATCTTTGACTTCATACTCTCATAGAACTTGCTTCAGGAACTTGGCAAAGGAGGCATTTTCAAAGCCTTTAAAAATATTGGGTACTTTCTAGATACAGTGTGTCCTTTTCTTGGCTCATTTCAATTGGATTAGACCTCTCACAGTTCTTTGATGGGACAGTACTGACACAAGAATGTATTGATAAATATCTTGGTGTTGATTGATAGAACAGTGGAGCTGAAGAGAGAATCAGTAACCTATTTTCATAAACAGATGCTGGAAGAGTTTCTCACATTCTTTGTTCAAATGTTGCAGGGAAGGTATGTGAAGTAGAAAATGAGGGCAATACAAGTTTTAAGTATTCATAACATATTTGTCCTTGAAAGGAGCCAGGCAGAGGTTCTGCAGTATAATGCTGGCTGAACCCCAGGGTACAGCTGCTGCACTGCAGAGAGAGGAGTGAAGCAACCGCAGAGCTTGTAAAAATAAACACATGTGAAGCATAAACTGATGAGTGCTCTAAAGATGACAGCAAATTTTATGTGGCAGATACAACCTTTTCCTTGAAGCTGTTCAAAAGAGGAATGCCTAGCAACAACATATGCCTTTGCAAGTTATTTGGAAGGCCAGAGATGGAAATAGAGCAATTTAGATAAATTCTTTTCTAGCTCAAATGAATGGTGGTAAAATGCATAATTAGTACATCCTCCTGAGACAAAATATGATCAGAACCCATTGAGACAACTAAAAGCTCTTTTCCTGTCAAATGAAAAACATTGACTTTGATTACAAGTGTTATTTTCATATTTGTATACTAAGTCATTAGTACTATTCAGCATTTTTTGTTATTTGCTTTTGTCTGGAATCCCAAACACTGGAATGAAAGAATGGCCCTGGAACCCCTTTTTCCTGATTAAAAAAAAAATCCACTGAGYGAGTGTGTGTAGTCTCTTCATCTGTTATGTGATAAAAATTTCTGATAGAACAGTGGAAAGACACATGGTTTCAAGAAGACATCAATTAAAAAGACATATTCATTTTTTCCTCAAATAATTATTAATTTCTTTTTTATGTTACCTTGTAGTAT
The DNA here is from genome assembly GCA_014549065.1 of Cardinalis cardinalis. Classification (NCBI taxonomy): domain Eukaryota; kingdom Metazoa; phylum Chordata; class Aves; order Passeriformes; family Cardinalidae; genus Cardinalis; species Cardinalis cardinalis. The sequence goes on along the minus strand of JACDOX010000098.1, from coordinate 1,160,779 downwards.
TGATGCAGATTTAGTTTGCTATTTATCAGAGTTATTTTACAAGACCAGAATAGAAAAGTAGAAAATTAAAATTTCTGTATGTTAATAGTACTTTAATTTTTTACTACTTACCTCTCTAGCTGTCTGGATTTCAAATTGCTACACCCCACAAATCAGAGTAGTATGCACTTTAAAGAAAATGTCTTTGAAACAGCAATTAATTTGTACAGCAGTAGGCCTTCTAAAAGACTAAATTCCTCATACTAATAGATTTTAAAGGTGGTTTTATGTAATTGTTTTTGAGGGTTTTATTGAACWGTGAAAAAAGTGTAAAATTAGTCATAATTCTTCATTTTAATCAGAAAAAGTTGCAGTAATTTGGTATCTCTATGCCAGATATCTTAAAGACTTTTAAGAATAATAGAAAAGGTATTTAGTTGCATGGATATGACTCCTGATTATTCTTCCCATCTTCTCGACAGAACTGAGTTTAAATATTGTTGATAATCTACTTGCTAGTATGGTAGGACGTCAAAAGACATGGCCTGAAGAGGAAAAGGGACCAAAGAAATTGTCACATTTATTGTAAGGAACTTGTGTAAGGGGTCAGTTACAAAATGTGGATCCCAGCAGGAGTATGTCAAATTCAAATAGTCTTTTAAGTTTACAATTTGAAAAATCTGAGTTTAKTATTTTCTATAGTGATGCAAATCTAAGTATATTATTTACTTTTCTTAGACTTTCAGTTCAGACTAGAATCTTTCAATACTCTTAAAATTTTTTCTCAATGTAGATTTTTTCTGCTTAACAGTGACCATATGTTTGAATGATAGCATAAATGCAAGGTGAATTTCTCTCTGTGTTTCTCTGTTTCTGGTAATTGAATGAACATTTTGTGAATTTTAATGAACATCAGAATATCAACACAATAATCAGAGTGATTAATAAAGGCAACTTTTAAGTAGATTTTAAAGAAATCACCAAAGTGATTTCTTAAGAGTACCTCCAAATTTATGACTATAAAATATAGGAGATTTTATCTGGAAAAAAAATAGCAGCAAATATATTTTTTTTAAACTTACTTTTTATCAGACAAGATGAGCATCACAGGATTGGAAATGAGTAATTTTTTCAACTGAGAGAAAAAAATACCAACCAGCATCCATTCTCTAGTTACAGTCTGAAACTCTATATTAATTTTTTAGACGGAGAAAGACACCCTAAAAATTTAAAAATATGCTTTCAGATTTGAGGACTATATTTTGAAATTTCAAGCAGTGATTTTTGGTCAATAGCCTTTTCTACAAAAAATGTGATGGATTAAATTACTGTCTAAATTTAAAATGAGAGATGGGCAAGGCTATCTCATTAATTTGTGGAAAACATTTATAAGACATCAATTTCACCAACAATAGATTAAAATATCTGGTCATGTAGTGTAGCATCATGCTCTGTGTTCAAGTTCACAGAATTATTTCATTGTAGATGAATTAGAATTTTTTTGTTGTTGTTGTCAACCATCATAATGAAAAAAAAAATCTTGAACACATGATTATTGCAAAACTCAGGCTCTCTGCTTGCCGACAAAGAAATTTTTGTCCCCATGTTGAAGAGAGCCAGCAGTGTGCTGAGCAGCCTCTAGAGGAGTATCTGCCAGGCTGGTGCTGCGACCACTTCCCTGGGAAGCATGTTCCAGTTCCCTGTCACTCTCTGGGTGAAAAATRTTTTCCTGATATCTGACCTAAACCTCCCCAATACAACTTCAGGCTCTTCCCTTGGTAACCACAGAGAAGAGATTCATACCTGCCTTTCCTCTTCCCCTCACAGGGAAATTGTAAYTGCAATGAGGTCTGCCCTCMGTCTCCTCTTCTCCAGGCTGAACAGACCAAGTGACCTCAGTTRCCCYTCATACAGTTTCCCTTCAAGGCCTCTCACCTTTCTCATTGTCTTCCTTGTCTAACACTTYAATGTCATTTTTATATTGTGCAACCCAAAACTGYCCCCAGCACTCAAGCTGAGGCTGTCCCAGTKCAGAGCAGAGCAGGACAATCCCCTCCCTTGCCCAGCTGGTGATGCTGTGCCTGATGCCCTCCAGGRTAGGGTTGGCCYTCCTGGCTGCTAGGGCACTGCTGACCCATRTTCAACTTTCTGTTGACCAGGACCCCCAGGTCTCTTTCTGCAGCACTGATTTCCCCAGCCTCTTAATCCCCACTCTGTACRTACATCCAGAGTTGCACCATCCCAGGTTCAGAATCCAGCACTTGTTTTTATTAAACTTCCTATAGTTGATGATTGCTCAGCCCTCCAGGTTGTCCAGATCTCTCTGCACAATCTCTCCACCCTCAAGGGAGTGATTAGAAATTTAGTATCATCAGCAAATTTAGTATAAAACTTAATATAATTACTTGTTATATAAATATTTGTTTTCTCTTTTAGTTTCTCTTCCTCTTGAACTGCAGTTAGTCTGTTCTTAATGCAGCAGAATAGTGACTAAAATGTGTTTACAAGTTCCATTAAATGATGCTCACACTTCTCATGGTTTGTTTTGGAGGATAAGCATGTCCAAGTGTTCTTTGTTTTCAGCTCCTTTTTTATGCCTGCTATTWGGAATTCATGTTTCTGTTAGTGGATTAAAATACCTTCTCTTTAGTTGCACACCTCATTAAATTTATTTCCTTCTTCTCTCCACAGATCCCTTTCTCTCTACCTACCATTCAGTTTCTCATGGGTGAAAGCCAATTACTTTACACTGAATACTTGCAAGATAAAAACTGTTTTCATACCCTCTGATTCTTTATCTTTTATACTGACTTTTGAGTTCAAGAACACATGGTCTTTTTTCATGTTTTAAGAGCATCAACTGAAATCCTAACTGCATTAAAATCTATGTCAAATGCCTCTACAATTTAAAAGATGGCAAGATTTCTCCAATATGTTGCAGAAGTATATGTCTTGTGAAATGCCACTGCATTATCCTTTGTTGTCCTGAGTATTACTCATGACTTCATCTGTTTCCAAAGAGTACTGCAATCTCCTAAATTCTATTCCCAATTAAAAWTTCTATAGTAGAGATACAGTGTGCTATTGGATTTTAAATGCATGTTTATGGCCTTTAGTAACCTTATTTCAGATCAAAATAAAGTATTCAAAACAATAATGGTTTACACAATACTTTAGACATTTTCCTGGTTTTATTGGAACTTATCAGATTATTTKTATCCTACAATATTCAGCTGATACTAATGCTTCCAGCAGCAAGAAGATATGGGGGAAAAATTTCAATGACACCACATATTATTGAGGTAAAGATATATGGGAGAACCTTCAGCTTTGCAGTCCTGCAGAACAGTGGCTCTACAGTTGTCCTTGAGTCACTAAAGGGAGGGGCATTCAGCCTCAAAATCTATGAAATTTCATTAACTTTCTTTACATGGATGTGTTATACACGATATTTTTTAAAATTTAAACAATMAAAAGAAATTGATTCTGTGGTTACTCTTGGGTACTCACTAGTGACTGCAGCCTGATGAAGTACATGTTAAATGTYAAATATTAAAATTAAAAACTGTGTGTTTTTCTTTGGTACAATGTCTAAATAAATAAATAAAAAGTTTACATTCAGCTGTTCTTTATGGGGCAACTGTTTTATATTCTGTGATGATATGTTGAAACACCATGAACACAGAAAACTTATRTAAATACCAAAGTAAAATTAAAGGCAAAAAAACACTGAGAAAATTTAAAATAAAAGAGAAATGCATTCTAAATAATATCAAGTGATATCAATTTTCTCAGAGGTATGTACAGTGCAAGGAGGGATTTGTCTTCAATTTTTTTTTCACTTGCCCTCTAAGCAGAGTCAGGAACAAAGGACAAAAACTGAAAGTAATTGACATCACTTTTCTTCTCTGTACCTTTTGATATTTAAGCTTAATATTTTTAATTACAGGTTTAATTACAGGTTCTCCTTGCTGCTGATGTAAAAATATGTATTTTCTGTAGAAGTAAGTAAAGATGCACATAACCAATAAATAACCAGCCTGTCTCTCAAAACAAACATGAAATATTAGGACTATGTGGAATACATGTTTGTTAGATCTAGTTCCCATCAGACTTTGTTTTTGCAGGTGTCACTGCAACAACTGATTACCTACTAGATGGGTAATCATTAATGTCTCATTTTCTAATTCATTTCCTGATTTGGATAATTTATTGCATTTTCATCTACCTCCTGCTTATCTTCCTTGTACTCAGAATGTTAATTTCTGTTTCAAATCAACTTCCGTTGAAGTCAGCACATTCCTAAGTAAATGTAGTTCTTTTAACAATTGTGTTCCCTCTAGAATCAATTCTGATTTTCCTGAAATGTTAAGACAGTGAATTTCTTCATCTATGTATTTTCTAATGCATTTTTCATTGAAGGCTTTTTCTTCAATATATCAACAGGGTCATTTCTATCCAAAAACAAGAGAAAATTGTATCTGTAACTACTGACAAATATTTTTCCCTTTGGATTTTCAAAGTTCTTCAAGAGAATCTAAACTAGAATGATGTTTTAATTRTTATTTTTTCCTTCTTTTCTTTGTAGAAAGATTGCTAACGTAATACTCATTTCTTTTGACTAAGCCAAAAATCATCRTTCAAACTGCCTTTGTAATGAAGACAGGGAATGTGCTTATATTAACTTTTACTGGTACAACGATTTTTTTCATTACATTCCTTAAATATATTCTTAGTTCAAATTAGGATCCCAAAAGCACATGAACATGTCTTTCTTAATGGTATCAGTTTGCAAAATTATATTTATAGAAAGCTTGGATTTTGATAAACAGAAATAACAATTGGTATATGTTTCATATTCTAGGCTTGATTCTTATTTCTTCTTTTTCTTTTTCTCATGGTTAATAACGACGTCTGAAATTAAGCCTCATGCAAGGCTTAATTTCAGATGTGTCTGGATGTTTTTCCCKGTTTGCTTTTTGGTGCTTATTTAAAATGCTCATCACACTGCAGAGAAGTTGCAAAAGGAAATGTTTATTCCTCAAAGCTTTATGTTTTACCAAAAAGAAAAATGAATCTGCTTTTTTCTTTTTCAGCATTCTGATAATGGCATTATAGAAGGAAAATCATGCAAAACCAGATTTTAACATTAATCCCTATAGATCCACAGTGTTGAAACATCATACCCTGTCACCTTATTCCCTAAAATTAAATGGCAGGCTCTCAGCAAATTCAGATCTGTCCTTTGTCATTTTTGACATTCTGGCATATAACATAWTCTTCCAAAATAAGATTTGCATATACATAAATCTTGTATTAGTCGTCAGCTTCCCATAGGTATTGCTCCTCAAATTTACCTTCATCATTTTTGGCATATTGTTAATTTTGTGGTCTTTAAGATAATCATTGTACTGTGTTACTTTGAGAAATAATTTTAGTGCCTGCAACCATTTGTACATATCTCAAGTAGSATTTAATTTCCCAGGTGTTTCAGTTTCTATAAATGATAAATGGACATTCACACATTGTGTTCTTCTTAGGACAGACAGTTGCCATTTTCAAAATCTCTTMATGCTACTTTCTCATAGTCTTTGCTTTTACTTTGTGCATTGTGGCTGTTGCCTGGAGTGTCTTGCATTATTTCACAGGGCAAATATAGCCTAACTGGAGTAGYTGAAAAGAGTTTGCATTTATAGATTTTGTTTGTGTTTCCTGATAAAAATGTGATCAGTCTTTTTTTTTTTTTAATTAGAAATTCTTTGTTTTCTTTGGATTTTTTTGTAGCAACAAAATATATCTTTGATTCCTTGTGGCCTTTGTGTCTCCCTCCTCAGTGTGCATACAATAAAAATAAAGCAGTCATAGTAATTTTAAAGAGAGTAATACATCTATTTAGGATAGATCTAACAGGCTTTAAATTAATACYAAGAAAATTGAAATACTAATATATTGTTCCTTTTTCACATTTTCAGAATATATTTCAGCTTTACCATGAGAAATTTAATGTCTTAAAAAGGTCTTAAAACCTTCCCCAAAAGTTTTCTTGACTCAATCAGATTTTTTTAATGTGTTTTGGTCAACATGGATATTCCAGAAGTCCAAGTCAAATTCTTGAGAAAGTGGTGAAACTACAGCAACAGGTGAAGATAAACTCTGGGGGTTTGTTCATGGTAAAGGAGAGAAAAAAATAGAAAGAGCAACAAACTAGTAGAAGGGTAAACGCAGAAGATTGTTCTTCATATGCGAAATCAGTCATAGGCCTGAACTACCCTGCTTGCCTTCAGACTGGAATTATACAAAATAGTGTTTAGGTAAGCTCTGCTCTAGTGCATGAGTTTTTAGTTTTATCATGCAYTTTGCTTAGATATGTTATCTTGAGATTTTTAGCATTCAAATTATTTAAGAAACAGAAAAATATTTTAAAAGTATTTCAGTAAATAGATGTATTTTCTCTAGTTTAATAACATTTTTTTTTAAGAGAACTGCTTACAAGATATCTAAATCCACTTAATCTGTTTGAATTTTTTAGAGAAAAAATAGCATGACACATAATTCAGCTTTGCACACTCACTGCATACAGTGCCTAATGCTAAAGATGTTTAGCAGAGGAAGACTCTTTCAGTCACTGTTCCTGAACCCACAGAACTGTCAAAGCCAATCTTGTACATAATAGGATTGCTCTGCAATATTTCGAGGCACTACTACTTTCTTCTGGTAACTTGACATTGATTTTTAAGAAATTAATTGTTATTTTATTACTTAAAACTGTGGCAGTAATGGGCTACAAACCAAGGTAGTGCTAATTTAAGCACAAGACTCATTAATGAGTTTGTACTARTCTCTAATCCTTTAAGATATTTATACTGCTTCCATTTCATTACACTTCAATTTATTTGCAGCATTTATGAAACAATTCTCAAAATCTATACAATGTTAAGAAATAAGTTACAGTGATATGGAGCAATAGAGGACACAAGATGCAAAGAAATGAAGACTTCCAAAAGTTTTCTCCGCTAAACAAACAGCCAAATCTTTACTTGGGGTTTTTTTTGGTGGTTTTTGTTGGTTTGGTAGGGGTTTTTTTGCTGGGTTTTTTTTTGTTTGTTTGTTTGTTTCAATCTGGTTTGGGATTTTCTTTTGGCAATGGGTTTTGTTTTTTCATATTTTTTTTCCCCTTCAAAGAATCAAAGCTGCCTAGGGATCTAAATATACTTCAGATCTGATTAGCAGCTTTATGTTCTCCATAACCACAAGACARTTAGCACCATTGACTTGAATGCTCACTGCAAACTCACAGTGCATATTTGYTTGGTATTAATAAGCCTGGTGGTGGAGTCTTTAAAAATTAATCCCTTGACTGCTAAGAAGGAATATTTTTCAAACCTGGCTCAGAAATAAAGAAGTGAACAAGAGTATAGACCTTAAACCTGCTCAATTAACACTGGACATTTGTAATTATGCATCATAAATTTATATTTAAAAAGTAGTTCYGCCTTAAAGTAAAGAACAATATTTAGCTCAGACAGTATGCAAAACTRGGGAAAATATATCTAAGCATGCCTGACCTGAAAGGTACCCAAATCATAGGAATTAGTATAAAAAGGAGGCTAAAGCCATTGATTCTRTGATTTTGAGRGCAGAARAGATGAGCCATAAAAAAAGRCAAAAAAACCCCAAACCCAAAACATGAAAGGCAACAATGTTTTCTATGTTGTTTACTGTTACTAAAACCCAAAAGTAACCACCAGTAGCAGCAAGTGATTAGTGGTGATTAGGCAGAGCAGATAGCAGAGCAGAAGTGGCTGTTTTTCCTGCGGCGTGGCAAGACTTTTTGCTGGGCAAGATCCTGGACAGACTGCAGAAGTATTTAAATGTTTTTTAAACAATTCTAAGTAAATTTTTATGTTGCACATTATGGAATGAATAATTACATATTGGTCTGTAAATTTCCATTTTGAGCTTTTTCTTTTCTTCTGAAGTTCTGATTTAATCATGCCTGCAAAGACCAGTCTTTGTGATTTATGAGTTGAATTAGTAATATTCTAGGTAGCATTACTGTATGCAATGGTGTATTGTGAAGTTTCTCTCATGWCTGTGCTATACCTTATTTGTCAGCTGACCTGACCAGCTCTGTTCATAGAATTTAAAGCCTACAGACAGCACAAGCATGTCAAGGTTGATATGGAGCCTTTCCTTAAATTTACCTGCAACCATTAATTTCTCACAGCAAGTGGCCAACACTTAGTGCTTGTCTGCAGCACAAAGGAATTCCTGTTGTTTCATCTAGCAAAGTCACTTCACTGAGGCCACAACTCAAGGCCTCTACACAAAAGCATGCAGCATAAGGTACAAGTGAAACCAGAGATGTGCACACACCTAAAGACAGAGTTATGATCTTATTGGCRTCACAGAGACATGGTTGTGTGTCTCCTGTTTCTGGAACGTTGGAATGGAAGAGCACCAGCTTTTCAGGAAGGACAGGCAGGGAAGATGAGGAGGTAGTGTTGCCCTCTCTGTCAGTGACTGGAATGCGTGGAGCTTCTCTAGCCTAGATCTTATGGATCAGGATTAAAGGAAGATCAGGGGCGGGTGACATTATGTTGGGGAAGCACTACAGGCTCCCTATCAGGATGGCTACGTGGATGAAGCCCTCTATAGAGTGATAAGAGCAGTCTTATGTTCATGTGGTCCTTCTAGTCCACATGGGGGACTTACACTACCCAAATTATCTGTTGGAGGCGCAACTGCAGGGCTTAAGCGATCCAGGATGTTYCTGGAATGCGTTGAGAATAAATTCCTTCTCCAGATGATAAAGAAACCAATGAGGAGAGGTGCTGGAACATGAGGAGAGACTGGTGGAGAATGCAAAGCTCAAGGGCAGCTCAAAGGCTACAGTGACCATGGAATGGCACTAATATCCTTAGGGCAACAAGGAGGGTTCACAGTGAGTTCGTTATGCTGGACTTAGGAGCGTAGACTCCGGCCTCTTCAGGACTCTGCTTGCTAGAGTATCATGGGATAGAACCCTGGAGGGMAGAAGCACACACTAAAGGCATTTAATATTTAAGGACCACCTCCTCCAAGTTCATGATGAAGAAGTCAAGCAAAGCCTGCATGGATATGTAAGGAGCTCCTAGACAAACTCTCAAGAGGAAAGCCTACAGGGGTGGAAGCAAGGAAGCCTACAAGTAGGTTGGCAGGAATATGAACAGCCAGGATCTTGTTAGGAAAGCTGAAGCTCTGCTATAATCAAATCTGGTCAGGGACATCAAGGACAACATGATAAACAACTATAGATACATTGGTGATAACAAGACCAGGGAAATGTGATCCCTCTCCTGATGGAAGCAGAAAACTTGATTACCTGAGATGTGAAGAAGTCTGAGCTAATCAAGAACTTTTTTGTCTCTGTCTTCCTTGGCAAGTGCTCCAGCCATACCACCCAAGCCCCAGAAGGCAAAAGCAGGGACTGAGAAAATGAAGACCTGCTTTAGGAGATCAATTTTGGGACCCTCTAAGGAAACAGAAGGTGCACAAGTCCATGGAACTTCATGAGATGTACCCATAGGTCCTGAGGGAACTAATGGAGAAACTGGCTAAGCTACTATTCATCATATTTGAGAAGCTGTGGCAGATGATTGCAGTTCCCACCTTGTGGAAAAGGAAAACCTCAGTTTTTAAAAAGGGAAAGGARAAAGACCCATGAAACTACAGGCTTGTAAGTCTCATCTCTTTTGCTGGCAAGGCAATGGAGCAGATAGTCCCGTAAATTATGCTCAGACATATGTAGACAATACAATAACATATTGTATCCAGGGCTGTTCAAAAGAAGTGTCACCAGGAGGTTGAGTGAGGTGATTCTCCCCCTCTACTATTCTCTCATGAGATCCCACCTGGAATACAGTATTGAGGTCTGGTGGTCCCAACAAAGGAAGGATGTGGACTTTTTGGAGTGCATGCAGAGGATGACCACAAAGATGATCAAAAAAAGGCTGAAGCACCTCTGTTATAAGGACAGGCTGAGAGAGTTGGGGTTTTTCAYCCTGGAGAAGAGAAGGCYTCAAGGAGACCTTGTGATAGCTTTCAGTTTCCTGAAGAGGACCTATAAGAAAGCTGGAGACAGACTATTTACAAAAGCATGTGGTCTTATGATAAGGGGAAATGGCTTTAAACTGAAAGAGGGTCAGTTTAGATAAGGTATTAGGAAGAAATTCTTCACTGTGAGGGTGATGAGGCACTGGAAGGAGTTGCCCAGTGAAACTGTGGATGCCTTATGATGGAAATTTCCAAGGCCAGGTTGGATGGCCTTTGAACAACCTGGTGTAGTGAAAGGTATCCCTGTCCATGGCAGAGATGTTGGAAGCATGTAATCTTTAAAGTCCTTCCCAGTTCATGTCATTCTATGATTCTACCAAGTTTTGATTTGACCTAGGCACAAAGAAGRAATTAATTGACAGCAAATTTAACTGGTTTTGCAACCATAATTTCTGCCCTAGATAATATTGCTTTTCTGCTTGAAATTCATAGACAAGCAAGCTCTTTCAAATAGCAATCTTGTGTGTCAGCAGCTATAAAGGCAGAAAGCTGCCACACATGTGCAACAAATTGTTTCATTTTCAATTAGCTTTGATCAAAAACTCTGAGATATACTTTTCTTGGTTCACAAGTATAGTTCCATCTGCTTAATAAGAATTTGGAGAAAATGACAGGCACAGGAGAAGTCACTACCAACTAAGTGTGTCATCACCATCCCAGTTACTTAATCTACAATAGATTCATTTTAATTCTACCAGACTTGCAATCAGAAGTTGTTTGTTTTCAGTTTTACAGAAATCTGCGCCTGAATGCAAAATTGTAAGTTAAAGTTTCCWGGGGAATAATATTTTGGCTTCATCACATTTTCCTTAACAGTCTGCTAACAAATGTTTTGCTACTTCTTTATGGCCAACTCCAATCTAAGTTGATGTCTGAAGTGTTGGGCTTCTTTTGTTTTGTTTTGTTTCCCCTCCTTCTTCATCCAAAATTCCATTCTTAAATTCCATTTTGCATAATGTCAACCCATTACGGTATTATGTATAAGGGTTGTAACCTGAAGCTTGAAGTGGCAGTGGTGTTGTTAGAAGTGCARTACTTAGCATCTGAAATGCAGTCTGTTGTGACTGAACATGAGCAACCTGCATTAAAAAGATACCACATTTTAAAACTATGCCTAATCTGGTTCATATGCTTAAATTCTAGTTAAGAAATATGGGAGTCATGTATGCATGATTAACAGAGTGGTAGATTTTACTGAACAGCTAGGAATACTCCTATGAAGTTTCTTGTTAAAAAAAAAAAATCAAATTATGATATTCCTCAAAAAGCAATGTTATGCWACACTTCCTGGAGATTTTGCCACAGACAGAAAAGTGATTCTCAATTTGCTGAACTATGTGGACAAATATATGYAGTCAATGAATTTTCAGAGGTAACATAGTATATCTCAAGCATATCTCAGCACAAACTGGCAATGTGAAAACATTTATCACTTAATTTTTTCTGAAAAATCTTAAAAAACACTATACACTCCCAGTGATTTCTCAGAGACAAATACCTGTGCAGGCATCCTTTGTTTTCTTGCTTTATGCTTTTAGGTCCTGTGGCTCTGTTTGAGGATGATTGACATAACAAATAATGCACAATGAGGTATATATAATCTTTTACATTACAACTATTCCACATGTCAGTTCTCTGCACTTCCAGTTCAAATACTACACTTATCTGTTGGTCTTCATGGATTTGTTTATCATAATGGATTTTGTTTTGACAAAACAAAATGCATTATTATATAAATAAAAATTATGGACAGAATGATTCAGTYAATAATTTAAACGTCTTGAACCTAAGTATTCTATCAGCCGTAGTGGAGATTTACCACCATGCACCAAAAGCATAACTAACATAAATAGTGCTCATTCATGGATATTATTATTATTATACTTTGGATTTGCAAAGAAGTAGAAGAAAAAGTGTAYGAAAGAAGACATTGCACTCATGGGCAGAGGAAAGTAACAAAATATAACTATCAGGAGCAAGCACTGTATCAACATTTATCAATAAGATCTAAGCTGGAGGTTTATTTCTTGAACTTGATATGCAATGAATCACTTTCTTGAAAATAGTTACTTACATGGCCTCAAATCCTGTTATAATACATACCACATCTTGCCAGTCRCATAACACCTAAATCCATAGAATAATACAAAACCTTCTGAAGTAATAATGTTTGGCTGTACAGTAAAGCTAAAATACCACAGGAGAAAGGTATGAAGGGAAGACTTAATGCGGGCTGGCAAGCACATTCTTCAGGCCTTGAAGGATTCTAGTATTAGTCTTTCAGAATCTTTCCAAGGGCCTTGCCTGCATTATGTACAAAAAAATTCCACTAAACCCAAATAATCTTTGTAGACTACTTCTAATTTAGTAATAAAAAGGAGATGACAGATTTCTGCCTACATTACATCAGTTTTGGTTACGTTAATCGCTTTGGGAGTTAACTATTTAATCATGGAATCATAGAATGGTTTGGTTTGGAAGTGACCTTAAAGCCATCCATTTGCAACTAGCTTGCCATGGAGAGGGATGCTTTTCCCTAGACCAGGTTGCTCAGAGCTCCATCCAGCCTGGCCTCGGACACTTGGGAGATCAGGCATCTGCAGCTTCTCTGGGACAGCATGTTCCTGTGCCTCACCACCCTCACAGTAAAGAATTCCTTCCTAATAACCAATCTAAACCTACCATCTTTCAGTTTAAARACATTACCACTTGTTCTAGACATGTCTTTTCAAATAGTTCCTCTCTATCTTTCTTGTAGGTGCCATTCAGTAACTGCAAGGCTGCTATAATGCCTCCCCAGAGCATTCTCTTCTCCAGGTTAAAATATCCCAACTCTCTCAGCTTTTCCTCATRGAAAAGGTGCTCCAGCACCCTGATCMTCTTCATGTCCCTCCTCTGAGCTCCCTCCAGYAGGTTCCTCCACCTATGTCGAGGGCTGCAGTCCTGGATACAGCACTCCACCTGGGGGGGCCTCATTAGACCAGAAGGGCGGAATCATCTCCCCCACCTTTTGATCACACTTCTTTGTGTGATGCACTTCAAGATTCAATTATATTTTCTGAGATGCAGCCACACTTTGATTGCTCATGTCCAAGGCAAGGTAATATTAATTACTTTATGCTTAGTAAGTTTCTAGYTCATGGGTGCAACAGATCAATGCATTCTCTACAATTTACACACATTATCTCTGTTCTCTCTTCCAAATACACTAATTATTTTCCTAAAATTCTGATCAGTGTAGATTTTTCTGCAATGCTCCTCTTTAAAGACTTTTCTAATGATCCTAATAGTTCAGAAAAGCATGTTTTTTCCCCTGCAAAATCCAGCTTTTATATATATATATATATATATATATATATATATATGTATGTATTTCATGGTTTTATGCTTTAATTGCAGTTACTCTCAAAAGTAGCAGTGACTCCAGTACTTGGATTTCAGTGTTATGATTTTACTAAGGCTCTGAATGCCAATTATCAATTATTGAAATATTTTTAAAAATTAACAGGTAATTTTCATAATTATTGCATAAACTTCAGCAGGTAGTTAATTTTCTTGTCATAATATACTTGTGATAATCCAAGATATCATCTTACACTTCTAAGAATCAAAAGCGCTAGACCAGCTCCCATCTTGTTTACGATAAGTCAGACTCCAGCCAAATTCACAGAATTCAACTCCCCAGGGGAATCAGACCTGGCTCATAGACTTGGAATTCATAGTGCCACAGTTCCCTGGCGCTCTTCTGCACTATTTGTATAAAACTTTTGTTRATACATAGTTTTTAAACCAGTGATGATGCTAGTTACAGTTTGATGGATTAGGCTTTGAGGACACATTCATTAAATGACTGCAAAGTGCTAATTAAAGTCTAACTAAGGTTTTTTCCCATAACACTAGGGATTTTTATGATTTTTTCCACCTCTCTCGTATATGAATAATTTTTAAAGCAAATAGGTTTATAYCACCGGTGTTTGAAGAGTAGCTTACTGAATACTAATTGCTAATTCTGGTACATAGCTAAAATATTTCTTAAAAACTCCAGCAGCAGAGAATATTTCTGAACATCTGGCTTCCTCTCAACTGGCAAATAATTTACTACTAAGGCCCTGAGCTTCCCCCAGTAGAAAAAACTACAAGTCAAATATCTTCTCAAATGCTGAGAATTTTAAAGATATTTGTAGYAAATTGCTTTAAGAAAGAATATTTACTTTAACTATCTTAAGGGAAAATTACAGATGTTCAATTCTGCCTTTTCTGCATCTATTTAAAYGAAAGCCTTGCTAGGAGAGGAAAAATTATATTTTACCTCGTATCTATTTTGCTATAAATATTTGGGTATAAAAGTAGCATGATGACAAAATATACTTTAAAGGATAAAGAATTAATGGAAAATTTTGCCCACTTCATAACATATACAAGTATAAGCAGAAAAGGAAATGCTAATTATTTTTTGTAGTGGCATAAAATATCTCAAATCAAATTAAATTCTCCCTGTTTCAAATTTATACAACTGGGGCAAAAGACAGTCTCTGGCAAGAAACAGATTTTCATTGTAAATACATAAAAGAGAGCTTTTCATTAATCTCAAAATTAAGAAAGGCATTGTATTCTGACAAATTATATAAATGACTATATACATTTTTAACCCTGTATAGAGGCATTCTGCAGACAAGAATTTCAGTTGAACRTACAGGTCAGAAGAATTTCACTGTCTTTGGATTGATGAAGACATAGCTTAAACAATTTGTATAAGTTCACACAGTAACAAATCAATGAATGAGCAAAGAACTCCTGAACATTTCATCATTTAAGTACTTTTTTTCTAAATATGTTACTTTTGTCTAACTGTATATTGTTGATGTAACTTCTGAAATCAAATTCCTTTTGGTGCAAATCAAACAGACATTGTTTTGTTTTTTACCTTCAACATCTTAGAAATGCATGCAATGCCTTGGACAGTGTCCACACAAAAATGAAAGCCTTGCTCTCTCACAGACAAGTTTCATGTAAATGAAATACAAAACTTTTAAGAAGAATGTTTTAAATGTATTATTTTAAACCTTTGGAAATGGTTCCTTGTGCAGTATAGGAAGATGTTCACTGTTGCTAAGATTGATTCTTACTCCTCTCATATGATAATGATTCATCAAAACTTGACGGATTATAGGGGAGTTAAGGGATTTAATGTAGGATTCTTTGCGGGGTGATCCTTTATTTCCAGATTTTTCTTCAGTCAGCTCAACGGCTTCCTAAATTCCATCTAAACTTGTAGAAGCTTCTCTGGTGGCTAGGAGGAATGTGAGCCAAGCCTGGCCATCTGCTGCCCTCAGAAGACTGTGCCTGCAGAAGACTGTGCTTGTATGGAAACTCTCACATCTTCTGAGACTTTTGTCTTTTTACCAGATTTCTGGCCAAGTGCATTTGACTGAACTTGAGACAACGGACACCCTTCCTTTAACTRCCAGACCCTGGGACTCCTAGAAATTTCTTTGCTTGAAATAGATAAATTTCAAAGCAGGGAATGATGATTTTCCTCTCCTTTCAGGGATACCACATGACCCAGCATTTTCTTAACAGGAATGACCATTTATGACATATACAGCTGAGGAACAATGCCTAAATATATTTTGTTTACCAAGTGGATGATTTCTAATTTATAAGTGAAACAATTGGGTTAATTTATCTTCTGAAAGACAGTGTTTAAATTGTTGTCATTTCAAAGTTAAATTGAAATCTGCACAGTACAAAAGGTGGCAGAATGTGAAGCGATACTACACATGCTTATTTAACTTCCAGATAAGAAATGCACTTTCTGTTTTGAGGTGTGAATGAACTACATGGTAGAGTTAGGTTTCACAGCATCAATTTCATGTTTGTTCCTTTTTTATTTTGGTGAAAATATTTCTAGTATCATTACAAAAAGCTGTTGGTTGAATCAAAATGTTGTGGTTTTTTTTTTTTTTTTGGTGTGTTTTTTTTTGTTTTAGTGTTCTTTTGTGGTTGCACCTGTGTGGATGATTCCAACAAAACATTCCAGTGCTCTGGGTTATTTCATAGTAACACAACTTTTGAGGGAACCTAACTGCTTGTGGAAGGTGAGTGGGCCCTTGGACTTCTCCAGAATGATTCTGACCAGTATGGGTTRCCAAAGGGCTCTGCAGATCTTAGGATCCTAAGTCCAGTTTTCAGAGGCTAAAATCCTATTTCCTGTGGGATTTTTTTCAGAAAAAAWTAATGTATTGGTGGTACTGTAGAGACAGAAATGTCAAGAATATCTGGCTAGTACCATCTAAGATGTGCCATCTAGTTCTAAATACGCTAATTTGGATGTGAGAAGCAGTACAGCTAAAATGGTTACGCAAATAAACTTGTTCTTTCAAGGAGCAAAAGAAGGCACTTTCCAAGTATAAGAGAGAAAGGTTGCCTGTCTCTGTGGCCATTAACTCATCATGAGACTACTCTGTTGTGATGATAGATTAACCTTTTAAATACAGGTTTTGCCTCTGATCTTTTCCTGCTACATTTGTGCAGTCTGATTATAGTTAATTGGGAGCCTTGTCCCTGGATTTTCTTCCCATTTGACAGCAGTACAAAAACTTATCTTGAGACAGAGATTTTTTGTCCTAGAGCTGGTGAGCCTATGAGTTTAACCTTAGTTTCATAGTCTTATGTTTGATATGAGATTAATAAAAACACCTTATGTATAAGTCAATAATTATTAATTTTAGTTCACTCAAAATCAGCTCAATTTACTCAAGCTTCCTGTATTCCCTAGCATTTATTTCTTGAACCTTCAGGGCTTACCAAAATAACGATAAATAAAATAACRTCAATATTTTGTATTTTATTGTCTGGTCAAGTAATTTTTGTAATCATATTTAATATTTGACTCTATTATTATTAAAAGYATTTCTTCCCATATTTTCATCTGAGTTTATATAGATTTTGAAAAWTACATCGTTTTCAGTCTTATTGAGGGTCAACATATGGTTTTACTATGGTTGCCTTTTAAATTCATGGCCCAATTCTAACTTAAAAACATTACTTGTTCCTTTGTTGTTKTTTTTTTCCTTCTKAAAATCAATATTTTATKTTATATTTATTTTTCAAGTATGATTTTATTATTTGATCTGGTGAATGATTGGTGATTTATTATTTGCTGATACACTTCATCAGTAACTCTAACTGTTTTATTTACCCAAGATCCTGGTTTTAGCATTTGGAAGTTTTATTTCCTTTTTTTTTCTAATCATTGCATCTTATTTCCATGAGGGTTTGAAATACCMTATTATTACGAACTATATCACCAACCTGAGTACTAGATGCATTGAAATGACACAATTCTTCAGCTTCATTAACTCTGGGACACATTTTTGAAGAATGGTCCTGCTTAATGTGGATTCAGACCCTTCTATGACTATCTTCCACAGTTTCAAATTTTACACTTGATCCCTTCCACTGGCAATCTGATAATGAAGTTTGCTGTAACAYGCAAAAATCTAGGTTGATTATCTTCCATTCTTTTGGAGTTATTTCTTTTTTTCCATTTTCACTTTCAACTTGAACTTCTTAATGTCATCAGATATGTCTCCATATACCTGTTGAGATACAGGTCTCAAAGGATTTCCAGTGACTCACATTATATAATCATACAGCTGTTAGCAAATTTTGACAAACAYAGAGATCTTCAACAACTTTTCAGAAGGTAGCAGGCTTGGGTAATCCTGTAGATTCTGCAAGTACAGTGTCTAATAACAATATTTTAATTGGAATTTGGCTGCAGGCTGGATGTAGAAGACATTCTGACTAGAATTTAATTTTCTTTTTCTAAAGATATGCCAGTAAAAGTAATACAATAGCTTTTTAATACTTTGCAGTGTTTCTTTTTTGTTTTGTTTTGTTTTTATTTCGTTTTGGTTTTTTGTTGAATCAGTCCAAGTAGAATGAGAATTCTGCAAGCTGTTTGCCAGAGCATATTTCTGTAATCTTGTTTTTGTTAACTGATTTTTGTTTTATTTAGGGCTTAATAAGATTTTTTTTAGCAGTTTACTTAGTTACAAGAATGGTTGGTATTTCTCAAATTTTCAAAGGTAATAGATGGATTTGTAGGCATATGAATCAATCCTGATTCTTTGGCAGGCCTGAGAACTGTAGATATTGTGAATTTCCATAAAACATTAAATTGAAACCATTTGCAGTGTCCCAAATTCTTGAAAATTACCTTAAATATGTAAGAATTCTAGTTTAATAAATAGCCTGCCTATTATTTTCTTTGAAAGAATCATCATTCCATAGATTTGCATAACATTTCTTTACATTATCATTCTTTAGTTCCATAATCATCACATATATGTTTCCTAAATAGGTCTGTAGAAAAAGAAATTGCCATGTCATATGAGGTTTGMAAAATTCTTTGGGGTTTTTGATGCCATTTGCCTGTAAAGTAAATTCTTCCTATTCATTATAATGAAATCCTGGTCTAATTGTGTTGGGTAYCTTGAATTTCTATGAATTCCCTACTAATACATGGGTTCAACAGYGTTCATGCAAGATTAAACACAGTATGCTTTACACAGTCCACTTTTGTTCATATAGAAGCCATGACATTGCTGAAGAAATGTCTTGAGCATCAGAAAAATGCACCAAAATAYTATTCTTCCCAAATTTTGCAATTTTATTTCAGTTCTTTTCATGCCCTGTACTAAAACACTATACTTTTCTATGGGATATTCTGAGGTTATGTTTCTGTTGATCACAGGTTTTCTAAGTTTCTAGTTTGAACTAGATATTTGATTTCAAATTTATGACTTTAAATACCATCTGAAAGTAGCACGTTAGTTTAAAGTGGACATCCCAATTTCAAGTTTTTGACATAGCTAATATCATCATTTTTCCTTACAAATGTGTAAATTCACTTATTTTACTTGGTATAAAATGACAGTGTTTGTCTTTCAATCCTGAATAATGGTCAAAACAGATATTAAAATACCTGAATATTTAGGTAATATATATGTAATTTCCTGAATTTTTTTRCTCATTATTTTGGGAACTTTYTTATTCTATTTGGAAAAAAAAMMCAAACAAAAAATGACYAAAAACAAATGGGTATGATGAACAYRTACARGGAAAASAAGTGTTACCCAAACAAGATGAAYGACCAGATCAAAGKTGATYTCATTATATCAATGAAGGAGCTGAGTATTTCCCATTTTGTGATGGKAAACACCTGTTCTGAAACATCTACAGCCTAGATATAATGAGTACGTGTGTGAATTGACACATTCAGGTAGCCAGGACAACCACCAAGCCACAGCGGCAATGCAAAGAGCAGATATATTTCACTACCTTGCCAGAAATGCTGGGCATCAGAGACACATGGGGTCACAGGCTCCATTAGGTTTAGTTCATCCCAAAGGCTGGGGCAGGGAAGTCCGCTRCCTGCCCCAATACAACAAAAGGCATCTGCAGTTAAACACAAGGCTGTGCTTTTGTGATTCCTCTCTCACAACAGAATGCTCACACATCCGTGAGAGTGTGTTATTTCTACAGAAGAATTCTACCTCTCAAAATAGGCAGAGGATGAGCAATGTTGGGCATAATAAATAGAATTTTCCCACACCAAAATTATTAGCATTGGCAGCTGCAAGGTCACTATGGGCTAAAATCTATTCCCCCCTCCTCACCAAATSTTCTGATTTTAACCCTTTCCTCCCAACAGCAGAGAAACAGAGAAAACTGTAGGTTAACTTGGAACATGGTGCTGAGCTATGGAGGCATCATAGAGGGACAGATGTAATGAAGAAGACTAATGRACCCAGAAAGTAAGAACCATCCCYTGAAACTGGGYGAGAGTCTCTAGATGCAGGCTYTGTTTTTTGAATCAGGGGACATAGYTGAAACCCAAAGGGAAAGCTGCACCTATATTTTTCTGCCTTTCCTTTCCCTGCAGAAATACAAATCAGCTCTTCATGGAAGGGTTTAAGGACACATTAACCTACACAGGGAAAATGCTTCCTCACAGCGTACAATCTTCTAAACCTTGAGCTTTACTTAAGTTCTGTTGAGCATTGAGTTGGAGACCTAAACTGACAACAATGACAAAATATAAGCAGGGATGATGGACTATCAAGCCTAAACGAAGTGGATGCTCTCTGCTGCCATTATAAACTGAAACAAATCTTTTGTAGGTCTTTGTTGTCTTCCACTGTCTAGGGACTGCAGGGCATSCATAGGTCAAAGCAGCAGGCCACTGCTTTTCAAAGCACTTTATGTTGAAACCTGTTTCATCTGCCCTAGAAAGGGAAACTGAAGACAGCTGACAGGGGTAGTACTTCCACAGAGAGTACATGTCAACTATAAAATGCACCACTGGTTTAAAATGAAAGTCTGTATTGTTCTATATCAATAAATTGATATGTTTATCGGGACTCCATTCATCACAGATGGGGCAAAAATGATAAAGTGTCTGTCAAACTGTTACAACTCAGGGCTTGAACAAAAGCAAACACAAAAGGTAATGGCAGAAGAGGTGTGAAAATAGAAACTCAGAAAAGAAGCATTAAAGTGACTCAGACAATAGAAAAAAAGATCCAGTTACTAAGACTGCTGTAAGGTTGACAAAATAGTGTATACCAATTAATGATTAAAGCATGTGAAATCAGAACACTGTAAGAAAACAASAAGAGTAATTTCTCTGAACACTGATAACCCTATTTTGTTTTGATAGTAGTATGCAAAAGAAAGTAAGTGCAAAGGGTATAGAGCTGATGTAGCCTGAGGGAGAAGATACATTCCTGTCTTTAAAATATTGATCAAACTCATAAATTCAACTTCTTTACATTCACTGTAAATCTGCTGGTTTCCATAATTTTAAGGAAGTTTTATTTAATTTTAACAGATAAAATTCTATATACAAATGAAAAACAATTACATCATTGTAATTTAGTCAAAGAGAAAAGTGAAAGTTAATTAAAAAGATTTCCAAAATATGTGTTTTGACAAAAAAGAGAAATAATTATCTTCTGTATAGAAACAAAAAGAGCTTAAAATGTGGAACAATGTAGTACATAGAACATCTACTAAGAATCTGAAATATGCAGGAATTTTGAAACAAGGAACATTATTTTCCTCCATGCCCACAATTTAACCATCAGAACARTGACTGTGATGGAAAAAAGGCCTCACTTGTTCTCTGTTTCAGCAAAAAATGAGCTGCAAGGTTACAGATAAATGAAGTATAACCTAAGACATTCTTAAAAATTTACTTTGACTACAAAGGAGTAATTAGCTGATACAGTCCATACATCAAAGAATGAAAACATACATTTTACTTTAATAGAGCTTTATATGTTTTAAAAAAAATAGAAAGAATGTTAGACTCATGTCTAAAGGCAATAAAACATTCTGTCATGTGTTTTCTCTATTACTCAGGCAAAATGAAAAGCTAAAAATTGTAAGCAATTCATTCATGCCTCTGGGGAAATAAAAGAAACTAACGTGAGTAGGGGTTTTAAATGAGTTTATGTCCTTCCTGACCTTTACAAAAAACTCTTAATAATACCAACAGAGATGATTATCAAATAAATTAGATTTGTCCTAACATAGGTGCACAGTTTTGAGTTCCATGTAATTACAAATATAAGATTCATTGTTACTAGTGACGGGTAGTAGTGATACTTAGTCTGAATTAAATCCTCTACCTTAGGCAAATGTGCACCTTATCAAGGAAGCATTCTTGCCTTGAACTGTTTAAGGTCTATGACTTACACCCCAGACACATTTATGTGAGAGATGAGCTGCATGTGTGTGTGGTCCCATTGTTCTTCTCATTTTGCACTTGGTGTCATTGCAATCAGACAACTTGCCCTTACAAGATACGGGTTCGCATAGGCAAGACAGATAAAGAACAAGGAGAAAAATGTATTTTTTCCTTATGTAAAGAAGTGGCAGAGAAACCACTCAAGGCATTAGGTTATGGTTTGGCTGTAATCATATTTTCAGTAAATTCTTGGAAATCATACCTGGAAGCCAAATGAAATTAGTGCATGTAACAGCCTGCATCTGTTTTGTGTATTCAGGTTTCCTTTTTGAGCATGAAGCAAAAAAAAAAATAGCTCTATCGTGTCTGTTACAGAAAGGAGACCAAGCACCTGGATTCCAAGGTTCTCAGAAAACTTCTGGGTATGGTAATTCAAATATATCCTCTAGTAGCTGAGGAAGGAATATGAGTCGCAGCCTCACCAAATGTCTCTCTGTATTTTGTGCTCTGGTGTTTAGACCCTGGGAATTCAGAAACTGGATTTAGTATGGAATTCTGCAAACAGTGAARTATACACAGTACAATAATTCTGTTCTGCAATTTTTTTGGGGTTGGTTTGTGGAGTTTTGTAGTTTTGTGGTGTTGGGTTGTTATTTTTTTCTTTCTTTTTTTTTCATCTTTACAAATGTTGCACAAAAAGAAGTACCAATTCAATAAGCTCTGGAGTCGAGAGAAATGTAAGGGATCCAGTTCAACTAGTAGAAATCAAATGCTGAAAGCTTTGGAAAAGAATGGAATTTTTACCTAAGACAAACTTKCTTCTTAGATATGTTTAAATATACTTTCCATCCTATTACAGACAGAGGGGAATAGGATGAAATGGAAAAAAAAAGGCATTTTTATGTCTGTTTTTAATTGTCTCTAGTAAAAGCAGAAGACAGACTGTGCTGAATATTGGAGGAAATTTGGCCTTGAAAATATCCTCTGAAAACATCCTTTAGAATAGGAGCTGCTTCTAGTGGGCTCAGGTTTCTTGAAATTACTTCATAGGAACTGTGAGCGCAATGATGTTAACACAGCTTTGAAGGAAATCAAATAGAAATCAAATCTCTAAGTAGAAGCACACTGAGGTCCAGATTCCRCTCCAGCTGCAGTGCCCTTCTATTGACTTGCTCCAGACTTTTAGAAGCACTAAACCAGTAGAAGACTGCTGGAAAAATCCCTAGGTGGAAATTAGGCCATCTGAGTCTGCACCACAGACTGCAGATGACTGCGTCACAGCTGGTGATTAATTCACTGTCAAAACGCAGCAGCAAACAGACAGAAAGCAAAAACTTACTGACAAAAGAGAAAGTGAATGGAAAGAGTACTAAAGATAAAATATTTTCTTTTGTTATATGTGTGTAAGGTATATCACTTGCTGCAGAAATATTATTGGGAATAATTATTCAGGGCATTATGTCCATAATGAACTTTTATCCTTTCCATCATCATAGATTTATATTTGACCCTTTTTCTCCATCTCATCAAGTGCTCACTTAGTGAGTAGAMGAAAGAAAGAGAACATTTTTTCTGGTTTTTCTGGGTGTTTRATATTTCTGTGGTGCAYTCACAAAAGATCGGAGGAACTCCAKGGAAAGAAATTGTGACAAATTTAATGCTAAGGRCTAAAACGTGCACTTTTGACTAATTCATATAATTTGCCCATAACCAAACCTGAATATTATCTTTACCTTTTCAATTTTCCTTCCTTTTCCAGTATTGCTCTTAAGTCTTTGAAATAATGTGAGTCAATTTTGAAGTATTCTAAAACAGAAGTATGAAATCATAGCTCACAGAATTAAAGGGTTTGGAAAAGGCTTCCAGAGGTYATCTGTTGTGATTAAAGCTGCATCAATGCATAGATGTTTTCTCWGTGTCAGCTGAGTTTTTTTTWTCTTTWTTTTTCCCCCCARYATACCAYTACATGTATTTCTGTCTGTCAGAGAGTTTATGGTCACAGTGTACAAGAAGAAATGCTAACTGGATATTAATATCAGGAAAACAGTGACAGACAGACTAACCCAAATGGAATACAAATCTGTGCATCATCAATATACAAAGAATTATTAAAATTCATATCTGTGTTTCTGAGCCTTGAACAGGGTGTCTGTCCTTTCTGAGATGAAATGTGGTAAGGTAAGAATGGAATACAATAAAGTTTAAACAATAAAAATTTCTAGATAAAAGTAGTAATTTTCTTGTAATTACAGGATTATTCTTTCTTTTTTTTTCTATTTTAGTGCTTTAAACTAAGAAATTATTTATAATCTACTGGGGAAAGAAGTGTGGAGAAACAATTTTGCTTTATTCACACCACTGACTTGTAGATTCTTAAAAATCTTTAGTGCTGTGCAATATTATTATCGGTCGCCTAATTCTTCAGGTGAATTGAAAGCTTCAACATGAGTATATGTCTGAATGCAGCAATACCATGGCTTTTGCTGACTGTCTGATGTGCACATGGAAAAAGAACTGTTTCAAAAGTAGAATATTCTTRGAGAACATCTGCCTCTTTAATGGAAGGTAGAAAGGCTTGTCACCGCTGAAAAACTGGACATCTTGTTAACCGTGTATTTCAGTTCCAGCATCAAGGAGAATATAACAGTGAAGCTCTCACCTTTGCTACAGAGGAGTARCAGGTGATATGTATAAGTGTATTAGGAAGGAGCTGAATGAATAAGCTGAATAGACTATCTTCAAGCTGTCACCTTAAATATAAGTTTGGGACAGTTTCAAGTTTTTTGTGATCCTAGTGAGCYATCATAGCAGCTGGGAAATAATAAGATACTGTACAAGTTTTATGTCCCCTGTTTCTCACAGTAGAATAAGCAGTATTTCCCAATCTGACATAGTCCATGGGCAACCATATTGGAAAGGTATCATACTGGGTGCAATACAGTGTTTTGGTCCTCATTTGCCTTTGATTTCCYTCTTGTTACTCTTCTTTGGCTTTTGAAGCTAGTTTGTTGAGCTAGCTTGTTGTTTATAGTCTTGGAGATAGGGATCACTTTGGTCTGAAGTATTTCTCTTCTTTTTCTCTACTATTTCAGCTAGATTTGTTGAGATTGGTATTTGTGTTCAGCTAGGTCTGCTGGAGGGCTAATATGRAGTAGTGGTGCAATGCTAAATTGAAGCCTACAGCCAAACAGCAGTGACAAAAACAATAGCAGATAACAAACTGTTTCTACACTCTTAAAAAATAAAAAAAAACCAAAAAACCAACAAAAAAAATCAACAAAAGAAAACCAAACCAAACAAACAAAAGAAAAAGTGGAAAAATAAATATATTTGACAAGAAATTAAGGTTTGTTCTCAACTTGCATAAAAATTAATCCTTGTTCCCTGCTTGGTGTAACTTCTTTACACTGATCTCTGAAAAAAAACTGCAAGAGACTGCATACTGATTACTTATCCATACATTGGTATATTCTCTATATGCAAACTGTATAAAGATAGAAACAGGCTGTTACACAAATATTTATCAGTAATTTACAAACACACTTTAAGAAACACCTTGAATGGTTGCATGTAATCCTCTGGAAGTAAAATATTTATTTTAAAAGACTTTTTATCTGAAGAAACAAGATTAACAGTTCACCAACCTACAGTAATAATTTAGATCTCTCCAACATCAAAAATTGTTATGGGATCTAAGTAAGCTACCATTAACCTACAGTAATTTTCTAAAGAATATCATGGTTTGACCCTGTTGGACATCCTGTGTCCACCAAAGACACTCACTCCCCTTCTAAATTCCATAGGGTGTTAGCGTTTGGAAACACATAATCACGAAAATGATWATATGTYGCTGCCTTTATTAAGAGCTCTGRGTTTCAGGGGTATTCAACCCAAATCTGACTCTGACCATTCGAGATGAACATGTTTTTGTATTCTATCRTTATACAACTTTCATGTTAAATATTAAACATATTGTTCTATTGTATACATAGATTTCAGTCAAGCATGGCTCTTCGTGGCTCCCCCTTAAATTTCTAACATAGTTTCTCATGATTCTCCTTATGATTATACAATAATTATATTTAATTACTCAACAATCATCACATCTAACAATTATATCATTTATCATACTGCTTACRCAGGTGCAACGATCTGGCAAAACACAAAGCCTAACATTTTCAGAGTGTATCTTTAACATTTTCCAAGGCTCCACTATCAAGGGGAGAGAGAATACAATTAAAAGCTCAGTGGCTGAGACAAGGACAAGGGGACATCACTCAGCAATTACTGYCATGGGCAAAACAAGCTTGAGRAAATTAATTTAGTTTATTATCAAGCAAATCAAAGCAGGGCAATAAGGAGTAAAATCAAATCTTAAAACGCTTTCCTCCCATCCTTCCCTTCTTCCTGGGCTYAGCTTCATGTTTGACTTCTCTACCATTATCCCCCAAGTGGCACATGTGTATGAGAAATTGAGGTTGTGGTCAGTTCAATACACGCTCTCTAATCCACTCCCCCTTCTGCATATTTTCCCCATACTCCAGCATGAGGTCCCTCTTGTGGGACACATTTCTACCTTTCTACCATTTCTACCTTTCTGAGCTTCCCTCATAGGGGTCCTTCCCACCGGTCGCAGTTATTCACCAACTGATCCAATGTGGGTTCCTCACAGGGTCACAAGTCCTGACAGCAAATTTGCTCCAGTGTGAGATCCTATCTCTCCACCAGGCCGCAGGCCACAGGTCCTGTCAGGAATCTGCTCCATCATGGACTTTCCTTGGCTTCCTTCATTCATCCACCTGCTTCAACATGGGGTCCTCCAGGGGCTGCAGCTGGATACCTGCTCCACCATTAATCTCCACGGGCTGCACGGGACAGCCCTCCTCACCATGGTCTTCACCACATGCTCTCTTTTGTGTTTGGCAGTTTTGTAACTGCTTTTTGTAGTTGCAACATCATCTTAATTAAGTCAGGCCAGAAAGTTCTTCCTCAAATACCCATGTTTTCTGAGAAGCTACAGTGTCCTAGGGTGACGTTATGATGCTTGTATCCCCATTCATGTGTTCTGTTTATGCTGGATATTATGTTCTGTGCCTTCAAGACTGGCTCTGAAGAGTGAAAGCTTTATTTTGGTTTCTTATCAGCCTGCTCCCCCAYGGCTGGCGGGACACAGAGACAGGGCAGTACATAGTGCTGCTCTTGCTTTTTGCTTTGCTTTTCACTTTGCTCTTGTTCTTGCTTCTGCTTTGCTTYTGCATGCTCTTGCTTMTGCTCATGACCTAGTTTAGCTAAACAGTCCAAATTTCTTCCTGGACTATTTCTYCTTTCCTTTTTTTGGACCTACTCGAACCTRCTCTGGACTGGGACCTGGGAACACTGAAAGTTTGCACCCTGTGGCCTGCAGCAGCTGCCCCAGTGCTATAGATARCAGAACGATCACACCCAAGAGAGACTTTTTGAATTTGTCATCTTTTTCAGAGCA
This sequence comes from Cardinalis cardinalis, assembly GCA_014549065.1. NCBI lineage: Eukaryota > Metazoa > Chordata > Aves > Passeriformes > Cardinalidae > Cardinalis > Cardinalis cardinalis. The sequence continues at coordinate 1,133,462 of JACDOX010000098.1, read as the reverse complement.
GTGAAAGAGTGGTGTCATCCAGTAGTGTTAATTTTGAGTGCTGKGGGGTGCTGTGCCTGTTAAAKAAACAGATTATTTCCACTTCTCTCCGAGGAATTCTTCCCGAACTGGTTGGGTGGAGGGGCCGTGTGGGYTTGCCTTCTGGAGGGGCCCCCTTTGGAGATTCTCTCCCACATTTGCCCTAAACCAGGACATACAGCTATTTTACAGATGCAAAAGGAATGAAAGACAAATAAAAGTCTAGCATTTCCCTTAGTCTGAAAACAACAAAAAAATGATAACTAATCTTGTGCCTTTCTATTCAAATTATTGTGAATTCAGTTGTAAGAAGAAATGAGAAGTGTTCATAATTATGCCATATGGTCAAAACAGAAAAGTCCCACTAACATGTTTTAAAACACTAACAAAAATCAAACTAGGTATTTTCCACCATATTGAAGAAAGGCTGGAAAACTTCCTTGGAAATTTTCAATTAAGAAAAGAAATATTTAACTACAATGAAAATGTCTGTAGTAGAAGAAGCAGACTTTTTTTTGGTACATGCCTGCAAATGACACAACATTCTATCCAATATTTCATATTTAAAATCCTTAATAAAGCTTTTTTCAGTTTTATTGTACCTGATTATATGCTCATCACTAATAGAGTTCCAAGGTAGCTTATGGTGCTTTGCTTTCCAATAGAGAAGACATTGTAATTACTTTAGAATTATTGAATTAGTTCCAAAGAGTGTGTATCCCATAGATCCTCTTCTTTGTTATTCTTCTAGATTTTTAATTCATGTTAATATTTCAGCTTTTGAAATGACAACTTGGAAATTCTTTCCATACATATAGAAGTTTTGAAGCATTTATACTCAGAATTATTTTCATGTAATTTCCATGTTATGCTTAATTTAGAATAAAAGAATTGCCTTTTCATTAAAAAATATATTTTTATTGACCAACAATCAATATTAGCTTATATGAGATAGTTAAAGCTTTCTTTACTTTTCTTCAATTTTTCAGACAAAATTTATTTTGAAGATGTTGACTTTTGAGCAAAGGTAGGCACACTCAGTGCTCCAATTTGCTCACAAACAAAAAAAATTGGCTTACTGTAGAAGAACTCTAATGATATTTTATTATGAGAGGCTTTTTTTCCACATTTATATGAAGCTATCTAGAATTGCTAAACTGTGGCAATAGTTGGTAAAATTCTATTATTCCTGAGCTGCCCATTAGGTTTACCCATCAAACACAAATAAAGTTAAGAAAGATGTGTTAAAGTACTTTTTCTCATGAAAAAAACCCTCAAAAAAACCATAAAAACCATAAAAAACATGGAGGCATGGAAGTTAAAAGCTCTTAGAATCCTGTGGGATAGGTATGTCCAGGTGAGACCTCAAGCAGGTTGATGTTGACATGAGCCAGTAGGAGACATTTTGGCTGGTATGGCTGGGCCAGGGCCAAAGCCACTTTCTGTAGCAGCATTCAAAAACAAAGTTTAAGTATCAACTATTGACACTTCTGTGTCTTAGAGACACAAATCTGGTGATTTAGTCTTACAGCTTGGAGGAATAAGAGTTCCTTGTACTTGGTCTAAGCAAACTTTCAGAAATTTCAGTGGAAARCTATGCCTCAGTCTTAAAAATACTAAAGTAAAATCACTTTAATATATTTCCATGCATWTCTCCTATAAGGAAAAACCTTGCATACACCTGGTGTACACATCAGTTGTATTATGCCTAGTTCAAAATCAAGGAAAGAGGTTTTGGAATTTTACCTGTTTCCCACAATTCAACATATAGAATAACCGGAATAAAAAGAGAATAGCAAACTTAAGAGGTCGTTACAGAGCAGAGAACCTTTAAGAAACATGGTGGTMACTGCAGGCAGTGATTTGATCCTTTCAAAGACCTTCAACTTTCCATCTGAGTAGCTGAATATGCATTACTTTTTTCTTGAGACTAGACTACAAGAAGGCACAAATTATGATTTTTCTAGAAGCAGAYCCAGGTTTTCTAATTTGTAGGCCTGCAGGCATCTGTCACTTTTGAGAGCCCCATAAAGAATTCAAACAACATCACCTCAGGGCTGTCTCATCTTGAGTAATTTGCATGAATCGGAACTACTTGGCTGCTCTTGCTGGCTCCAACTGTGCTTTTCCTGTTTACATTCAAGCAGTATAATACCGTAAAATGAAGTAGAAGCTGAACACCTGTGTGATTCCATGTTAAATATAAAACATATGAGAAACCCCTCAAAGCAGCTAGCCTTACWAAACCAGTAAGAAGATGAATACTACTGAAAATTAATTAGATTAACACTACTGAAAATGAGATTAACATGTAGAATTAGTGGAAGAGTGCAAACTACTCTCACCATATATAACATGGCTGGTAGAATTTTAAATWTCTAGGAGATTCTTCAGTTCAATTAAGGCACTGAAAATATTTAAAATGAATTGCTTGTGTGTATCATATTCAATACATTTACAAAAGTACTTCCATAATTTCTACCAAGSTGAATATCTTTTTAGTACATAAGTTTCCCAGCCTTGCAGCAAGGGAAAGAATTGCAAACCAAAATAAGAGGTTCAGAATTATAATATAATCCAAGGTGGCCCAAACTGCCTTTCACACATAATAGCCAAGTGCTAAGCATTCCTTAGAGCTACAGCTCAACTTTATGAAATAAATAGTCATAAAAATAATTGCATTATTTTTGACTATCTTGTGCTAAAAGTCCCTGTAAGTCAAAATGTATATTTGCCTAAAATGTAAATAATAATAATAATAATAATCTGATTTCGTTATTATGGATTGTTTTCTTTTTTTTTGTTTCAAAATTTCATTTTATATGTGATTACTCCCTTTTATACTTTAACTGGACTTTGCTTATCCCTACACATCCCCAAATGAGAGTTTCTCATTTGGGAATTTGTAGGCACCATTGAATTGGTGCCATAGCTCTTAGAGCATTGCTGACTTGAGGTGTTAAGCTTTMCATGAAATAAACAATACACTTTATTTCCAAAAGTGTGATCATTGTTAAATTGATAAGATAGAATTTATGGTGCTGAAAACATTTCTAAGTAATATGAATCCTGGTTCATATTCATGGCATAAAAATAAAATACCTGTGTGATGACCTGATGGAACATAATAGATTGTAATAATAAGGATAGCTTCATTCTTTAGAGGTCATGCTTTTTCAAAATAAGCTAAATATATGTTAGTGCTACACAGATGGAATTCTAAAACAGTTTTCTCTTTAGAAAGAATGCAACAATGCTCTGAAAATACTACCAAACACATAATAGTGCACTTGAATAGTGCACGTGGGAAATGGTGCTCAAGTGCTAGTCAGTGAATATGCTGAGATGAATGCTTTTTTATAAGCTRCCTGTGAATGATACATAATTGTGATTTTTTAATCTAGGTCCATATATTTTATAATTCTGGAGTAAATAAAAATGCCCTATTAAGAATTGATCATTGAAAATAACCCTTACACTTCTTTTTGTAATTTGGCCTTTTAATTACCTTAGTTGTTTTGAGCACCACATGACATMTTTTCTTTTTGTCTCAGAACCTAATTCAGATGTCTGATATCCCACCTAAGTCTGTATTGTTTAAGTTATGTTTATATAAAGGCACTTGTTGCATCTCCTTGTTCTTCAGAGTGATTTAAGCACTAAGATTAATAACAAGTACGAGATTAAATTATCAAGTAGGGTCAGCACAAGAAAGACTTGGACCTATTGGAATGRGTCCAGAGGAGGGCCACTAAGTTGATCCTAGGGCTGCAAGCATCTCTCCTGTAAAGACAGGCTGAAATTGTTGGGGTTGTTCAGGAAAAGATAAGGCTTCAGAGTGACTCTACAGCAGCCTGCCTGTACCTGAAGGGGCCTACAAGAAATGCGTAGAGGGAACTTTTCACAAGGGCATGTAGTCATAGAACAGGGCGCAATGACTTTAAGATGAAGGAAGATAGTTTGAGATTAGATATTATGAATTCATTTTCTACTGTAAGGGTGGTGATGCACTGAAACAGATTGCCCAGGGAGGTTGTGGGTTCCTCATCCCTGGCAGCATTCAAGACCAGGCTGGATGGGTCTCTCAGTAATGTGGTCTAGTGGAAGGCTTTCTGTCTGTGGCAGGGGATTTTGAAYTAGATGATTTTTGGTTGCTAGGTTTTAAAACTAGATGATTTTTGTCCTTCCTTGGTCCCTTCCAATGCAGGACATTCTATGATTCTATGATATATAATTAGGGTTCATATTTAGTCTGTTAGAACACAGATAAATATTAAAGACCTCTCCAGAGTTTTTTATAAGTAAAGGACTTAAATARGAATCTTAAAATTTACAGCATGCTGAGGAAGGTACAGCATGGGGGAGGGGCGTATTTCTGAAACACTTAAAATTTCTTGTTTAATTTTCAATTATCTGTTAATATCTATCATCTGATAAAATCTGATTTCATTGCTTCCAGTCAGTTTGAATTTATGATACAGAAAGATTGACATTCAAAAAGAATACAAATTGTCTTAATACACACTAATTATGGCKTAACCAGGTTTAAATGCATTCAGCTCTATTTTGATCACACAGTGCTTTATTATCTCATGTGAATACTGTTCTTGTGTAGAAACCATTTCACCATGGCATCACTGCTTTCTCTTAATGTAGAAATCAGTCTGCTTTCTACTCACCTGGGAATCATTACCAGCAAACTGGTAGCTGCTTCAGAAAAATAAGCATTCTCCTAATGAATTCCTGAGCTGTAAACAAGTGAAGAAATTTCCTAATTTGCCTCTTTTAAACATATTTTCAACTTTCTCTGAATATGTTCCATTTTCTCAATAGGTTATTTATTTTTGCTAAAGGACCTCACATAATTGTCAGTAACCTTCCTATGCTTAAACAGCCAATGTTTGTCATATATTTACATTTCCTCCTGAAGAAGGTCCTCTATCACAGAATCATTGAATGGTTTGGGTTGAAAGAGACTGTAAAGATTGTGTAGTTTCAATACCTCTGCTATGGGCAGGCGCTCCTTCCATTAGACCTGTTTGTTCAAAGCTCCATCTAAACTGTCCTTTACTGCTTCCATGGATGAGGCATCCGGCTTGTCTAGGCAACTTCTTCCAGCGCTTCACCATYCTCACAGTGAAGAATTTCTTCCTGGTATCCCGTGGGAATCTACCCTCTTTGAGTATGAAGCCATTCCCCTTTGTCCTATCACTACAGGACACCTTTGTAAAGTTTCTCTCCATCCATCATTTAATGTCTCTTCAGTTACTGGAAGGTGATATGAGGTTTTCTCTAGGCTGAATAACTCCAATTCTCTCTGCCTGTCTTCAAAGGAGAGATGATACATCCTGTTGGTCATCTTTGTCACCCTCTTCTGGACTCAGTCAAACAGATCTATGTCCCTCCCCTGTTGGGGACCCCAGAGCTGGATGCAGCACTCCAGGTGGGGTCTCACAACTGCAGAGTAGAGGTGTAATTCCGTCCCTTGCCCTGCTGGTCACACTGCTTTTGATGCAGCCCAGGATGCAGTTGGCTCTCTAGGCTGCAGGTGCAAATTACTGTGTCATATTGAGCTTCTCATCCATGAACATTCCAAAGTCCTTCTCCTTAGGGCTGCTCCCCATCCACTTTTTGCCCARCCTGTATTTGTGCTTGGGGTTGTCCTGACCCAGGCCTTTTACTTGGCCTCATTGAACTTTGAGAGATTTTCACAGGTCAACCTCTCAAACCTGTTAAGGTCCCTCTGGATTTTGCATCCCTTCATTCCACCATGTGGACTGCATCGCAGTCCACAGCTTGGTGTCATCAGCAAATTTACTGAGAATGAACTCGATGCCACTGTACATGTCACTGACAAAGATGTTAAATGCTGCTGATCCTAATGTCAATGCCCAAGGAATGTTGGTCTCTACTTGGATATCAAGCCATTGACTTCAAATCTTTGAGGGTGATCATGCAGCCAATTTCTTATCTACTGTGTGTCCCATCTGTCAAATCCATGTATCTTCACTTCAGGGACAAAGCTGGCAAGCAGGGCAGCATCAAATACCTTGCTTGAGACCAGATAAATTAGGTCAATTTCTCTTTTCTCATCCACCAATGTTCCATCGTAGAAAGCCACCAAATTTGTCAGGTGTGACTTYTCCTTGCTGAAGCCACACTGACTGTCCTCAGTCACTTCCTTATTTTTCATGTCCCTTCATTTTCTGTTGTAATACGTACAAAGAAGTGACAAATCTTCAAAAATGCCCATTAACAAACTCACTATCTTAAACTTTTTTGAACTGGGGGCACTGTAGAACTCGGCAGAACTTGTTGATACAGTAGAACTTCAGAGACACTGGAAATTTAGAGTTCTGTCACTGGAAACCCATTTCCTTTGGTACTTTCAATTAATAGGGAGTGAACTAATTAAGTTTTTGGACATTCTATGCTTGCTACAAATCTACTCTGATTTAGTAGCACTGACATGAAAGCTAATTTTCAACTTCATATCACAGAGGATGAGTTATGTTTGCAACATATTTAATGGGGAAACAGTGGCAGTATACTTTATCACAGCAGTATTGCAGATATTTTTCCCCTTTGGGTCTGACAGAATGCTGTTCTTAATCATGGTCTTATCAAAGTGAATAAGGAAGGATTTCTCATATATTTCAAGAAAATTGCATTTGGGTTCTTTTTCTGTCCTTCCTGTGCTGCTCTATGTAGGAGAGATTTCATTCCAGCCATATCAACAGTGAGAATTTTTTAGAAGTCTTGATGTGCTGAAAGTGTGAATTTTGCAGTCAATACAATTTATGATATCCCATTTTGACATATTTTTTCAATACAATTGAATTTTATTTAAGGCTATTTTTTTTAACCATATGGGGAGAGGGATTAGATTTTCTCTTTCCAGGCTTTGGTACAATATGCTAAACATTTTTGTCTTATTTTCTTTCTTGTGTGTTGATTAGGTAATGGTTTGATCCGCTGAAAAACATTCCTGTGTAAATTATGATACTTTTCATGCTCTTCCAGTGATGAAATAACCATAATTGTATTCCAATACCGGCTATTTTTATGTACTTTATGAGTACTTTCCTAATTTACTTGACTAAAATCTGTTACTATGTGCTTTTTGCAGTCTCTAGTTTGCTGAATTAACTGAGTCACTCTCATTGCATGGCTTCTCTGTGTCATCAGCACATCATGATTATAGATGTGTGGATGTCTGTTGACTCTGTTGTTTTCTCAATACAACTTAATGAATGATTATCAGCCTGGAAAGACAACAAAGACATTTCAACACAATAAAGTAGAGACAAATTGGAAAATAGTACAGTTGGTTTTCTAAAACAGTAAACTGGAGTAATTTTGGATAGCACTATTAATGTTAGTGAAAAGCAGTAGGATATGTGACYGAAGAAATGCCGTATTAGTAATTGATAAAGTTTATTCACCAAAGTACACATCAGTATATTAACACAACTAGGGACGAAAATAGAGGGTTGATATAAAAATATATGTCCTACCCAGACTTAATTTTCTGCTGTAATATGTACAAGGTAATCAGTGATCAACCTTTCAAAATGCTCACTAAATAACCAAAAATATATCAACAGTTAAGAAGAAGCTGGATGAAACCCACAGTAATATCGGATGAAGAATTACATTTCAGTCAGAATAATATTCAGAGCAGGTTCTTTGGAATGAAGATATTCTCTAACTACTGCAAAACATGCATAGAGTTTCTATTTCTTCTGCTAGTACACCTCAGCAGACCAGGCTTCCCTAGATGTATTGAGGTTCTGCTGKAACGTCATTAAATTGCAGCAATTTCCAAACCTGGCAACACTGCTTTGGCTTTCATACCCTATTTGTTACTGGGTTACTGTTCTATTCTACTGTTCTCAGATTTAAAGATCAATTTTTGTCAAATACAGTGTAATTTATATACTTGTTTAAGAGTGCTTCTTTACTTTTTATTTCAAAGCTTTTTTTCCTTAAGCTTCTTTGAATCAATAAATATTTTGTTAGCCTTGCTCATGTCTGAATATAGGCTACATTTTTAGTCATTCCATGCCTTCTGTTTACATTCAATACCATGTTCTGAAGCTGTATTCAGTATAAATGAAAATATTTGTATCCYTAATAAATATCAGGTTTATGAATTTATGCTATGTAATGGAGAATTGACAATTTTGAATTTATCTCTGAATGGCCAAGGTGCTGTTTCGGAGTTTTCACAAATGGGAATAAGTGGTCTTAAGGAAATGGTCAATGAGTGATGAAGAAGAAAAACAAACAAACAAGCAAAAAACCAAAAAACAAATATCAACACCAACAAAAAAGAGCTACCTATATGTATAGGATTTTTTCTTCTCTTTTGAARTGCCCATTTCACAAAAAGTTTAGGAAATGTGCTGAAAGTAAATCACAGTAACTCTTCTTGAAGTATTTTAATACTAAATCTGATGATTTTTATAACATTACCACCACTCCAAAGATGCAGTATATTTTCTTTGAAGGTTTAGCTTTTGGACTCCTTTAAGTGCGTGTAAGTTTTATCTTTTCTGAGGAAAAATACAATCYAAATACCTTTTTGCTAGCAGACAGAGTCATGACCTGAAGCCTTTGATGCAATGGCAACCTTGTGTTCCAGACTTTCTCTAATAGAAAAAGTTTCTACTAAAAGAACAAACAGTCAGACAGAAAAACTTTGACTTCACATTAAATAAGTTTGAATTAATGGATTTTTAAAAACCTATGGATCAAATCTTCATCCAGAGGTGAAATGTGGTGCCCGAGAGTGAAAAGCAATAAGCAGGATTAATGTTTTGATTTGTCAAAGTATTTCTGACARCAATCCAAAAACAGCTATTCTACCAACCCTCTTTTTTGTGATCCTCTTGTACTGAATGGAAACCTCAGGTATTTTCCTGGGGCTATTCCCAGGGTTAGTGTGGAGCAAGGGTAATTAACTCAGTTTGTAACATGCAATTTCATTAGTCAGACAGAAGATGTATGGAGTCTGAAGAATGTTATATTTATTCAGGTAACAAATATGTTGAAGTAGCGAATGCMCTGCACAGAGATTTTCTTCTGAAGCCTAGTTTAGTCTGCCTCTGTTTATTTGTAGACACTTATTTAATTAGCTTGTAGATTTAGTTTCTTTTTGATGTGTTTAGTGACAGTCTGTRTATCCTCTCCCTCTTTAGAGATCAGTAGGTTATTGCTTCTTGTTTAACAAGCAGCCTTTTGTGAATCCTAGGAAGACTCTGAAGGATCATCCTATAGCATGAATAAATAATAAAAGCTTTAAATATGTTGTGTATTAAGAAAGCCATACCAGTTCTGAGTACAAAGCTCAAAATTAAAAAAATGAGGTGTTCTTTAATGACTTCCATCTAGTTTCAGCATGCTTTTGTTAGGTTTGTAAGGTAACAACTCATATTGTTAGGTTTTTTTTCCTAGAATAATCCATGAAGACATCATATATTACAACAGGATCCTTGTTTTACTACTTATTGATAACTGCTGTGAGACATAGGTCTTTAATTTTGGCCAATCACTCTGCCTGCATTGTTTTTCCTGGATAAAACACCACTGTCATTTTACTGTTCTTAAAAGTTATTACCACTCCCTAATAAAGCAATTGTCCTGGTTSTAGTAAAAGCAGTATCTTTCAATCTGTCAGAAAGTGACAGTAAATATGGAAAAATAATACCCATTTAATAGCTGAAGAATGAAGGATAGGGTAGGCATAAGCAAAGCATAGGGGGCGGAGGTTTTATATGCCAGTATGCAGAGCAAGTTTATCCTCATCATCTGCTTTGCCAGTTCACAGAGAGTGAAATAAGCAGAGGCATGGAAGATAGAACATATATAACGAGGTCCTCTTTTGCATTATCACTTAGAGAAATAACAGATGCGTTATACTYGCCATATTCCTTTATAGAGTAAGCTATAATTATTTTACTGTTCTCAGACTGCCTTATATTTTAGCAATGTGGTCTCCTTATAAGTTAGCACTGCCACTTTTGACGCTGATACTAAACCTCAGAAGGACTTTACTGTTAAATGTGGTAATAATTGCCTGCTGAGGCCACAGAGAGGTGTTTTTGTCAGAGCTGGTACCCATAATTTAGAATTTAGGGGTTGTATTTAAAATGTTCATTTTCACATAAAAGTTTCCATTAGGGAAACCTAGACCATCTACTTTTACATGAAATAGACTGGCCTTTGGAAATAACAGAATTTTATCAATTTTACTAGCTTGACAGTGGATTAAATAGTCATACAAACTACATTCCATGGATCATTTTGATGTATGAGAAGGTTTAGTATCTTTCAGTTAAGAATCTTGTAAATAAACCGTATGATGTGGGCTTTTATTACCAGGTGATATAGGATCTAGAAGTAGAATCACATTTTGTGATCTGCTGCTCTGCACTGAAACTGCCTTCTGTCTAGTGTGAAACCCAAGAGCACCAGAATTTGAAAGAAACTTCACTGTAATGCAACATTTAGATAACAGKATATTATTCCTCAGTAGCTGTAGGCATTTTGCAGTGAATTGTAGTCTCAATAAGGGCAGTAATTTTTTAAAGAAAATAACATGCTCAAATATTTTTAGCAACAGAATGCATTGCTTCTGTTGAAAGTGGCAATGCATTTGAAGTCTGTCCATCCCCATATGTAAAAAAAWTTTATTTGTTTGTATATCTCTTTTCATATGGATATCATTCAGTGGAGCAGAATCTATATCGCAGTTRTATATCTACATATGAGTTGAGGGGAATAAAAAAAAGAAACCAACACCAATATCAAAATCTCTTTTACCAATGGGCAGTAGATTGGGAAAATAGGCTTTTTCCTTGTTTATTTTTTTAGTCTGTGATTGTGCTTTTTATAAGATCTCTCTGAGGCATAGAATTCTTATTTTCTTATCACTCCATGGAGGATGTAAATGCTTGATAAGGTCATTCAAGTCTTGGGAGGCAAGACATGTTCTAATGATCAGAGTGAACTGTGCATGTATAACAGATGGTTCCTTTCTTTACAGAATCTTTTAATCTCAGTTTTGCATTGTTCCTGGGTTTTATGTTTTCTGATTCTTTTCTTTATTTTTTTTATTATGGGGTTAAAATGAAAAAAGAAATGTAGGTTGGAGAGGCAATTAAATGCCATGGTGAAAACTGGGGAAAAGGAATGCTATTCATCAGAGGTTTTTTGGGTTTTTTTTCCTAATCTTGCTTACATTGATTTTTGTTTTTCTGAAACACTGAAGGAAAGGAAGTAAATTACTTTTAAAAAATGTGTTGGTCAAGGTCAAAACACAGATGTATTTCATGCAGTTGTGTGCTGGTTTTGACTGCAATAGAGTTCATTTTCTTCAGAGTGGCTGGTATGGGGCCATGTTCYGGATTTTTGCAGGGAACAGTATTGATAATTCAGGAATGTTTTAGACACTGCTTAACAGTGCTTGCACAACAGCAAGTCCTTTTTCCTTTCCCTTGCTGCCACACTGKTGAGGAGGCTGGGGTTGTGTGGAAACATGGAAGGACACATCTAAAATACTGTATATAGTTCTGGGCTCCAGCATTTCAGGTGAATGTAAAGGTCTGGCGCAAAGGGCAGCAAAGCTGGTGAAAGGGCTGGAAGAAATGTCCTGCAGGAAGCAGTTGAGGACTTTGGATTCACTCAGTTTTGGAGAAAAGGAGGCTGAGGCATCACCTTATTGCTCTCTACGTCTTACTGAGRATGGGATGTGGAGATGGATGCTCTGACCTCTTCTCCCTCATGTCCAGACACAGGATATGTGGAAGTGGAAATGGTTCAAAGGTGCACCAGGCACGGTTTTGACTGAACTTTAGAAAGCACTTTTTTTACTAAAAGGGTGGTCAAACACTGTGGAGAGGTGGGCAATGTCCCAAGCAYGTCAGTGTTGAACCGGCATTTGGATAAAGCACTTTATAACACGCTCTAGCTTTTAGTCAGCCCTAAAATGGTCAGGCAATTGGACTAAATGGTCATTTTAGGTCCCTTCCAAATGAAAATATTCTATTCTATTCTATTCTATTCTATTCTATTCTATTCTATTCCACTCCACTCCACTCCACTCCACTCCACTCCACTCCACTCCACTCCACTCCACTCCACTCCACTCCATGTTATTCTCTTCTACAGGACTGGAAACAGGTATTGCGTCTATCTTTTATGCTTTATGTACTTTTCTCAAAATTTTTTTGGGGAAAAAATTGTAGAATTTCAGTCATAAATATTTACTTTTCATCTTACTACTGTTTTCTGCATTAATGYAACTTGTTAAAAAAAGTTGAATGCAAAGCCTGTCCTAGGAGACAACATTAAAATCTTTTCTTGGATTGGAACTGGAGGGAGCTTATACTAAATGGTATCCAGGGGAAAATCCAGTGTAGCTAGGAATGCAAAGTGAWTGACCTCAAAACTAAAGTGAACACATAATGGTCAGTTCTGAGAATAAAATCCTTTCAAATAAATATACAGCAACTGAAATTAAAATGTTTCTGCAAAGCAATACACCAGCTATGAAAATGCAGTATATATATTTTTTTTCTTTCCTCATAGGAAATAAAAAATAGTTAAATACTATTGTATAAAATGTTTCAGAAACTAGTCACTAAAAAAAAAGTTGTGTTTGGTCTTTTGGTTTTCAGTGGTGTAGGTTTCTTTTGTTTGTTTAGTTGGGGGKTTTTTGTTTTSCTTTGTTTTTTGGTTTTTATTTTTTTGGGTTTTGGTAGCAGGTAGGAGTCATACAGTCACACAGTGATAAACTGTTCTGATGTTTCTTTTTTTCTGATGTTTCTCTTTTTTTGTTATACAAACGTGAAGTTTTTGAGCACTGAAGAGTAATTATAAATTTACATTAGAATGGGGAAAAATAGCTCTCTGAAGATATTGCTAACAACAGTAGTCAAAATAAAATCTTTAAAAAACCTCTATGGAATTAGATACATCTGAGAAATTTGCATCCTCTCAAGGCCATTAACCTTCYCTGAGTGTACCAGCTCAGGCCTATATGAAGTTGCCACCTCTATCCTGCATGCCTACTATGCTATCATCTCTCCAAAGAAACTTGCAAAATCATCCTTCACCTTCTGGGAAGGTTTGTCCCCAGGTGAGTGCCTCTGAGTGTTCGAGGCATTTTTCCTTTTGAATCATCCCCTTGATCCACAGTACACTAATGACTGTGAAAATTAAACTGGACAGTATAGGGCGCTCTTCAGGAAACACTGAGTTATTGTCTGAGGAAACAAATTTTAAAGCTGAGAAAAAAATYATTAACCTGTTTTCACAGTGTATCACAAGCATTATATTTTACCCAGCTAGCCCCCTAATAGATTTCTGAGATTAAACATTGATAAAAGACAAAGAAGCCCCACTGTTCCAGTTGTAAAGATCTTTTTAATACAGATAGTCTCTTCATGGTCCTATTCAACTTCTCAGCTAGGAGGACTATTTCTTACAGCATGGATGGAAGTTCTAGTTCACATAGAGCAGGCATCCATAGATGCTAATTAAAACATGAATGAACACTAGTAAGTCGACATCTTCTTTAAACTGTCACTAGTTTTTCTATAAACAATACATCCTAACTTAATTAGAAGTTGCAATAGTTCAACTATTACTAGTTGAACATTTTCTCTGTTATGTGKAATATCCTATTAAATTATCATAATAGTTTCTTTGGCTGTAAAAATAGAAGCAGCTGCAACTTCTGTTATTGTTACTAGGAGAAATGAAGATGTGGCTTCTGTTCATTCTCCAGGACAAAAATTTAAATGTAGTCTAATTAAACTGTAATCATTTTTATCTCCAATCACTTTGGTAGCAGGCTAGTAATGCTAAACCATAAACTGTGAACCATATGTTCACAGTTAGGATGTTCAGGAAGGGAGCTGCCTCTATCAGCAGTTTGTTCATCAGCTGTACTTGTGCCATGTTTTGCCACCTTGCTGGGTGAAGAGAATGAATGCAAAGAAGAGTCATCTGAAGATAGYGAGCAGCTGATTAAGCATCAAGTTTAATGAGAACATTGAGAGCTATCAGGAGCAGTTGSAAGGGGAAAATGGCACAGATGAACTCATCCACTTACCTCCAAAATAACTGTGACAGTAAATCAGAAAGAAAGTTGGAAAATGGCTAGACTATATACCTAGAAACAGACAAAAAAATGAAAAGACTAAATGCTTTAGTCTATAGACCTGAAAGCCAAAGTGAATGATTTTACTTTCTGGTATGCCTTCCACAGTAAATCAAGACAAAAAATGATAGTTCTGKGATCGACTTAATATTCTTCATGGAAAGTAATACTAGAATATGTTGTGAAATTGTGYTGGAAAAAGCATGTATTATACAGAAATGTTTTTGTTACTGCTGAGCATGGCTTACATAGAGCCACAGACTTTTGCTTCTTGGGTTGCCCTCCCAGTGTAGAGGCTGGTAGTGCACAGAAAAGTGGGAGAGGACACAGCTGGGACAGCTGACTCCAAAGGATCAAAAGGATATTCTATACCATGTAGAATCATACTCTGTAGATAAGYCTGAGGGAAGAAAGAGCAATAAGGAATTATTTGGCATGATGCTATTTGTCTTCTCAAGTAGCTGTTACCTGTGACAGAGTTTTTGGATGATGGTTGAATACCTGCCTGCCAATGGGAAGTAGGGAATGAATCCCTTGTTTTACTTTACTTGTGTGCATGGCTTTTGTTTCCCCTATTAAATTACCTTCACCTCAATCCATGAATTTTTCCAATTTCCTTCTCCAGTTCCCTTCCACATTGAACCAGTGGAGGGGAAGTTAGTGAGCAGCTGTGTGGTGCTTGATTGCCAGCTGGGTTTAAAACATGACAMGAGTCTGTATTTGTGATTATAAATATTTTAAATGCAATATAGATTGCATTTAAAAAGTAATGAAATAAGGCTAGAATTCTATTTTTTAATTTATAATAAAGCCTTTAAAAAGCATTTGGTTTCCAGTTTGCCCTTCCTCCTAATGTYCTTCCCTCTATCTTACATGAAAACTTCATCACATGGAACCCTACTGCTGAAATAGGGGATTAACTATGCAAAATGCTGCAATTTGTGTTCATGAAGTCACAGAGACTTTTAGGTTTTTGAGTTTTTGGCTTTTGTATTTTTTTTGCTTTGTTTTGTTTTGTTTTGTTTTTTTCCTTCAAGCATGAGAAAGAAAATGTTACCTTGATATGCTCTTTTTCCAAATGGTTTCCATCTGGTCTCTTTTCAGCTATTCTTACCCCAGGCTCATACTCCTTGCCTCAGTAATTTTCAGACTTTGGATATCTCATTTTGCTTCTTCCCACTTTTCTGGTTTTTTACTCACATAGGCTAATTTGAGCATATTTGACATATTTTCCTTCTCCYCCAACCCATGCAAACTTTCCTTTAAATTTCTCATGTAATTGTTCATTGATATAGTTTCTATCCTCCTTATTCTGGTCTTATSAAACAAATTTTTATTTTTTTGCTTTCTGCATGTCTTAATACCCAGGTTCTTTGTACAGCCAGTCCAATTCACCTCCCAGCACTAACTTCTTTTTCCCAGTGATGTGCTCTGAGGTAGCCTAAGACCTTTTCATCAATTTACCTTGCCCTCTTTTTATTCACTGTAATTATTCCAGATACCTTCTTTGGCATGTTCTTTAGTCCTGAGAGAGGAAWGTCTTAGTCATTTTTGAGGTATTCAGACTATTCACAAAATGTATCATTTCAGTGCTTAAAAGGAGATTCTCAGTGGTCATGTCCTTGAGCATGTTCTTGTGCAGCAAATATACAAGAGGACAGTGCGAAATACAGATAAATTTAGCAAACCATCAGTCTTCCTTTTTTTTTTTTACTTTCTTCTATGCAGTCTGATACTATGTCTTACAATGGGTGGTGGGAGAAAATGTCACATTCTTGTCTGAATCAAAATTAATCAAAAGAGATGTATTGCAATTTCTGTGTAAAACATACCAGTCATGTTATGTGAGAGTGAAAATTTAAGTTTTGTTTCAAATGTATTCTAATAATGAAATAATAATTTATTTTAAAAACTGATTTGAAAGTGATTGCGTTCAATAACATCTAACTGGGATTTAGTTTTTCTTTTCTGTGTTCCCTGTTAATCTTATATATATTTATAATGTCCTGAAAACTCTGTCTATGTATGTGTGTGTGTGTGGTAGTGTATACTGGTGCCAGCTCGTAAGTGATAAGACAAATTCTCACTAAATTAATTTCAGCTAAATTTGTATCATATATTCTAAGTTAAAACTTTTTTTATATGTTCTTCATTATGTTATAGTTCATGAAAGGAATGGAATGATCTTTCTTAGAAATTAGAAATTAAGAASAATATAAGTGATTACCAAGATTGGTTATTTTAGAAGTGGTTAGAGGAAATCACAGGGCAAAATAAGAAAAGGTATAAGTAATCCCCTAAAGTGAACTMTGCAAGGCAAGTCAGAAGGATCCTTTCATAAAATCCTTGCTGTCCTTGTAGTCTTTGCTTGCCTTCTTCTTCCAAAGGTGGTAAACTGTCTTTTATTGTGGCATTCCAGCCTTAACTCTTTGTGGATTCAGGATGGTGTTCTTCCCTGCCAKCTTGTTTTTCAGCGCAGGGAGAATACCTGCTCCTGTGACTTTAAGATTTCCTCCATGAATAATATTTAGCTTTTCTGGCCTCCTTTGTTCTTCAGGAATGCTACTTAATGGACATTTTCTCCTAAACAGTTTGCCCTCTGGAAGTTCAAGGTAGAAGTTATATTAACTAACTTCTAACTCACCATGTTCCTACTTAGATTTTCACGGTTTTTCTTCTACTGCATTCCATTAATCTATAGAATTGCTGATTTGTTTTGAAAAAAATGTTATTCTACAGCTATTCTGAAATGAGATAAATATTTCATATATTTATATTTATAAAATTTGTGAGAGAAAGGGATAGATATAAAAATATGTAAAATTTCCTGATATGAACCTGCATCTTAAATGGCTGTTAAGTACATCAAGGAGAGAGTAGCTTCTTCCTGGCAATTTTTTTTGTTTAATTCACTCATTGTTCTGTGATGGTTGACTATCACACATACATGTTAATTGCTACTGTTACTGCTCAATTATTGTAAGTACAAAAACTATTTTTTTAATCATCCTCATTATAAATAGGCTATGAAAGTAATTCCTTAGAATAAGTTCTACTTTAAGTAGAAATGACTTTCACTACTGTAAAACAGGCTTACTCAGTTTCTATAAAACATGTGTTGAAAGAATGAACATGCCTGCTTAGACTGCTTAATGCTTAGRGACACTATTGTTTCATGTTTTTCTTCAGAGATAATACAGAATAATATACTAATATTAAAAATTACTTATTTGAAGGAAAAACTGCAAAGACAYATTAGCTGTTGACTCAGCCTTCATTTCCTATTAAATGTAGCTTCAAATTATAAATTTATTTTTTAGCTAAAAAAAAGCCAACCAAAATGTTTCTTTTAACCTGTTGCTTAGAGAGCAGAAACAACATGCCTTATAGCTTACAATATTATATTCTGCTAAAAGTCTGTGGCTGAGATTTCTCCCTCTTTTCCTTCTCCTTAATGCTATTGCCTAATATTTAAGTTCTGCTTGCAGATATGAGCAAAGAATGCTCTGCTGTTGGGTGAGTTGATGAGGACAGACTGCTTTAACTGTGCGTATGTTTTGTGCAGAGAGGGCTGGAAGACCTGATCAATRGCCCACAATGTAACTCGTTGTGGGAGAGAGTTTGCTCTGAAGAGTAGGATCTTGGCATAGTCAGGCTATGAAAAGAAAGGAGAATATTCAGGAAATCCAGTGGTCAGTGAGGATAAAAGATAGGATGTAGCATATGAGATCACAGCAGAGTAATTTTTAATTCTATGATTTTTTTTCTATCTGATAAGACTGGAGATGTACATTTTTAAAAGTTTTCAGTTGTAAGTGATGATAATTTCAGTTATAAGTGATGAACTTAGTTCCACAAGCTCTGTCATGATTTTTGGTGGGTTGGCTCAGTTACGAAGCTCCAACTTGTTCTAAGTTTATCACTAAACCTAAGCTTCTGTAGGTGCTGTGTATTTTACTTTCATATCCTGYCTTGTATTTCTTGCTCCCTAATAGGATGTTGTATTGTCTGTTGATATTTGTTCTCTGTGAGCTGAAAATTTATTCTCTTTAGTGAGGCAGCCGGTTTGGTTTTTCAAGCTGAGTGTGACTTTTGGCTGTTAACAGGGAAACATTTCCCTCTTCATCCACTTCTCTTCAACAAAAAAAAGGAAAAAAAGAAAAAAAGTTTGGTTTTAAAAAGATGTGAAAATGAAAGGTTTAACATCTATAAATAAAAACCAATGATATCTTTTGTATTTATTCACACTAGCAGTGTGCAATTTCTCAATCTTGTGTGACTGCTTTTGTTCCCTCTGGCAAAAGGAAAAGACTTGAGCTCTGCATGGATTGTAGGGCTGAGCCTCATCTATTTTAGAGGGACTTTGTRCAATACTGAAGACCTGTCTTTATAAAAATGTTTTATAGAACTGAAAACTCAGGTCAAGGAGAGGCTCCATTCAGCACCCTTCATAGAGATGCTCTTAATGCTATTAGCTGATTTCAAGTCCTCTTAGATATGAATTYGATATTCTGTCACTAATTATATCTAAAAACTGTGTTACAGTTTAATTTGTTGGTGGACTCAGGTTGTAAGAAATACCAAGGATAATAGATATAATGTGCCTTACTATGACAAGAAATTACCTGTTTGGGAGATGAACAGCTTTACTACAGAATATGCTGACTTGCAAGATACTTGCAAGGATCATTGAGTCCAACTTCTGGACCTTTACAAGACAACCCAAATGTAACATCATGTGCCTGAGAGCATTTTTCAAATGCTTCTTGAGCTCTGTCAGGTTTGGTGGTTTGACCATTTCCCTGGGCAGCCTGTTCCAGCGCCCAAAGACCCTCTGGGATGAAGAACTTCTTAATATCCAACCTAAACCTTCCCTGAAAAAACTTCAGGCTATTCCTTCAGGTCCTGGTCACCACAGGGAGGAGTTCAGAGTCTGCCCCTCCTCTCCCCCTCCTAAGGAAATTGTTGACTGCAGTGAGATCTCCCCTCAGTCTCCTCTYCTCCAGGCTGAACAGACCAAGGACCTCAGCTGCTCTCCATACAGCTTCCCTTCTATACCCTTCTCCATCTTTGTTGCCCTCCTCTGGACATTCTCTACAGCTCAATGCTTTTCTTATATTCTGGCACCCAAAACTTCCCCCAGCACTGGAGGTGAGGCTGTCCCAGTGCAGAGCAGAGCGGGACAACCCCCTCCCTTGCCTGGCTGGTGATGCTGTGCCTGATGCCTCCCAGGACAGCATTGGCCCTCCTGGCTGCCAGGGCACTGCTGACCCATGTTCAACTTTCTGTTGACCAGGACCCCCAGGTCCCTTTCCACAGCACTACTTTCTAGCATCTTATTCCCCATGTTATGCAATAGTTAGCTGTCTCTATCTTCTGTGGTGGACTTAGCTTGTGCCATAGTATAGATTTACAGAACGTGTTTACAAACATCTACAAGTCTGTTAAAAGACAGTATAGCCTAAAATGAAAATAAAAGTAATATGAACAATTTATTACGAGAAAGCATCAATACAAATAAAGATGCTATCATAAATATTCATATCATGCAAAGCCTATTCCTCCATCCATTTGATTTCTGCTCAGGGATAAAGATCAGGCTTTTAGAGGATTCCTGGTCTCTTTTGAAAAAAAAAATGTAATTAATTAAAATCCTTCATCTCAGTTCAGGTCAGAGTAATCGGGCATGGCTTGAATTACTCTCTAGCTGTGCCATGGTCTGATCGCGTCTCAAGCCCTCCCTGAGCGGTCACTGAACTTTCATGGATTAACTTCAGTCCTGAATTGTTGACCTTGCTTTGGCTGAAGATCACAGGACTGTTGTTGGAACCTGTGGTTTTTGCCATCTGACATTACTTGTCCCTCTCAGAGGCTACAAGACGATGCCCTGGCAGGGAGGGTATTGCCTGCACTGTCAGARTTGGCTCCCGCCTTGTCATTCTTTGAAGTGCAACCTCACTCTTGCTGCCCTCTAATAGAAGTTTCCAAAACCAGATCCCAGGTACCCACCTCTGCAATGAAATAATTTGCTAAAGTTCATGAAAGTCAATACCAGAAGCAGGAAAAGACATGGGCAACAGTCTGTGACCAGTTACAGTTTATGATGCACACACTGCTCCTCCTGTGAATAACTTACCMTTAGAGTGTACAGCACTGCACCTGGCAGATGCTCACAAATTGAAGCGAGAGGTGGTGTAGGAGTCTAATACCCTCTTATCAGGTCCTTTTAGATAGTCCATGCATGGAGGATAAAATGCTTGACTTATTCAAAGTCAATGCTAAACTGTCAATTTTTGAAACTCAGACCAAAAGTGATAGTAAATTTTTGAAGGAATACAGAATTTATAGGGTGAAATTTTGGTTAAGAATTTTGAAATAGGAAGGAAAGAAGGCAGAGGCAGGCAGTGTCCAGGTTTACTGAAATTAACAAACACAGGATAGATATCTTTTACCTGGTGTTCCTTGTAGAAATTAATCACAGTAGTGTCTCATGTCTTGGTATCCTGTCCTGGCAACCTTCCATGCTGAATGATTGATATTTGAATAATTCTGAAGCCTGCAGTTCTGACACTACTCTTCAGAGGCAGGTTCTGGCCCCGCTCTTTCTGGAGTCCTGCTCACAGAACGGTCTGAAAAGGAYGGCCATGAGGAGTTCAGTATCTCTCTCACCTGTGACACCTCTTCTGGCGTGATCTGTTTGATTTGGACTTCTTGCACTAGCAAGAGATGCAGTGATGTTCTAGGATGGATCAAGAAGAGGGCCAAGAATATGGTAGTGGGCTGTAGTATGACATGAAATTACTGACTGAGAAAAATGGACTTGTCCAATTTAAAGAACTGAAAGTGACGAGGAAATTTCAAGTCTGACCACAACTCTCTGYTGAGAGACCATGTTGAATACGGGATCAGATTTTCTGTGGATGTTCACARCAGAAGGACAAGATACCAAAAATACAGGTTGCAAAAAGAGGCTATACCTGCTTGATGTAAGGAATTTTTTATCATGAGGATGTTCAAACACTGGAACAAGTACCTCAGGAGGCTGTGAGATCTTTAAAATTCAACTGAGCAGAGCCCTGAACCACCTGCTCTGACCGGTCTGACTTTTAGCAATGTCTTGGACAACAGGAATTCTGGAGGTCCTTTCCAATCTGTGAGATTTTAATCTCATTTCCTKTCTTGGACAAATGTCACACTTCAGAGGTTTAGTTGATGTAAATTACAAACAACATTATTCTTAAAAGGAAGTACTTTGAATATTTGACATTAAGAAAGGATTTGCCTATTTGATAAATTGTGTGATTTGTGAAGATTTTTAGTCTCCATAATGGAAAAAGAGACAGAGTTTTCGGTGGGTGTTCATCTAAGATGAATGCATTGAATATTTAATATAAATATTTAGTACCTGCAAATTTTAGTTTTAGTAACAGTAAGATGTAATAAAAACAAATTACAATGTCTGTGCAGGGTAAAAATATTATGGTTTTCTTCAAGATGCAGCTATTATATTAGTCTCCACAAGCTCCTCATAATTTTACATCAACTGAATTTATTCTTCACTACTCTATTTACTATATAAAAACCTTAGTTTACATAGAATGCTTTTACCTGCTTTTTTTGAACAAAAAATGTGTGAATAGAGCTTTTTTTAGAGCCTTTTGATTCAAGAATGATGATGAAAGTAAAGAAAACTCTTTGTCAGTTACATGAATAGTAAGAAACAGTCGTGTCTTATATCAAGTAAATAATTTACTGCAATATGAATATTCTTTTGATCATGTACTTCTGATAATGTACTCCATTTCTGACTTGCATTATATCAAACCCAGCCCTCAGGAAATAATTTGTTTTACTATTGAGAACATTTGGGTATGCAATAGTAACTAAGATAGAAATACTACATTTTATTGAAGAAACTCGTGCATGAGATCTTAAGAATTTTGTCCTGAGGTACTTTACAACTTTTTGTGACAGTGCTAAAAAAGGAAACAGCCACTTTTTTTGGGAGGGGAAGTGCAGACTAGACAAAACATTTAAAAATAACAGCTTTTGCACAATTATCTCTGCTGCAATGTCTTGAATGTCTCATTATGTCAAGTGCAGTGATTTACTGAACAAATATTTACATTTTTTCCATCTCTTTGCTAACAACAACATATTAAGTTCTGATTAGCTATTCTCTATTGTAACAGCTGAGAGATGTTYTATTTCCACTATTTTCATGTTTCAATGTGAAAGAATTGGTTAGACTATGTAAGTCATGAAAAAAGAGAAATAATGATTAATTTATGAGTCTGCATATTTCTGAGAAGGAAAATTTCAGGCGCCTTATGCAGAGTTTTTATTATTTAAGTTTGAAATATGCATAAGAACAAACGAGGCAGCTTTTCAAAGCAAAATTATCAATGGAATTGATATTTKTACAGTCATATTTCATTTAGAATCCTGACTACTTTACTCAAAGCTCCACTTCTTTACCTAAGTACCTYACCTACCTGCCAAAACTGTGAGGCACAATGAAGTATTGTAAGTAAAATGTTGATATTTTTTAGTTACTGAATCACAGGCCTGAAGAGGCTTAGAACATTCACTTTCAATCTTCAGTCTAACTCTGTAGACCCTGTCTCTGAATTTTTTTTGAAGAACAGAGGGGATAAAGTATTGTTGTGTTTTCATCTAGCTTTTTTACAACCTCCTTCTGGTATTTTTTCTCAAAAGTAATTATTGTAAGTATCAAAAAGGGAAAATTAGTCATGTAGTAAAATGTGACAGAAATGGGAACAATACTTAGTGAAAATTAGAATAGCAAGCTACTAGTGGATTTATAATCTACTGTAAACAATATATCTACATGTTGTAATGGCTTGGATTCCATGTACT
Source organism: Cardinalis cardinalis (assembly GCA_014549065.1). Classification (NCBI taxonomy): domain Eukaryota; kingdom Metazoa; phylum Chordata; class Aves; order Passeriformes; family Cardinalidae; genus Cardinalis; species Cardinalis cardinalis. The sequence goes on along the minus strand of JACDOX010000098.1, from coordinate 1,110,394 downwards.
TCTCAAAAAAAAAAAAAGCCTGTATATATGTCTTGATTTAAAAGACATAGGCCTGCCAAGGAAGGTGTGAACCTCCCTTGGAATGGACATGTGACTCCCTTCCCTCCACATTATTATACCTTTGAAATTAAGGGGCTTTCAGTCAAAGATTAGGGGAAAACGAATAACAGTCCTTTACTAGTATCTATACATGGCAAACTGTCAGAACCCAGGACATTGCTCTGACTGCCCTGGAGGGCTCGAGACCCTGGCAAAGAGCTCAGAGACCTTGGCACAGAGTCAAAGACATCTGTGCCATGGATCTTAGCCCATGGAAACAATTACCAACTTTGTGTGAAGAGTTACAAGCAACAAAGGTTTGAATAGAATGATAGTSAATTTATCACAGGGTGGAAAAGTAGAATTTTGGGGCTTTTAGAAYGAGRGTTCAAGATGGACGAATCTGGGAGTATTCTGTCTTTCTCCTTCTTCTTCTTAGCCTCCATCTTCTGCTGTGATGGTGACACTTTTTGGATTGGTTTAGAGTAGAGACAAACTGTCTAACATAGATGATGGGTATTGGAAAATTAGTGTAAATAAAGTACACATAGTTTTTAGTATAAAAAGACAACACCACCCTGAAGGCAGTTAGTGTGCCTCAACCTGACCTGCCAGACAGACCTCAGTGGGTCAGAAAGAAAATGTATTAGATGGGAGCAAATAAACAACCTTGAGAACAAGAGCCAAGGAATCTCATCTTCTTCTTTGGTCTCGGGGATGGGAGAAAAATRCTTTCTAACATCTTGGGGGCATCTCAACACCAGAGACCTCGCCAGCAAACAAACAACAGTGGCAGTAACAACAAAGAGAACACAAACCCAGCCTCAGCCTTCTCTCGGCCACAGGCACTCYCCCCGTCAGTGCAGTTCTGGTCACAGCTGGCAGGGGTGCTGGCGGCTCCTGGTGGGCAGGATGGGTGCGGTGAGCCCTCTGCGGCTGCAGGGGCACTGTGGTGTGAGTTCAGCCATCTCGCTCATGTGGAGAATGGCAGGGYGCCAGCGGAAGAGATGGAAAAATGGCTTCTGTTAGAAACCCTCAAGGGCAGCTGGTCCCAGTGCCTCTCCATATGGTGAAATGGGCTGTAGCAGGAACCTCAGAGTACCTGCAGGAACAGCATAGGGGAGCAGATCCCGGGGGGGCACACAAATCTAGCAGAATCTCAACAGCCTCAGCAGGAGTGTGAGGGATCAGGCAGACACAGGATATCAGGTTGAAGTATAGCGAAAAACCTTAAGCAGAGGCAGAAAACAGCAGGGCTTTGCAGCAGCYGCGCAAACAGCTGGGAGACACTCCTTGGGAGAGTGTCAGGAGTTGGGGTCCCAGGTTCTCCCCTGGGACACCCAATTAGGTCGTGAAGGTCCTTTCCAGTGTGAGCAGGTGATCTATAAGGTCCCWGTTCAATGACCACTCTTACGAGCAAAGCCTCACTCACAGTAGGAGAAGCAGTAAAAGGGTTGAACTTCACAGTGGGAGAGAATTCTGCCCACAGCAGCAACAGCACTATCTCCTCCTCCAGTCCTGAGAGCAACACAGAGAGAAGAACCGTGACCAGCCCTCTGACCCACCCAGCCAAAATCTCACAGTATCTCTGCCCTTCCCAAGAGAATGCCTCCAGCCAAAATAGTGCAGCCACCTACACCTCTTCCTCCCATCTTGGCCACTTTTGTCTCTTAAATATTGGTTYTTCCCACCTGTGAGGCAACAAATGGAAGAAGATTCCCTGAGAGAAAGAAAAGGGAAAAAATATGGAAAAAATCCTAACCTCCAACAATATAGTGATATGAACCTTATGGCAGACATTAGTGTACTTCTCTTTCTCCCTATAACTGTGTACAGATAATCATWAGAGGTGAGCCATCAGCATCCAGACTCCTTCACCAGGAGCAAAGTGGGTGTGTTATATAGATGCTGAGTAATTTTGGGAGGTTTGCTACCCTGAAAACTGTTTTTGCAAACTCCCATGATTACAYGGCTTTAATGAACGGTGAAGGACCATTGATGGCTTGTTAACAGCCATTGAGTCTCCTGTGTTTATCTGTCTTGCATTAGATTTTAGGGTCATAATAGAGATTTCACTGTATACAGTTTAATTAAGCTATTGTCACATCCTGAGCACAACCTCTCCCCTCCACCTTTTGCAGTCTGGGCTTGGGGCCAGCTTTTGGTGCAATTGTGTGGTTTAGCACCTGTCTAACAGTGATAGGACTATTTGTGCAAATGTTCTAGGAGAAAATTGTACTGAGGAACCATGTTGGACCCTCAGCCCATGGCCCACCAGGGCTACCTCAACACTTGTTACTATGGTTAGTTGTAAATGCAACAACATAATTGATAAAGCCAAGAAAAAGCTAGACGTATAGAAGGGTAAATTAATGAAGCAGTGGTTTAATGACAGCTGTTACATTTAGAAAAGCAAAGACTTGGCTACAGATGCACCAAGATGAGTTCAAGTGCATCCTGACACCACCTGAGGGCTATGAGCCAGACAAAAGCCTTGTGGTCTCTTATTGGCAGTGTCATCACCATGTCTTGTGGGCTACCCAGCTACACTATTTTGCTCATCTTTCAACACCCTCCCATTTATGATCTTTACTATAGTCGGTGATTCTTCTTTTAACCAGATAAAACACATAGCAAACTGCTGGAAAGAAAAAAAAGGCTGTGTTTTGGGATTTCTAGAAGAGTGGTTGCCTTTTCTTTCTGCATGAAGAATAGAATTATAGTCTATCTTGACCTTTAGAAATAATATTCCCTTGTTAGAAAAGGAAAACGAAAGAGCTACACTGTCATGTCTATCCTTAAGTGACTAGGCAGACTTCTATTTAGATTGGTCTCAACAGACTAGGGCTCATTTCATATATTTTATACATTTTCCAATGTTCTGTCCAAATAACTTTGGTTATCTTTCCTTCAAGTTGGTATAGCTCTTTTACCTTTTTTCTCAGTATCAATATTGTTGATGAGTGATTTTTTCTCTACAGCTCATGTTGTATTCTCYCATATCCTTCCTTTTATTTCAAGATTAAATCTAAAAGGCAGAAATCCCATGTAAATACATCTTGTGGCTTCACAAGGATGATTCTCTTAATTCTGATTTTCAATGCATCGTTTTCCTGAAGATTACTATCAAAGTAACAAGAATGGTAAAGGTACRCTTTAAATTTGGCATGTTAATTCTCCTATTTCTTAAAACCTTTCAGAAAAACAACTAATGCCCTGACCTACTGAAATTTTAGGCAGGCAAGTAAACACCCTAGCTGGTGCACAGCTATAATTACTTTGGGAGTACTAGATATTATACATAGAGTTTTTGAAATATGGATATGAATGTTCTCAGGTAGACTACGGCATCCAGTCAGAAAGCCACTTRTACCTTTTAAGACCATTCACCACAACTCTGTTGCTACCTGATGAAAATCAGTTTGAGCTATGGTTTATCAATTTCTAGAAGTACTTTGATAAAAAGGTTTTGGGTACCAGTACATGCAAGTCTGTATGATCTGTATGATCTGATGTTAGTGCACTCTGAATGTATATTCTTCCTTTTCTCTCGTTAGCAGCCATGCACATATCTGAATGTGAATGTGTTTTCTGCTGCACGTCCATCACAATCTTCACTGCAAAAGGCTACTTCCTTCAGTTTTTCTTCAGTGGCAGTTCTGGGAAACATTATTCTATTGATGCTTTTCAARCAGGTTTATCTTACTCAAAATTTAGATTTCAAAAGTGCTCAAAGTATTATACCTGAGGATTGAATGAGATATAGTACTGTTGATTTTCCCAGTGTTGCATCTATCTTGGTTGGAACACTGGGAAAATACTGATTGCAGTTGATCTCATGTCTTGCTCTCATTCATAGCTTCTCTTTCCTGAACAGCTGCATCCTAGGATATTGTTCCTAATCCTATAATCATGCAGTTGATTATTCCTGCTTCAGTACAGTATTTTGTAGTTTGAATAATTTTATATAGTTTTTTCTCCTCAGAAATCTGAAAAAAACCCTATTAGACTCACATTTGTAGTCATATACAGGGAATTAGACTGAGTTATTTTGTATTGTGCTGTGTGCCCAGTCTGACATGCCTGAATTGTCAAGACTACTGAGTACATTTTAACAAGTTGTGTTCTCTTGGGAATGCCTATTCCTGTCACAACTTGATAAGCTTCCCATGAGGTTATCTTCTTTTTATTTCTGAAGAATATATTCACCTGATACAGTAGTGATTCTTTAGGTCCCTTTTTGCTTTGGCTGCAAAAATCTGAGATTCTATAGGTTTTATACATGCTTATGTTGCATGTAGGCAAAACACAGGACAAGCCTGCAATTCAAAGAAGTTGTTCGTATGCTTTGTTTTCAGTTTGAGATTAAGAATGACAAGTGTTACATGCAAGTGTGTTTTTGCCTCTTTTCTCTGAATATAGCTTCTCAGTCTTGCTGAGATCCTATTGGTTTGTTATTATAGGCTGTTAGGTAGACATAAGAAAAAACCTTTCAGCCTGTGCACAGTACCAATTTCCAAAGGTTTAATGTCTTACTTTTTTTTTTCCGTGTCCCAGTCATATAACTGTAAAAAGTTCCAACAGCAATGAATGCAATGTTTTCTCACCACAAATCTGCTAARTTGCAGTTGCCAATCAAGTCTCTGCTATACAAAAAAATTTTGATTGGTTATAACACAATTTCTTCCACAGTTATCCAGTGTTAATGTTTAACWAGGATACTCTTCTTTTTGTTTCACAACCTAAATTAATTTATGWTCAGTGTCTTCTGTATATAGCCAGAGGCCTTGACATTTCATTTAARAAAGGTTTCCTACTCTACAACCTACTAAAATAACTAGTTTTGTTTTAATTATAGGTTATTCAGTATCCTTTCCAAACCTAATTCTGTTTTCTGAACAGACTTTTGGGAAGGTACCACACACAAAATCTTAGATTGATCTAATGCACATCAGTTAATTATGAGACCAATTATAACTATATTCTTMAAACCAAATAATTCGGAAGACATCAGCCATTGAAAGCATGATATTATCACCACCCRAGCAAAGTCAAGTGTATCTGCATATGCTAATTCTCTTCTTAATCGTGGTTACTGTACAGTTCCTTCAAAACTGCTGATTTAGTGTTTCCTCTCTTTCTGCAGTGAACAATTTTTTCCTAAAAATATCAACAACTATTTGCCCATACATTTTAGCTGAGCCTATTGCTTTATTTATTGCTCAGCTTCATTCATATAAGGAACTGTCAAATCTCTTTAATCTTGGAACTGACCAACTCGATTTCAAAGAGAATATCTCATTGTGGTTATTTTGTGCCTGAATAGCTGCAATTCCTTCAAGAAAGTTGCATGGTATTTCTTTTATTTCTTGAATTAAGTTTTCTCCTTCATAACATTTGGAAGACTTGCAAACAGCTGGCCTATGAACCTCTGAGGAAGGAGTAATTCAAACACAACTGATAATTTTATATAATTTTAAGTTTTTCCTTTCAGAGCCAAGATGTTGTCTCTCCTAGAGAAAAACAAAGGAGTGTCTCAAAGAGGAAGTTGCCAAATCACAAGTAGATTTCTACGCCTTTATTTATAGATCACATCCTTTGATTCAGTCAGTAGCAGGTCACAATAGCTGCTTCACCCAGCCACGAGATGGAGGTACAATTGCATGCACTTGATCAAAGTACGTCTAGAAGTAGGAATATGGATATTATTCYCCTATTATATTGCTACTCTGACTGGTTTTGAGCACTTGGTTTTGACCAAATCTGTGGGATACACGTGCTTTTTTACTTGGACAACTGTGAAAACTTTGGCAAGTAATGTCAGAATCTTGGTTACTCTATTAAGTTAGTTGGTATCCTCTGCCATACTTGACTTCTGCAGAAAATAAAGGCATGAGGCCTCAATGACACTGGGCCGCTTTATGATTTTAATAGTTTATGGAARGGTGGTTCAGTAATACAGTCCTGAAGACAGTTGAGCTAAATATTGAGGAAGCTGAGCCTTCCAAAGAAAACCATGTCCTTCACAAGATCTACAATTAGTTGTTCATGTCTGAGAGAACGAAGAACTTCAGCTTTTCTCAAAGACAATTCCCTTYGCAATTTATATATTTCCTTTTGCCATGGAGCAATAGTTACTGATGTTAGTGGAAGTTAAACAAAACACTGTTGTTTGTCTCCCAGGTGTGAAGAAGTGGCTGTGGAGATATATTCACTAGATGTCTTGTGTCTAGAACTCACAGTGAAGTACGTGGAATATTTTTGAGAGAGTGTCTTGGTTTAGGGCAAATTTTGTGAGGAAACTTCTGAAGTGGTCTTTTCTAGAAAGCAAAGTCGAGCAACCCTTCTCCCAGTCAGTTTGGGAGGTAAACCTCTTTCGAGAAAAGTARACTAAAACTATTTAACAAGCAAAGTACTCACAAACATGGAAAAATGAATAAATTATAAAAAATAAAATCTCTTGCTGTTCTGAAGAGACAGCAAATTCAGAAAGTCCTTGTCATGGGCTGTAGCTTGACTCATTCTCAGTCTCTTTTCAGTCCCTCATGCACTGGAAAATGCTACATCCTGGGCCCTGGTGGGCCACAGGTGTGAGCTCCTGGTGTTTTTCTGGATTTTCAGTCCAGAGCAGGACTGATAAGTTCAAAGAAGAATAAAAAAACACAATCTGGGGGAACTTTTCTGCCTCAGCTAGCTAAAAAAACTAACTAAAARCAAAGGAGAGCTCTCTCCCACTGTCTRTGCTTCAAACAATGCACACCAAGARAAAAGGAAATCAGGGAAGTGAAAATGAAGTTTCTGCACACACAAAATTGCACATCGCCATTTCCCCCTCCCTTTGCTCTTAGATCCAGTTTTAAAGGTGGAGAACTTATTTCTGGACTAAACAGACAAATGGGGATTCAATTCAGCRTCATAGTCACCCGAGGACAGAGATTAAAATAGGAAATAAAGGATCTTCTGTAGGARCAGTGATGACATGRTTTTAATCAGCCATTGAGGGACCARTGCACGACTCCTTAATTTTCAGGACTGAAATTGGATGCAGCCTTTCCATAGTTGTGAAATGTTTAAATGTTCTGAGAATAAAGAGAAACTGCAGTTAACTCCAGTCATGTTTGAGGAAACAATTTTGCAAAAATTTTTTCCTGTATTGTTGAAGYGCATATACATGGTGCAGTGAAATTAAGCAAGTGTTAAGGGAATATTTCTCCATCTATTTGACATGAGAATGACTTGCTTTGGAGGCAAGAGAGGCATTAATAGCAGCTAATTGAATTTGAAAAMATGGCAGAAACTTAAGAATATTTAAGGCTGCATTCTGAATAGAAAGACTGAAAATGGAGCCACACTTTGTGAGAAACCCATATGAACTGAAAATAAAGAGGAAAATTCTACTGGCTTCTGATAGCTACATAATGAACCAGTCAGTCCAGGTATTAGAATAACTGAGCAGTCTGTGTAGCTTCAAAACTTTCACACAACTAAAATCCATGGGGTTGGATSCATGGGGTCATTGAGATTGAAGTGCAGGACCTGACACTTCACCTTACTGAACCTCGTCCCACTGGCCTTGTCCCATTAACCCAGTCTGTCCAGAACCTTCTTATCTTCCAGCAGATTAACACTCTTGCCCAGCTTAGTGTTGTCTGCAAACTCACCAAGGGTACACTTGATCCCCTGGTCCAGATCATTCACAAAGATGCTAAACAGAACTGGAACAAATACTGAGCCTTGGGCAACACCAGTGGTGACCAGCCATCAGCTGGAYTAAACCTCTTTCACCAGCACTCCTTGAGCCTGGCCATCCARCCAGGTTTTTACTTAGCAATGAGTCTGCTAATCCAAGCCATGAGCAGATGGCTTGTCCAGGAGATAGATGTGGGAAACGGCTTCAGAGGCTACACATAAAGTCTGCGTAACCAATATTTCCAGCCCTTGTCTCCTGGAGGATTTTCTTCTCTCACCTCTTCCTGTGTAATCCTCTTTGCCCTTTCAACTTACACTTCATTGTGCCTATTTTGTACATATCCCCTACATATAAGCAGACAGTGTTAGAAGATCCTTCAGTTTGGAGCCAGCTGGGAGCCAGCTGGGAGCATTGTGGCAGTACTTCCCCTGAGTGTTTTTTATTACCAAAACCAAATGGTTGTGTGCTCTTCTTTTTACTTCCTGACAATGCTCCTGGCTTTTGAAGAAGGAGAAATGGAGATAAAAACTATGTAGCACATAGGTTTGCAAAGAAAAAAATAGATATTAAAAATATAGAGAAAAAAAAGCCTTTAAAAGAAAATTCAGTTGACTTATGGTGGTTGCAAATGCAATAGAGAGCTTAGAGTATATGTAAGATGGTGAAAAGCAGCTAAATAGAGTGTATGTCTGAAGATTCAGTTAATCAGAATGAAGGTTTTGGAGCTTAGCTTTTCAATAAAAACACAATGTTTTTATTGAAAACCAGGATTTGATAAAATCTGAAAAATGGGTTTATACACCATGAATCAAAATATGAGTTAAACCTATTCTGTATCTTTATATGTGCAAAGGATAATCTCATTTAATATTTTGAAATGCTTTGGATTTACTCCATTCRGTTGCTCTTTCAATATTAATTTTGCTAGTCACCTTTCCTAAAGAACTGAGATAAAAAAACCCCTCTAATARTACACTCAAATGTATGACTATTGTATCACCTTTGGGAACTTCAGAATCTACAGTTTTGCTATTTGTAAGTACATTGCATATACYGTCCTTGTGTGTATTCCTTTGGGGTTTTCTGAGAGGGAGGATATGCTCATTGAACTTTATGGTATTTCTTGTTTGCTATTTAAGAAATTTAGTACCAATAATATTATTCCAGTTTTGTTAAGCATAGAAATACACATACCCATGATTTTTACCTGCAAAAGGAATTCATCCAAGTCAGGCAGGTAAATTTTAAAAATACAATAATACTCTTATAGCTGTATTWATTTTTATCTCTAAGGATAAAATGTCAACATTTTTAATGAGTATTTTTAATAAAATTGTGAGCAAGGTATATCCAGCAGAAGGGTTGCAGGAGGTTATTCTCCTGCTTTATTCAGAACTCGTGAAACCACCTGGAGTACTGAATCTGGCTCTGGCACCCCCAACAGAAGGAGGAGATGAGCCTGTTGGAGAAAATCCAGAGGAGARAAATAGATCAGACATCTGGAGCATCTCTCCTATGAAGACTGGCTGAGTTTGGGTTGTTCTACATGGAGAAATGAGACCTTATAGCAGCTTTATGTTACCTAAAGGGTCTASAAGAGACCTGGAGAGAGACTTTCAACAAGGGCATGTGGTGATATGGCAAGGAGGAATGTCCTTAAACTGAAATACTGTAGGTTTAGATGAGATATTGGGAGGAAATTATTCACTGTGAGGRTGGTGAGGYRCTGGAACAGGKTTCCCAGAGATGTTGSGGWTGCTCCATCTGTGGAAGTGTTCAAGGCTAGGATGGATGGAGCTTTGAGCAACCTGAGCGATTTGATACCTTGTAAGGTCTCATCTAGACTAAGTTCTCAAAAAAGTAGAGTGACTGTTTTTCTTATCTTCCTTCTCTCTCATTTGAAGCTCCTAGCTGAAGAACACAGGAGCACTAGGCTATCAAGTTCTTGTTACAGAAGAGATATGTAAGAGAAACAGTCTATTTGCATGTGTAGGAAGTAAAAAAAAATATACAAATAGATATTGTCATTTCATCGGTGCTTCTGTAAGAGCTCTTCTACTGCTGACTCTCTGACAAGGGGTCAGTGAGATATTTCTGGTTTTGCTTTACCCTGTTGCTGCATCTTGTTGCTGGTYGTTGCTGAGCTGCAAAGATCAGAGTTAGGTGATTTCTGTGCATCATCAGTGTTGGTCCCATTAACAGACGATCCCTGTTCTAYGTCCTTCACCTCTTGTTTAATTGAAGTTCCTAAATGTCTGTCTGTTATRTGAACCCTAGATGTCTTCATCACACTAGCTCTTTTTATTTGTATTACTTTTGTGCTTTTGCATGATTTACATATAAAATCTGTGACATTTCTGTATTTCAACAGCCATAAACCAATGTTACWATAATAGAAAATAAATCTATACCTGCTGAATGCTGATTTAAGCATATTTTAAAACATTTCATAAACCACTGGTGTGCTGATTTGTTGCATCAGGCTGTTGATATATTCAAAGCACACAGAAGATGAAGTGAAGGTGAAAAGRAAAAAGTATTTTTTTCTTGAACTCAGCATGACAGGCATAATTTTTCTGTTACTCTTTCAGTGAGCTACTGACACAGTTGGTCACTAAAAACTTTGAGCCTGAATCCAAATAATAAAARCATTGACTTTGAAAAGACCTAAGCATGCAAATAACTTTCATCTCATGAATACTACTATTGATTTTGATGAGACTGTAAAAGTTCATAAAGTCACGTGCATAAGCTTTAGGATCTAAGCCCCAGGCCAGAGATTATCTCGTTATTTTTGTGTTAGAGGTTCTATAGGACAACAAAGAACATATCTCACAATTCAGTTCACATTTGTCARTGGTACTTTCTTTTTATTATTTTTTCTTTCCATGTATAGAATTTTATTTTTAGCACAAATAGAATGATAGAATGAAAACTGGCAAAGGACCTAATTTTGCCTTTGGCTAAGAAATATAATGAAAATTAAAAAAGCTCTTAGTCATGTCAATACAAATATGAATATGATGAATATGTCAGAATATATTAATTGTGAGCTACTTCAAGAATTGATAATAACATTACTAATTCTATGATCACAACCTGTGGAAAAAAAATGTGAATATCTTTTCAAGTACTAGATATTTCTGAAGTGAAACTAAGCTGTCTTATGCTGTTTCTTAAAAATTGAAGTATCTGTGAAGGCAATTGTGTCAAAATCTAGTGAGTTACACCACTTTTTGACCCTGATAGATCATAATCTGAAACATATCTATCTACTGTGTAACTCAGTAATAGCTGTCTGGAGGACTTCATCTTGTTCCTGAATCATAAAATATAAATGAGAGAGGGAAGACACAGGGTTCCTTGACCTTAGTCAGGTTTTGTAAGAATCCAAGGGACTGTGTATGTATGACAGCCATATGTCACAGTCTCTAAGTCAGATTTAATGGCTGACAGGTCATATGTATTTATAATACCTAAAAATACTGTACTAGATGAAAATAGGCACACTACCAAAGCATACCTTAAGTCATGAAACCTTGATAAATATTTCTTATTTTTGTCTTTGCTGCATCRATATCACAGTAGTCTGTACATTTAGACTGTCTAAAATATGGAAAGTGAAAATAGAGGCATTTTTCATGCACTTCATATGGCTTCCTTGGTGGTTGGTTCATTGTGTCARTGTCCAGTACAAAGTCAGGTAATGTGGAATTCGGAAGTGTATTTGGAGAACACAGCYGGGCAAGTATGCCAGTTGACCATCTGTAAATGTCAGCATGAATTCAAACTGGCCTTGACCATAACTAGATGAAGGTGATGTGACTTAAGGGACTTGTTTCCACTCCAGAAAGCTAAGAAATGCTTGAAAGGACTGCCAGAAAAAGTCACATATCCAATTTTATACATTCATGAAGCTCTTTATGTGAGGTTTGTTTTTTTTTAATGAATAGTCTTTTAGTAAAAAGAGAACACTATAAAAGCTGGCAGAATTATAGGACTGAAAGGCAAAATKTTGAATTTTTCAAAATTCTGTGCTTCTGTTTAACTTCCCATTTGATAAAAATGGGTCTATTGCATTCTTAGCCACAACATTTACTAGTTAGAACACAAATTCTTTATATTTCTTCTATAACATGACCTCAAAATATTAAAGTAGTTGCCAAAACCATRTACTCATTCTTCTTTACTGAAACCTTGGATTTCAATATATCCTTGTTTTGCTTAGTTTCAATGATTATCAGAGTTTTCAAGAATCATGGTGGAAATCTTTTAACAAACTTTTTTGCCTCCTCTTTTTCTACATTGCTTCTATTTTAATAAACACTTTAATATTTYACTTGTTGAGAGTTCCTATTTTCAATTGACCTTGAATAAAATTATCAAGCACATTTCAAATTGGTGACTGAAAATTAATACTTTAATCCCCTAATTGATAAGTAAATTAAAATGCTACAAAAAARCTGCATATAACTACTGCATTTTTGAATTTGAACACTTCTCTTTCTTTGTCATCTAGTTTTGGGAACTTGGTCTTAGAGCTTTTTTTTCAGTTTGCCTTTGAGCACTTACTAAAGATTTTTACTGATCTGAAAGGAGATTTCAAGTTTGATGGGTAGCACTTTTTATTTTCACACACCTTAACTGTACATTTCAATGGAGACCATACCCTTTTGTCAGATGATCTTTTGCTGTTATGTCGTTCAAATAGGTTGCTTCCAGATTGAATTTGAGTCAATGCAACCACCTAGTGTTTAGAAATGATAGTTTTTATACTGGTTCAAATGCACATTCCTTAGTAAATAACTTCTCTGCATCACAGGTCACAAGAAGTGATCACTGCAATCCTTGAYTTTAATGCCTCAGGTACCTAGAACAGCCAGAAGAGTGCATGTTGAATGTGTTTTGAGTACAGGGAGCTAGACCAGAAATGGAATGAGAAATTAACTTCTTTCATAGAAGCAAAATAAGAGAAAATATGAAGTTTTACCAAAACAAATWAAGCAGTCTTTCTACTGAAAATCATAAGGTTCCTAAAAARGAATCRCTAAGATTATTTTCATGAAGTGCAGTATCAAAAGGAATGCTATCAGCAGGCACAGGCAGTAGACATAGACATGTGCATCTGCATTAATTGACCAACTCTTTCTGCTGAAGTAGGATCAGGCAATTAAAAGATTAATTACAACAGAGAAGGGTAATGTATTCAGAAGTCCTATAATAAGAGCCCCACATGGATGCTAAATTCTATGGATGCAAATTGTTAAGCAGCACAAAGAAATAGTAACAATAAGTAGAAGGCATGCTTCTGACCTTGTAGAATATTAAAAATATAACRCATTTGACAATGACCTATTATAATGTGAAAAAGAGTGTGCAGGAATTAGTTTGACTTCATAAAACTATTTTTTAAAGCATTTTTGTATGTGCTCTTCACATAGTGTCCCTCTCCCTAATGTGGACTTATCAACTTGGTGTTTATTAGTTCTAGCTTTAAACTTCAGTTTAATGTACCTTATTAAGAAACATTCAGTAGCTAGAGAAAAACATGAATTTGCCAGTGTAGTTCAGTTCAGATTCAGTTGATATATTTTACATGTTTTTTTTTTCTTCATTATTTTAACTGTTTGGGGTTTTTTAATACAACTTATATTTTCTTCATAGTACTCAAGTTAGGTATTTCTTTTTAGCATTTTGTTATTATCAGTCTAGCATAGCTGGGAAAAAATTCCTGAAGTTTTATACTGATGGATTGACTTTAGAACAATGCATAGTACATTTTTAATTTCCAAGACTTACCTTTTACTTCAGGACCTTTAAAATGTCTTATATGTGTCTACCGCTATATTTTTCTAAATATATTTAAATTTTCATGACTTGATGTTAATTAAAACCCATTTGTAGTGAAGTTGTCTATTGGTTTTGGCTGGGATGACAGCTATTTTTCTTCATAGCAGCTACTACGGTGTTCTGTTTTTGATTTGTGACCAAAACAGCATTGATAGCCCAGGGATGTTTGAGTTGCTGCTGAGCTGGGCTTGCACACCATTTCTGCTCTTCACAACACCCACAGTGAGGATATGGAGGAGCACGAGAGTTTCTGAAGTTTAATATCTCAAAACATTTGCCCATTTGTGGAGGCACCAGGGTGATTTGCTGAGGCCAGGGTTAAACCTCCCAGGGGGAGGAGGTGAGTTTTTGGATGTGTAATGCCAGTCTGCATAAAGACTGAGGGGCTGAACTGGCACTGATTGGAGGCTACAGGCTGGGCTTTGAGGCAGGTGAGAGGTAAACCCTGCAAGTCAAGGTGGTGCCTCTTATCATGCTACCTGCTCTCCCTCATAGAACTCAGTGRTAAAATTCCCCCCTCCTGTCTCTAGGGAAAGTCTGATGGGGCATGACTACCTCAACCGTGCTGACATGAGAGGCAGGTGCCATATTTTAGAAGGTGTCAAAAACCATCAAAGGACCCCAAAGCACCTCCAGACTAATTTCTGAGGCCTTGCACCAGAGGACTGAAGCTTCTCACTCCTAGAGGAGGTACCAGACTGTTCCCAACTTTGCCTGAGTGTAATTTAACTTGACAGACTTTGTATTTTGTGGGCTTCTTACCCTATCAGGTGGTCCTCCATCAGGACCACCACTTTGACCAAGGRAAAGTTAAGCTGCAACGATCAAGTCTCATTAGAAAATCAATGGTGATTGTGTATCTTTCCACTCACATCCTTTCTTTCTCTTCCTTATACATTTTTCTAGGTAATATTTTTATCCTTCATATTGCTATATTGCTATAGATAATAGTAACCAAAAGGCTACATAACTATTTTCCTTTGCAACCAAATTATTCTAAAATAGGCCCTATATATATATATTTATATATATGTACAAATACTGATCATTCAGCGTCATTTCACTTTAATCCACCCCAAAGGATCTATTAATAAAAATCTGGATTGCTGTCACCATTGTGAGGACAGCTCATAGCAGTGGGAGGGGTGTCCAAAGTAATGGCATTTATTTCCCAAGTCATTGTTTTATGTGTGATGGCTCCCTGCTCTCCCATGAATGGCTGAAGGCCTGCCTGGTGGGTAAATTCCTTGCTCTGCTTTACTTGTGCATTTGGCTTTTACTTTCCCTATCAAATTGTGCTTATCTCCATCCACCAGTTTTCTCACTGACACTCTTCCACTTCACTTCGACATCCCACCAGCGCTGAGTGCCTGAGCTGCAATTTGAGGCTGAGCTGCCAGCTGAGGTTAAGACAAGACAAGCTCTAAATGAAGGATGAACTCTTCAGGCTTTGACTCCTGAAGAATTACTAAAAGTTGTATATAAAACCATCCTTGTCTCTATTACTTCTGTTCAGACTATCAATTTTTTCTAAATTMACTGAATTTTGTTTCAAAGAAACAATACTTAAAAAAAATGAAAACCACAAACCTTTTGTATAATAAAATGTTTTTAATTTTCTTATGAATATGCATGTTATGACACAGGAACAACTTAAGAGCTTTCACACAATTAATAACTATGTCTGAGGACCTTTAGATTGAATCTAGTCTCTGCAACTTTATTTATAATCATCAAATGAAGGCATAGGCATGTCCTATCTTTAACTGTCAATGGAAGCCAGTAAGTTCATAAACCATACCTTAAAATGTCCTRAATAATAAAAAAAGCCATTAATAAATAATTCTCTGAACTATTCAATAAATTACTGTCAATGATTGTAGAGGTTTCTTCAGCTTCATAGCACATCAACACGTGGTTGTTTGCAACTGTGGAATAGCTAAATCAAAAAATGTATAGCTTTGCATGTTAATGTCATTTCTTATCCCCATTTTTACATAACTGCATTAATTGAAGTTGTTCATTTAGTCTATGAGAAGATAAACACTAGGCAATGTTCATCTCAGGTCATGGCAGCTTTTTAATTACTTGAAAAATTTAAAACAAGGACCTGCACAATTAAGGTCTGCATAAAYCTTTTCCAAATAAGCAGAATAAACCTAACTAAAATTAAATCCTAACCAATATTTCTGTAGATTAAGTTGCTCGGTTGTGTCCATTACATACATGTTCAACACATTAATGACCCCCTACCAACATGCAGGTCCCTCAAAAAGTTAGAGTTATGGATACAATTATCTTCAGTTCTGTTTATCCTCARTTCTTCATGTGTTTACATCACAACAAAAATAAATAAATTAAACTGAGTTGAACACTTTAATGAAAAAAACCTGGCCTAGTAACAAACGAAATATAGMCTAATTTTGCCAATGTACTGCAAGTATATGATATCAGGTAAAACTTCTTTTCTTCAGTGTGCTAATCAGTCTTGTCACTTCTCCTTGCTGATTATTGATGAGGAAAAGTAAACCAAGTAATGTTCAACTAGTGGGAGCCCTGGAGCAATGTATGCTTTGTATACACATGCATATGTGACCACTGCATCTCTTGGCTGTGAWAACAATATTTCCTGTCAAGTCACTGTGTTGGGAGCAGCATTTCCTATCTCTAGGAAGATACAGTTGGTGAATTWATACTTCTGGTCTTTATTTCTTTCAAATAGATGGCCTTAGTTGTTACTGCTTCCCTTCTGCCTGGCATTCCAGAAAACACTTGAAGTGCAGCATATCTTGTATCTTCATTAGATATTTTTAGTGTAAATGTTCTTTCAATAATTATCTTTTTTTTCCTCATACATTCTTCCCTGCTACTAGAACCTTAAACTGAATAAATGGCAAGGGATCTCAAGGGCCCAAACATATTTTTACTAAACTCTCAAAATTTCACATCTGTACTTGGCAGTTCATAACAAATAAAATCATTACCTCTTTTTAAAAACAAACTAAGGGGGAAAATTTCTCTGCTATGTCTCTTAATGACATGTTCAATTTAGAAAATGAGATATRTATTAAAAGCTATGCCTCTGAAATTCTGATATCACATGTCAGAATCTGATAAATTTAATCAAGTTCCTTTAGCAGAAGCATATTTTCACATGGCAAACCAAAAAGATGATTTATAAATTSTAGAAGAAGACAAGTTGAGAAAGATGTCTCTAACTCACAATTTATATTATTGCAGGGAAAATGTATTGCTTAGGTGCAGCAGTTTAATAATTTTCATTTAAAGTTCTTTAGCATCTCGAATATAGGCCTTCCAGACGGGAGGCCTATGATTTTTCTCTGCAATTTGAACTTTCTGTAGCATTCAGGCTTGATCCAGCTTGGTTTTACCACTGTCCAGACTTTGTCAGTATGTCCTGGAATTCTGTACTGAACAAAAATAAAAATTATGTCTCAGTAGAAAAGTAAATTTTCTATACTGGTACATTGTGCTGAAGCATACTTTATTTCATTTTTTCTCTTTCTTTGCATCAGCACAGATCCAAGAAAGAGATGGATTCCAAACTCTCACCCCCCCCAAAAAAAGCTTTCTATGACCTGCTTAAGATGGTACAACTTAGCCATGTGCTATCTGGAAACCTGTTTACGACTTCTGTACCATACTCATTAGTGAAAAACAAGACTCTTTTTAAAAAAGTTGCTATGAAAGCCAAAGTTTCCTTTATAKTTAAAGGAAACTATGATGAAATTATGACAATTCTTCATGCACTACTGTTAAGATTGCTACTTGCTACAGCCTGTCTGTATGATTAATCAGCTTAACAAACTTCCTTTCTAGCTGGTATATGTTGGTTTACTTCAAGCCTGACTGARAAACAATTAGCTGACTTGGGGTTTTATTTAATCTCACCAAGTAACCTGCTTAGAAAATGTGTTCAAATTCAAAGACTTTCTCAACACAAGCAGAACAAACATTCACAATATGGTTGAAGGAGTCAGAGAAACCAGGTATTCAGTTGCCTGCTCTCTGATTCTGTAACTGTGAAGGCAGTTCAGCTTTCAGGAGGACAAATTAATCATGTCTTCRCCCTTCAGCATGTTTATCTTCCTCCAAGCCAAAATAAAATGCCAAAATAACTGTAAGTWAAATGGTTTGTTGCTGAAATAGCAGACAGAAAGTAAAAACCCAAATATGGTTATTTTGATAAAAGAAACTGCATGAAAATGGAGTGCAACTTTATTTTCATACTTCTAAGTTCCTTATCTAATAGAAGATAATGACAATATGTTCCTGCCTTTTTCAAAATCATGCATTATATRAAATAATTTTAAATGGTTAATATAAATAATTACTTTTAAAGGTTGGGAATTAAATATCTAGGGATTTAACTCTCTGCTGGACTATTTGCAAGAAGCATTTTCGTACCATTTTAAGAGGGACTTGACAAGAGGAGCTTGACATAACCAATCCAGACTATTAGATGTCCAGAACAGATACAAATGTAGAACTAAGGAATTATGAAAACTTGTATAAGTTATGAAAAGGTAATTTAGATCAAGCAGTTAACATGTATCTGGATCCCAGAAGTACCATCACTTTTTTTTCCTGCCAAATTGATACTTGAGATTTAAAGCTAACACTTTTTATTGTATATCAAATTCAATAATTATCATTAAAGGTTTGTCTATTTCAAAGTTTTAGTAAAACGTTTTTACTTATCAAGAGAAAAGATGGTACAGAGAAAACATTTTTTAAACTTTAAAAAGTATGAGTTTCAAAACTATCTGTGATCTCTCTGCAAGAACTTGCACAAAGGAGCAGAATATTTCACTGTGGGCAGTATTTATTTTTCTTGAAGTCAGTCTTCTTCCTGTTTATTATTCCTGTTTTTATAGAATACTATTGAGAAAAGAATGCAAGTTCCTTGGCTTTCTGTGCAGATGACATTCCTGTTTGTCTCTTAGACCAAGTGTATATCTCATCCCAGTTTTCACAATATCATACTAGAATCTGAAATTTCGGCAAAACTGAATGCAGGGGAGGGTTAGGATCATGGTATTTGAAGGGAAGAAGCAATTTGACACAAGATCACTACATCAAAACCCTCCTGTTTCTATGTGGTGATTACATGGTGCTAGTCTAGACTGCACAATGTTTTTTTGATATCTATTCTTAATAGATTTTAGACTGTGCTTGTATAGATAGATGGTTGGTTTGGTGGCTGAAATAAAAAAATTAACTTTTTTTTCCTTTTCTTTAAGTCACACAGATTATCTGAATTGGCCCAAATGATATGTATTATTTGCAAATATTATACATCTGTATTTCTTCTGTGAGTAAATCACTATCTCAGAAACAGTTCAGATGAATTTCATTTTGGAATAAGAAATTATTCATCTGAAAATTTTCTCCCAATCCTGACTAGCATTGCACAATRTTAGATTCCTTAAGTCCTAACATACTGATTTCTTTGATTCATACCTATTSAATAATATATATTCCTAGGAAACTKCTGGGTAGAAGGCACCACATCCTCATTTTTTCACAAATAGGGTTACCATGGCATTTAAAGTCCTTTTTCTATGCTTTGCTGTCTCTCACAGACCCTGGAGAGAATTCTCCCTTTAATATTCAAAGCCCTTTATAGGAGTAGACTGTGCCATTTCAGACTGGATAACATTTTCTTTTCCTCAGGTTAACCCTGATTATTGGTGTGACCTGATGATAGATGGGTAGAAAATTGCAGAAATAATGTAATGAATGTTAATTTTGGCCTTTCTTTTCTACTGCAATAGTCTGTCTATTTTATCAAGCAGGACTTGTGGAGGTTGAACAGCTTTTAGCGGTTGTAAAGAACAAATGCACATTATTTGTTTGATTTTGCATTTGATATGCAGCTAGTGCTTACAACATCTCTGAAAAGCATCAGATTTTGACAACAATTTATCACAATATTAGGGGGAAGAAGGTAGTAAAATATGCTCTAATTTGACTACTTAGGTATCCTGATGTGTTGTCTGGGAATCCAAGCAAGAATTCAGTRATTTTGTCTTTCCTTGGAATATCARATCTATTAGAAAACAATAGKAGTCAGCTGCATTCCCTGAGGCTTCTCACGCATCCGATTTCCCTCTCAGTAACCTTTCAAAATCAGTCACAGAGGGTCTTATTCTAGATTACACTGGCATCTAACCTTTGTAAACTTGGACACTGCAGAGAATTAAAAAAGAAAAGTGTAAAAAAGAGATACAATCTTCCATTTCAAAATGTTATCATTTCTGAAAGCAGCAACAATTTCATGACCTATAAAGTTCAATGTTGTGCTAGCTTACTTTGCCCTTCACTTCTCTAATCTTTTAACCTTTATCGTTGTTTATGCTTGTCCATATTATTTCTTAATTTCTTACTTTTTAATTTCTTTTTTWAAATGTGGAATACATATTTGGATGTAACTTGAGATGTTATGAGTTYAYRGACAAAGAATTTCACAATATTAGTWAGGGATATAAAGCCCTACTAAATACRCTGAACTACTTWAATTAACKTCAGTGGTCTATGTAGCCTCTTAGYACTGAATTCAACTTGAATCTGGTAGATTTGGTCACCATAACAGAGTTCAAACTCTGATTCTAAAATCACTGCCTTCCTTTAACAAAGGATTATAATAACATACCATATTTAGCAGATAACGAAAAAGAGAAAAGTTGAGAAAACCTCCTGTGTATTCTTAAAGACGTTAACCTGTGATAAATCGTGTTTATCTCAAGCTGAGAACTTTTCCACTTTCACCCTTTCCATTTTCTTTCCCATCCCACTGACAGGCAGTGAATGAGCAGCTGGGTGGGGCTGGGCTGCCTGCATTTGGACAGTAGTTCACAACACTAGCCAGAGCTGCTATCATAACTACCGAAAAGATAGAATAGCCCAAACATTTTCTAGATGTCAAAAAACCCAAACCCTCAAAACACAAAACAAACAAAARCCTGCTATAACTGTTATGTGATAATATGAGCATCTCAAAGACAAAGGTCTAATAAAAGAAAATATGCCTTCAGAATCCAGCACAATTGTAATTTTCCCAGATAATTATCACTTGGTATATATTTTAAAAAGTATAACTGTCCACAAAAAAAACCAAAAAAACCCAAAAAACAAACAACCCGTCCCCAGCAAACAACCAACCAACCCAAACCACAGGCTCATTTCTGTTCAAAATTTTGCTTGTAATATAGGAGAGGAGCACAGGACAGGTGAAAAAAAACCTGCTTTTTTCTTTTGACCGGTTTCCATTGTGAGCAGATTCATCATCTCTTCCTGGTACCATGGTCAGCTCATCCGGAGAGTTAGAAAGTGGAAGGAGCTCACATGAGACTATTTCCTTGGGAAGAGACTTCCTGAGCTTCAGAGATTCCTGTTGCAGTGCGTTACTTGACTTTAAAGATCTCTCTGTCGTCTTACAGCTATACTGGTGCTCTGTTCTATTTTGTACTGTATTAAAACGGGGAAGGAAAATGACTCAATTACTGTCATGATCTCATGAATAAGAGTTGTTCCATACAGAGGACAAAGATCTACCACATAGCTATCTTTTATGTCTGTTTTCATTCTCCTTTCTATGGCTTTTCTGTAGTTTTCATTCCAAAGTTTTATTCCATAGTGTATGGATCATGATGAGGAGAGGTGGAAAGAGCTGGTAGAAGGTAATCTTACACATACATCATGCATCCACTGCTGCTTCTAAACTTTCACTTTAGAATTCGTTTGCAGTATCTTCTGCAATTCCTATAGAAGTGGTAAATGATGTATGAAATGAAATATTTTTGTTGACTATTGTACTGAGAAATCAGGCAATAGTGTTATAGCCACTGCTGAGGCATATTTATCTTATTTGCAATAATACTTGCTATTAAGCTGTCAAGAATTTACTTGACTAAAAAGTTCTAGAAAATGAGGGCAAGGCATTTTTAAGGCAAATAAACTGTTCTCAGGAAAATCAAGAGAAAAGAAAAGCAGTATTGTCACTGARTAACCCAATTGTTAGGCTTCATCTTGGAAGTAGGTCACTTTTTCTGAGGGAAGATGAGATTGCCCTAGAGATGGAGTAATGTAAGGTTAAGAGAATGATTCAGGTATTAAAAATCCTTATTAGAAGTAAAGCTTGTACCTATTATGAGAGGCAGAGATCAGGGACTATAATAGCATGTAATAATTATTATGATTAAAAGAGAAACAGAATTCAACCAGATGAAGAATCAAATGTTTATTTCTTATATGTAAATCTGTATTCTATGATTTACCCGTTTTTCTTGAATAGACTCTTTAAAGTCTTTCTTTTGAAGTACTGAGAGACGAGGACTCAAAGTAGCCTATTAGCAATAGGCTAGCTTGACTTCATCAGTTTGTGTGGCATAGCCCCTGGTAGGGCTGCAGTGTGTGAAGAGTAGGTTTAAAATAATTATTTTTCGGTAGCCTGTCTTACTCTTAAATAGCAACAGGAATAGCAAAGTGTTTTCTATTAAGGTGAGTGMATACACACACATGCGCAAATGCTGACATCTACAATTTTGTGATATAATCTGCTCACTTTATCTACTCAGATTTGCTTTCATCTTCACAGCTGTTGTGACCTTTGTCACTGCTGTTGAGGTCCTTAACTTACTGCTCTAACTGGTGCTCTCTGTTGCTGGTCTTTTGACTTCTGCACTTGGAGCTGTCAGTGCTGAGCACTGACAGGGTTTTGCAGAACTAAAGKCAAGCACCTATTTCTCTGCTTTAGAGGTGCACACCTTGCTTCACCTGTTTTTCTAATCTCTAATTTAGAGATGATGAGAAGAAATAATTACATCACAAACACTGATGCTGGGGTTTTTTATTCCCTTTTCCTGAAGATTTTCCTGTAGAACTTCAGTGACTTCACTATTGTGTCCTTAAAGCAGTCAATACATCTTACCATGTTTTAATGATACCTTGAAAGCTTACTGTGGTAATTGCCTACTTAGTTMCTTGAGTTCATGAAAAAGATCTAATTATAGGATAACAAATATTGTAAAACAGAGAAATGTGGAAATGTTCCCACATTTCTTCCAAACTGTAATTTTTTGGGAGTTGGCTTCTGGAAAATGCTCATTGCCCATCCTACATATTTTCTGGAGTCTCAGAGTATAAACTGAAATCTACCATCAAAAACATGGCGTACCACCCAGAATATGGTTTCCAATTTACTTTTTTGTGGTTGCTTTTCACAAAAAAGTGAAAATATATATATAGACACCTACTCTTAAWTGTTCTTAGTCATACTAGTCAGAACTAAAAAGAAAAATGCTTTATAAATTCCTAATTTGTCTTGTGTAAACAAGCAAATTTTTTAAAATACAGTACTCACCTTTCCAAGTAACCAGACCATGACACGTAAACTTATATCTTTTTTATCTGCGATGAAGACATAATTACTTAACACCAGAAAATAAATTTTAAGTAAAATAWTATAGTTTAATTCTTCTTGTTGTCCCACAGCTTCATCTGGTTTTCCCCCCTCTTTTCATTTTAAGGCCTATTTTTCCTGTTCTTCACTTGGTAATAGCTGATGCTGTACTTTGATAAACTTGGTCTCATTAAGTGTTAGTGTCTGGTACAGCCCCAGTAGCCCTCAACAAGACTCATCAGAGGCACAGAGCAGATCGAAAAGCAATTAGCATTCTGGCTTGTGATAATTACCCACAGTATGGGAGGCTTATCCAAGATGTAGTTTCCACTGTGTCTAATAATAGGATTCTTTAAACACTGATATATTTTCATGGAGACACCAGTGCTCTCATTTCAATTCTGTCACTTATCTCAGATAGGGGAAATAAACATCCCTCTCACATTTTTTTCATCATAAAGAAAAGTACACTGCTGCTCTGACAACTTGTAGTGTCACCTAAAAGTCACCTTGAATCATGTTTTAATCAACTGGAACAAGGCAACATCTCATTTATTTCTGCAGTTTCCTTGCTCTGCAATGCACTGATTGCCGAGACAGAGAAATCCAAATTGAGCTCTGATTAAAATGGAATGAGGATGCAGATGCTGCTCTTGGTTCAGAGGGGCACTCTGCTCTGTGCCAGGAAAGGTCAAGGTGATTCAAGTTTCAATTAAAACAGAAARATTTACTGCAGTTTGTGAATATGTTGCATTGAAGCAACTTTGTGCCGTGACAGGTTGAATAATTTCTGAATTATTTGCTTTTGATCTATTGTCTTTTATTATCACAAGAGCTTGCTTAAAAACGAAGTTAATGTTTTTTACATTCTTCAGTAAGATCCAATCCTGCTCTCATGAAAGTATTGTTTCAGAAGCTTGCAATCATCCATCACTTCTCATTTGTAATCTAATCTGTACTCTAAAGTGGTTTGACATTTTTGTCAATTTTAATTCACTGTTRATTTTTAACATCTGTATAAATAAATAATTAGTTCAAATGCTTTTATTTTTAACTTAATCAAATGATTCAATATATAAATGAATCMGTAGTTGGCTAGATGGGCTAAAGATGTGACACCCATGTTGTCTTCAATTCCTAGCTAAATATAGCTAAAGACCAAGTGATTACAATAATAATTCACATCACACAGAGATTTTAAAAATAGACATTGATGGTTGGATTGCAGTATACTGAAATTATAACTCATTTTTACACCTGGGCTATGTCAGTTACATGACAATCTTTTTATTGGTAACATTTTACAATGGATGAAGTTTCCTATTAATTCGAGTGCACTCCGGTAAACCCCATGCCCATAAATATGAAAGAAACAATATGATATTATTCTTAGGTACAGAAAGCATGTTTAGAGTTTTGGGAGAGCAGTTCTGCCATATTATTGAGCTAGATAGTGTAATACTGTCTGTAACCTTCCAGAAAGTAGACAAGAAAAGACTGAGGAGTGAGCTAATTTAAGTACGGATTCTACCTGGACACTAATCTGAACACTCTGGAAGAACATGGTAGTTACTTTTTTTTTTTTTTTTTCTGAGAATATTGACAGTACTGAGAATATTGTGATGAGACATTTTTCTGAATTAGTAACTGATGTGAACAACAACACAGTCTCAGTGCAACTCCTTACCCTTACACCAGAGGAAACTGCACCTGAGAGACCTTCATAAACTGAGCATGAGATTGGAAGTTTGATGACATAAGAAAAATGTGAGAGTTACTCCATTTGTGAATCTATGCAGAAGTACTAAGCAGGAAATTGTTGGGACCAAAGAAAAGGTCTTGTTGGAGACAYCCAGGGGGATGGATTTCTGAATAGTAATATTTACTGAAAATGGCACAGTGACCCAGTTACAGCCAGTGACTTCTGAAGGAAGGGGAGTAATGTTTGCATGCAGGGGCAGAAAGAGTCATGGCATGTCCCCACAGACTCTGATCTCCAAGCAGCAAGGGAATCCCGGCTTTCTGACAGCCTAGTTGTATAGCCACAGGGCAGTCATGTGCACCCCTGTCCGTGGGAGATGCAGGGAGACTGCTTAGTGGAAGAATGAATCGAGTCCCTGTTAACCTCACTTGCTCAAAGGATGCATCATAAACATTTCTTTTCTCCCACTCCTTATGTTCATTCGCTATTTTCTTTCTGAGTACATGGTAGATCAAATGTTCAGTCTTCCTGTATGACTTTTGTTATGTAGCTTCGCTTTTATAGACTAGGTGTGGTGAGATGATAGACTTTGGCTCACTTGTAGTTTCAGTCCTTGACCTAGACTGTTATTCAAAGAAAACAGTAYTTATGCTGTGTTAGAAAATTAAGCTTATCAATCAAGCATTTGTTGAGTGGTCTGTCATTGACACAAACTGCAGTCCCCAAATAACATAAATAAGCTCTGGTCTCCATAGGCTTGGGAAGATAAATTAATATAAGTGGTGGAGGTACACAGAGGTAACAAGTGTTCTAATGCCCATTGTGCCACTGAAAATCTTTCCCTTATACTAAAACTACTTTTTACTTCATAACCCATTTAAAATTTCCTGTTCAAATATTTGAGGATGTTACATTATATCTCATTTTTCTAGAGGTCAATATAGGTTAAAATGGATTGCTTGAGTCTACTGACATTAKCAAGAAGAAGTCCATTCATTTTTAAAATAGATGTTTTCTTATGCTCTACTCAAAATTTAAAATATTTCTCAGCCCAGTTTTAAAAATTCAGTGGMAAATATTTACCATACAGGCATTAGTATTAAATATTTCTATCCATATTTGAATATTACTAATGAAAAAATGAGAAAGGAAATGTATTGAATATAGGGACTTAATCATATAATCCAAAAATTGACTAGTATGATACCTGATATTTTAATASTATTTAAGGGCTTTAATTTTGAGGCTGACTTAATACTCTTTGTAATTCAATAKATATAGGTGTTTAGCCTGGTATTTCAGTGGTTTTCCACTTTACTGAGGCTACAATTCTGTTAGTAATTGAAGTTGTCTTGAATTTATTTTCTGCTCCTGGCAGCAAGGGACATGCTACCATTTTGGTGTTCCCCCTTTCCATGATGCATTACTTTWGGTTCATATGTGCACGCTCATATCTTACTGCATGCAAAGTCCTTTCCATGTTACAAAAGATGCTGGGAGATGTGTCTGCTTCCCTTAGCCCCAGTGTCAACTCCTCTTCACCTGTCCTATCAGCTTAAATTCAGCTACCCTTTGGATAGGAAAYTCTAGCTCTTTGGGACAGTAAAATATTCCAGAGTCTTGTTTTGTACATTTGGCATGCCTTTGAGGAAGAAATGTATTGGTACTAACCAGGCATCTTAAATCACTTTTGGACAAACCTAACTCAAAATGTTGTTGACAGCATATAAAACCAGGCAGAAGATACAAATATCTGATACAGGAAAAAAAAAAGAAGGAAGAAACTATGTTTGATCTACTTGCACTAAGAAAGATTTCTCTCCTCCTCCTTCTGATCAATTTCTGTTTTCCTATCTTAACTGAGACTGACCTTGCTGCTAGTGAGCCACTCTAGAAAGTGGTGGCTTTGAGGAGTCTTTCTAAACAACTTATTTTTCAGGGAAATCATAATACCGGCTTCAGAGTTTAACTCACTTCCCTTAGAAAGTCAGGTAATGTCCTCCAGGTAGRCTGCTTCAAGAGCCCCTAGCCCATGCCATTCCCCAGTCTTTGTACAAGTGTTKTCTGGGAAGGTGCTAATTTGGTGTGTTCCATGCCAAGGCACAGAAAAAGAGTTAGACAATATATACAAACATATGTCAGACTCAAAGTTACCACCTGGCCAGGTATACTTTACYAGGAAAAGCAAAGCCTCAGGGTACAAAAAATGTAATTATTTTTTTCTCATCATGGAAAGGTAACAGTGTTACACTTGGAAACTCAAAAATCTTGTGGTTGTTCATGCTTTTTTTCTTAAATGCCTTTGAAAYGTTTATTTTATTGAAAGGATTTATAATATTCTACCTCATAGCCTGGAACAAAATCCATTGTCCCTCAAATACTGTCATTGTAATTGGCTATTATCAAGGAGAGATTTTATGGACCAATGGCACACTGAGTTTTCTCAATATGCTTGTGAAYAGTGTGTTTAAAAAAGAATATTTCATTCTGTAATAAACATTTTGTGCTTTATTAGCTAGTGGGAAAAGAAGGGCATGAAAAGGCTGTCTTCAACTTTATTTGTATTTATTATCATTTGTAAGTTTGGATAATCTGCTTTAATGTTGGTTGTACTAACAATTAGTGTCAAGCTTATACACAGATGGTKCAGTCCCCCTCTGCTACAGAAAGGACCTATATCTGAAGATTAATAGCAGTACTGATTACTTATATGTTGAATATTCAAAGTTACAGGTTCTTAAGAAAGTTAAAAAAAAAAAATTGCCTCATCTACCACTCTGCACTTGCTGCTATTTTTTTTGCAAAAGCTGAATTGCATCTTATAAATTAGGAAGCATAATTTTACTTCCTACAAAAAAGGCTGTGAACTAAAAGCTGGGTTAAAATGTGTGTTCRATTACAGATTTTGGATATTACACACTTGGGGTTAGGAAGAACTTCAGTCCAGATTCTCAGATGATTTTCTGTGAACATCTACCGGTAGAAGTTAAATTTGTCATGCAGTTTTTATTACAAGCCTTAGCCTCATCAGATATTTTTAGGCTATTGCTTAAAATGTGTGTGTTGAAACTGAATACTGGTGTAAGAAATCAAACCCTGAGATCTTCAGGATTTTTGTTTYTCTTTCCATCCTGCTGGAACAATAGCCATGTTGTATTTGAGTTCAGAGTGTCTTTGCTGCAGAAAAGCCCAGATGAGCTTCTGATGCTTGTTTCTGCTGGAGTTTATTTTGTGTGCCCTTGGCTATTGTGCAGGTTCCATGAAAGGGGCAGTCTTACACACTGAGGGTGATCATGCTTTTCTGCAGTGAAAAGATATAGCTCATGACTCTCCAGTGCATATCCTTGTATGTAAATAGATGCTGAGCACTTGTTGTCTCTTAAAATATCTGTATATTTTATTTTACCAAAGATTCAGGCCCAGATTCTGCCTCTCACAGCATACATGCATTTTGCTGAAGCAGAAAAGTTTCTGCCTCTTTACCTTATGCATAGGGTCTATCCTATTTAAAGGGAAAACCTGCCCTTTCGTGAAAATTTGTGCTGTATAAACGATCTATTTTTTTTTTCTTTACAGAAGAAAATTGTTTCATACGGTCTTGGAAACTATGAACTGATGATTTAATACATATGATTGCTGCTGTAATTTTTCTTTCTTCTTTGACACTACTCTAATATAAGAAAGGGCTAGATACCTKGTTCTTTTATATTTCTTTTAGGCTGTCAGGAGCTTTGAGATAGARCTTCAGTCATTTAGTATGATTAGATTGATGTGAAGCAAATCTTAACTTTGACTACTTCAGCCTTGTACACTGTCCACAGTAACTACATATTTCTGACTTTTCTTTGAACTTTAATAAAGCACAGAGAATATAGAACAAGTTTCTACTTGCTTAGATGATTATTAGCTAATTCAGTGTGTAAATTACATGATGACTGAAATATTTCAGCGGGATGCTTTGAGTAAAAGAATTAATTGCCGCCAATAATGTCAAATATCTGCTCTTTTAATACTCAGACTTTTACTTTATTCTTCTAAAGATTCAGACAGAATTAAGAAGTACTGTTGATATGGGTAAACATAAAAGATCAGGCTATAGATCACCAGCTGATATAAAGTAATAAAGACCTATTTAYCTTGAAATTTTAGAATGCATTTAAACTCAGTTGAGACTCTGGCCCTGTAATTTTTTCTGTTTTCCAGTATCATACAGTATGACCTTKCTTAAATTTGTTCTCATGAATCTTCCTTGATTGAATGAAAAAGGAAATCTTATTATGTGTTGAATACACTGAGATGAATGTGTAGAATTTACTTCTTTACAGAAAATCTATGCCTCCTAAAAGTCCCCTTTTCCTTTTCCTTTTCCTTTTCCTTTTCCTTTTCCTTTTCCTTTTCCTTTTCCTTTTCCTGGAACACTCAGTTATGGCATAACTTTACTCTCATCCTATTGCTTGAGATGGAACAAAAATAGTTTAGTATTACATGCCTTGGAAATTTTGTGTAATGTATCTGGTTATGCTTTTATTATTGTCAAAGCTTTTCTAATTTCCCTAACTTTTCAATACCACTTTTATCTAACAGACTTTTTGCTTGAGAATATAACTGCACTTCTACTACTCCTACAGAGAAAACAGAATTATCTAGGGTCATTTAAAAAACACAAAATCATTATTTCCAGCCATGTGTTTCTTTCTTTCAGACACAATTAGTTGTTCAGTAACGTACCTAATTATTCCCTCACTTTTAAGAAGTGTCAGTTTTAAAATGTGACATGACCCCGAGAAATGGAAATAATTTTTTAACTAAAGTTTTAGATAAAATTTAGGGTCATTAGATAGCACAAAATTTAAAAATCAGAAGCAACTAACTTAGAAATGCAGAATTACTAAGTTTATAGTGATTGGCTTTGGTAAATCCTTTATATTTTCATGCATCAAAAAAAAACAAAGGACGTTGAAACAAATGAACAGCTGGGGAAGGGAAAGGATAAAATTTACTTCTTTGTAGTATATCAACCTGTGATGGATAGACTTGATGTCTAACATCMCAAATTTAAAAAAGGAAAGTTCACGCTTCATATCACAAAATGATCACCTTCTAGGGCAAGAAAGCTTTACCCCTTGTGCAGCCTTGTAAAAATTGGCTAGCTGAACACCTGGGAAGAATTAAATCACTAATTACCCTTYAAGTATAATAACATAGGTTTTCACCTTATTATGCTGTTCTCAAAGAATGACTACCTTGCGTTGTTTAAAACCTCCAAAAGATCTACAGTGAATCATGGGTCTAGGAGAAGAAGCACGTAAGTGGTGGACATAACYTCTACCTCTGGTCTAAAAGTGATCTTCATAACAGATCATCTGAGCCTCATAGGATAACTCAAAATGTGATCTCACATTTGTGATGCAGTACTACTTATTAAATAATGTCTTGGGTCAAAGCTGGGTTTCTCATCTTCTTTGGGGTTTTAACAATGTTATAAAAGTTTTTGACAARAAATCTCTGTTTATAAACGGCAGATGTCAAGATCCATTTTTGGCTACAATGCTGCAATATTTTCTGGTAACATWGAAATGTGTTTTAAAATATCTTCAAGCTTCAAGCAGCATTACAGGAATTCAGAATGACATGCCAAAAATAGCTTTTCTGTGAAGAAAATTCRTTTTTAAACCAAAGCATTGCATAGAAATCTTTCTGGTCTCCAAGATATTTGATAAATTGTTGCCGCATATTTGGTGAGTCAGTCAATAAATACCATTGTTGAGAACAGTCATATAKTCTACATCTTGTCACTTTGCAGCCTATTTTTTTATTTGATAGCTTTATTTCTTGAAACTCATTGTAAACCTCTTTAAAAAACAGTCATCTTTTATCAGCTGGAAATTGAGAAACTGCCATAKATTATTTCATATCCTTTGCTATCAGCAGATTGAACTCCCATTAGAAAYACTTCCAGCCGTTTATACATAAGCATGAAAACTAGAAAATGAACAGCACAAAAAATCAGTGTTAGTTATCATGTTCCCAATAGGTATTCAGCTGAGATGCAAATAAGAACGTAAATCTAAAGACATGCATGTATCTAAAGGTGTGTTTATGTGTCTGTTTGGGTTTTTTTTTTCCCTTAGGACAAATTCTTTCCAAAGCTCTTGGTATCTTGGGTTTGTTTTATTCAAAAATTTRCAGCATTGACTAATGTCATCTTCAGTCACAGAGAACTACTACTTATTTCTATATATAAAGCCCTAATTAGGGAGACAATGCAAGATATTTTTTCTGATGAGAAAAATCATTACAATTTTTTGATCTTRTCATTTGCAACTATCATGTTTTTATACACCACTGAAAACACCTCTATGTGGAGGAATAGAATGTAAGAAAATATAGTGCAGAAGGTAGTCTCACACCTGAGGAATTGCAGCAGTACTAATACCAAAGATTAGGAACAGGCCTGCCCTTAATAGGCCACAGCTGTGTCCAATAAGAAGATGAGCACTACAAAAGTGTGGGTTGGGTGGTTGAGGAGGGAGTTGGAGTTTGTTGGTTGRGCTGTGAAGAATGAGGAGTCAGTGCTGCAAGGAGMTCYCTGTGAGAAAYCACCAAGAAGGTATGGGAGCTTTGCACTAAGATGACAACATCTCTGTAATTTAGACATGCTTAAAGCTATATTTAACACTAGGGTGTGATGAGATATTCGAATGATGGTCTTCTGATTTAAAACTGAAATTTCATTTCTTTCTTCAGTGTCAGCAWTTTCAACTTGGAAATACAAATTTCAGAGTACAAATTTACATACAAGAGCAAGATAATTCAATGCTTATTAAATYGAATGGAGATATTCCTCCTGAACTTAGTAGAAAGCACTGAGACTGGAACCAGCAGAGGAGTCAGTTCATGAGAGAAAAGTATAATACTCCTTGTTTATTGGAAAGTAGCTGGTGAGCTAGTGATCAGTGCTGCAACATGGAAAGGTTATTTCACCATAGCTTTCCRTATTGCCACCAACTCAACAATACATGAGTGAGAGAAAAATGTTTAAGAAGAACATTCCRTCATTATCTGGCCTATAAATCCCAAGCCATATCTCTGAAAATTGTCTAGTCATAGCACACACTTTCTTGACAAGGCCTCAATAAATTTTTATATTTGTTCCAATTATCTACCTCYGCATATCTTCCTCTGAGTAAACTACAGGTGAAAGAATTTTCCTGGCTCTGGCTGGAAAAGACACCTTGTAAGAGGGCAACTGCTGTAAAGAGCTGCTGGCTACTGAGGCTGTTTGTCTTCTAGGCTGAAAGCAACTAAGATCAGAAATCAATACAGRTAACAAAGCCAAGTGAGAAGACTTTATTGGGGTCTTATATGGTTCCAGAGGGAGATTCTGGCTCTTCCTTCAGTGATGTATTAAGAGTCTTGATGTAAATAGTTTTAAAGAAGCATTTATAAATGCTTCTCCTGCCAAATAAAAGTAGATTAAAATGCCAGCATAGCTAGTTTGTCTTCCTGGAGACAACCYTCTGGTTGTTAATTTTTTGTCTATTTTGTGAAAATAATGACTAGAGAAGAGAAGATAGTTGGRGTCAGGGGCAAAAGCTGAACAGTGAATAGGGATCACTTGGAACAGTATTTCTAAATGAAAGAGAATATAATGTTCTATAAAGAGTTATAGGATATTAAAAGTGTCATTGGGATAAATAGAAAAAAAAATACTCAAGAAAGTGACTTTCTTTTCAGCTCATGTTAGATGAGGTCTGAAACATAACAGAATGTTGCTAACACAGAAGAAGCCTACGAGTGTTCGCTACTTACTGTAGTAATTACTTTCTACTTTCTCTAAGATTTTGTTTAAAGTACTTGGAATCAGGATCTTAACACTTCTATATGTCAGTAAATGAAAATTCTTCCTTTTCCGTTGTTGTTCCAGACCTTCACAAGATCTTCTTCACTTTTCCCTCTGTTGAATTTCAAAGCAGCAGCTTAAATTTTAGCTATRGAGTAAAGCAGTATTAAAAATGGCTTGTCTCGATGTATCAGCACATTTAGCAAATTTCTTTTCCCTACCAGACTGTTTTCACTGTTACTTTCAGCTAGCCTGAATGGAAGGAAAATRTTTGGGCATAAGCAGATGGTGTTGGCTGGTGAGAACTAGTTACAGTGACAACGCAAYGTTAACAAGCTGAATGTCTCAGTACATTTATGTTATAAGATGGAAATTGRAGTAAATATTTTTAATATGAATTATTTTTAGTGTAGTGAGCACTTTATGCTGAAGTAACTGAAGTCAGTGGCTATACTACTCTTGGCAATGAAGCACGGATTCTTTTAACTGTGGGTGTGCATGCATAATTACTTCCATCAAGATAGTGACTAAGTCYTAACGAATGATGAAACTAGATAAAATTCTGACATTTTATCTAGTTACACTTGGAGACATGCCTTACCCTGAGAGTTTACAGCTTTAAAGTGACAGACAATTTCATAGATGAGAGAGAAAAAAGAATTACATAATTACATACATTTTAGAAATAAGAGTTTGTTTCAAGTTAATCATAGATACAGAGTAATTGTGTGCTTTAAACCCATCTAGCAGCGAAGCCTGACRCAGATGCTTGCTCGTTCCCCCTCGGTTGAATGCAGAAAAGCATCAAAAGGGTAAAAGTGAGAGAACTTGTGAATTCAGATAGTGATAGTTTMATAAGTAAAGCAAAAGCCACATACACAAACAAAGCAAAACAAGAAAAAACAAGGAATTCCTTCACAACAGCCCATGGACAGGGAGGTGTTCAGCCAGAAAACTTTTCAAAGCTCCATCACGTGTAACAGTGACTTGGGAAGACAAAAGCCATTACTTCAAATGTCCCCTTTCCTTCTCCTTCCCCCAAGTTTATGTGCTGAGCATGATACCACATAGTGTAGAATATGCCTTGGGTCACTTGAGTTCAGGTGTCTGAGATTTGTCTCCTCCCAACGTCCTGTGAATCCCTGGCCTCCTCACTGTCAGGGCAGTSCAAGAAGCAGAAAAGATTCTGYGCAAGCACTGCTCAACAATATTGGGAATATGTGCATTATCAACCTTGTTTCCAGCACAAATCCAAAGCATAGACCCATACTAGCTACCATGMAGAAAATTAACTCTATCCTTTCTGAAACCTGCACAACTGGATCTATATCTTAGTTGTGAATGGCACATAAGCTTCRTACATTCCAGTGGCATCTACAGTTCCATCTGACAGCTCTCATGAAGTCCTTACAGAGAGAAATGTATTGGATTTCCTGTGGGTCTGCCTTAGTAGACCTTTGCTATAGATKTTGATGTGTCATTTTTGAATCACTAATTAGAAAGGTCAGAGCTCAACTGAGACCTTAGGCAATGTTCAATATCTTGCCAGTAGTGGACTGAAAATGTTCCTGTGAATGCAGAATGTGTTTCTGAACTATTTTGAAGAAAGTAGGTCAAACAGTAAGCTGTTACCTCAGGATACTTGAATTCAGAAAATTTGATTGAATTCTAACTCACTCCAAGTGCTGACTGAAAGAAAGGCTGACAATAGCTTTAGAAAGGGCAGGWTGCTTCCTGTGTGTATGACCAGATTTGTGAGACATGCCTTTGCCTGAATTAAGGTGCAAATGAGATCAYATGCCTAAGTCAATAATGTGGATTTTATTAAACAGTAAATGTGAGGTGGGAGTAGAGATGTGCTTATGTTAGGTTTCCCCCTGTGGTGGCTTATCCCATGGCAATTTCCTTCTGTACTGATGGGGCACACTGCTGTCTCACACTGAGCAGCTGCTGACCAGCATCCCTAGATCCCTTTCTGCAGGGCTGCCCTCCAGCCACTCCTCTCCCAGTCTGTAAATATGTACAGTGTTGCTCCAACCTAGGTGCAAATCCATCACTTGAACCTGCCAGATTTTTATCCCTTATTGATGTTATCACTTTCATAATTGGTGAGTCCTTGATTTTTTGTCTGTTTTCTGATTGCTGGGTTGCTTTGTAGAAGGGGCCTACAGGTGTATGGCAGGTAGAGGCTCTYAACTTGGCTGGTAGGAACACCTGGAGACAACAGGCAGCAGCATCTGAAGGCTGCTTCAGACTATGTAGGAGCTCAGGTAGTGATGCTCCAGAGGGCATGGTGTCCTGTCTGGGGATGMTACCTAGGCACATCAGAGACTCTGACCCAGATGAAGGTAATGAGAAGGTGGCTCTGGATCTGGAGCAGCTAGGACTGCCTGTGGAGCACAGYGGTCTCACTTGCAGGAATGGAGTGGCGGTAAAAGCCCTGCAYTGTTGGGTGGAAACTTGTCCCCCACTTGGGTCATGACAACCCCAAGSAATGCTACAGACTTGGGAAAGAGAAGCTGGAAAGGTGACCAGCAAGAAAAAGACCTGGAGGTGCTGGTAAACAGCTAGCTGAATGTGAGCCAGCATGCCCAGGTGGCCRAGATGGCCAATGACATCCTGGCCTCTATCAGCAGTAGTGTAGCCAGCAGGACCAGGGCAGTGATTTTCCACCTGTACTCAGTACTCGTAAGGCTGCATTTCAAATCCTGTATTCAGTTCTGGGCCCCTCRCAGCAAGAAAGACAGTGGGGTGCTGGAGTATGTCCAGAGAAGGGCAAYGGAGCTTGTGAATGGCYTAGGGGTTAAGTCTCCTCAGGAACAGCAGACAGAGCTGGGGTTGTTTATCCTGGAGCAAAGGAGCCTCAGGGAAGACCTTATTGCTCTCTACTACTACCTGAAAGAGTGAGAGTAGGATGATCTTAAAAGTCTTTTCTAATCTAAATTATTATATGATTCTGTGAAATATTACAGGGGGCAGATGTGCTRTTAGAAAGGAAAAAACAGGGTTGACTGAGGCTTCATAAAAGCTTTACAGACAGAAGAGCCTARGTTCTTCCCTTATTGGGAAGAACTTTTCATAGAGTAGGAAATACATATATAGAGAGGCTATGTTTGAGCGATTCATGGATGGAGACCTGCAAGATGAGACAGRCTTGAAGCTTTTTATTTTCTGGAGTAAGAGAAAGGCTTCTCTGATGTCAGATCTGATCTTATAGACTTAGATACTGCACCACAATAGCCATACAGAGGAAGTAGATGTCCTAAAGAGGATCTATGGGAGAGCTGGACCTTAGTAGACTATCAGCACCAAGATGGAGATCCTCTTTTGATGGGAGCAGAAGCATTTAGCTGCTCAGCAGACACACCATCACAGAAGTTTACTGCTTGCCATAGATGTAAAGTTCATGTTTTTGATGTGGCAGAGAGACTGCCRAGGACCTGAGACTATTGTTAATGAGAAAGTCACAGACATAACTTRTGTCATTATGAAGCTGTTTGCTATCATCTACAGCTGATCATGGAACCAGGGGARGCCCTTGATTACTGGAAAAAGTCAGAGAGACGTTGCACTCATTTTAAAGACTGAGTGGGAATGTCAGTGGAACTCCAGGTAAGGGCTGATCCACCACACTTCACCCGTTGTAAAACTATTGCGYGACTAAAACATACTGGCTGTGTGAAGGTGGTGAGTATGCATGAGTTTACCAARGGTAAAGAAATCTTCACTAACCTGACTACCCTTTAATACAAGTTTAGCATTTGCAGTTGAGTTTATGGATGTCAGAGAGTGGTGTGTTTTTTTTTCTTCCAGGACTGCAAAGGCTTTTAACCCTGTTCATCAGAGCATCTCTGTGTTTCAGAGAGGGATGTTACAGTGTAGATGGGTGGATGAGTAGCTTGGTAGAGTGCTGGCTGTGGATGAATCTGAAGGAAAGGAGTTAACTGTGTGTACTCTACCTGGAGGCTAGTTGCAACTGGCAACTGGCAACAAGTTTTAACTTGAGGGCTATCCTGTTTCATGTTTTCATCAATAGCCTAGACAAGGTGAGAAAATTCACCTTTATCAAGTTTGTGCATGACATCAAACTGTTTCACAGTTGTGTACTCCAGGGCTGGGATGTGAATGTCATCTCTGAMTGACTGAATGTTGTTAATAGCTAAGGTGCAAGCAGGTTGACTTGGCATGGGGGACCAGTGCTGTTCTCTGTTATACTCTGAAACTTTTTGTTTCTGTGGCAGTTAGTTCAAGGAAATTGGCAAAAAATCTGGACTGAGCTTAAGATAACTTCTGATGGCAAGCTTTATGATCATGGCTGTGAATGTTGTTCATGGAACATCTGTACTTTGATCTATAGTTTAGCTGTATGCACACACTCACAGATATTTTGACATAAAATGGTGTGTCACTCTAAATCATAACAATTTATGTTTATRATTTTATTTGGTTTTTCACTGCATCAGTCAGTATTTCCAGTTAACCAAGCTGTGCTGATCAACCCTGTTTTTATAAACTGGGCTTGTTAGGTGAAGAACTGAATATGGCATAAAGCTCTCTGAACTCCTGTTCAGTGTGTTGTTTCATCCATAGAGTTCAGGGCAGCAGTGTGGATGTCACATTAAATTCCAGAAACAGTGCAAACATGTTGACATGATTTTTGCATGCTAGTCTGGACTTTCAGTGCTGTCCTGAAGTAAACCAATTCCTTTCTGTTCCAACATGAGCATAGGCATTAATTGCCATTGTGTTGACACTATCAATTTCCTATTATATAGATGTGATGAGCTAAGCATGAGAGAGTAAGGCTGCTAATTCTGTTCAGAGCTTTACAGTGGCGTAACTTAGAGCACTGCAAAATCCGGTTGGAGATCTGAAACTGGTTTTCAATTCCAATACTATTTTTCAAAATAGTTCTGTATAATTATATCTGTAGAAAAGAAGCTTTCTACACAATTAAAAACCTAAGCTGATGATGGCTATAAGGGATTTTTTAAATTGCTTTCATCAAGCTGGGCAAATTTCATAATACATTTTAAGGTCGCTGTTTACAAAAATCTCAYAATTAAAAGCACTTGCAAAAATGTTAGTACTCTTTGAACCAAGGAGTAAAGTGCATGCAATTTTTTAATAAACTGTTGAAGCTACACTTCGAGTCTGGAAAAGGCTGTTACATTTGTAGGATAGGAATCATGCTGATTTTCATAAGCACTTATGCTAGGCATGTATTCAGTGGTTCTTAAAAGTCAAATCATGTGAACTGGATAGAGTGCTGTGCTGTAAACTGTAATGATTAAGTGCCTGCAACTTATTTATTGCTGGGTTACAGATACCTGGCATCACATGAGATGCCAAAGTTATCCAGATAGGGTTCTGGAGACTGTTCAAAGAGAACACAGGTCTGCTGCAAGTCCTGAAAAATACTAGGTAAAATAACTTGGTTAAATGCTCTTCTGGTTTATGGCTGTGGTAAGAGTAAATGTTTTTCATAGCAGCTCATATGGTGCTGTGTTTTGGATTTGTGACCAAAGAAGTTTTGATAATACATGGAAGTTTTAGGCATTGCTGAAGTGCTTTTATCCTTCTCCCCCTMTCCCACCAGCAAGTAGTCTGGGGATGTACAAGGACTTAGAATGTTCCCCCAGYTTCATGTGCTGCCTATGATGTCAGATAGTGTGGGATATTGCTTGGGTCAGCTCAGGGTAGCTGTCCCAGCTGTGTCCCCTTCTGAGTGATGGTGTTAGACTTCCCAAGTAAGTGCWAGGCTTGATGAAGCCTGATGTTCCTCGGGATGGCTGAACACCTCCTTGCCAATGGAAAGTGTTGGATGAATGTCTCATTTTGCTTTGTTTGTGCATGGCTTTTGCTTTTCCTACTAAAGCATCTTTGTTTCAATCCAGAAATGTTCTCRTCGCAGTCCTTCCTCTTCTCTCCAATGCCACTGTGGGAAATGAGTGAGCAGCTCTGTGGGSCTGAGCTTAATTCACAAAGAAWTATTATTATTGTTTAACACCCAAATTAAGTGTGCATGTCCATTTACTGTAAAACAGATAGATGCGGGAGGTGATCTGAGTCACAATCTCAAGCAAAATTTCCTATCTTCAGGAAAACCCTCGAGAATATTCAAAGTTCACAGGCCAACTTATATCCTCCTTGATAGATGATTCTTAAAATTAACATGAGTACAAATTTAAAATCCAAAACACTTACCTTTAATTATAGCTCTGAGCCATCTAATCAAATTTGATAAATAATTATTAATTTTCCTTGTTGACTGCATACAAATTGTAAATTATAAGTAGTAATTTATATCACTTTACTAAGATTTAATTGATTCATTCTACCATATTTTTGTTGGGTTCCAGTTCAATTGAAAATTAGGAGGATAACTTACGAGTACAACAATGCACTGAATGTCACTGTGTGTAGAAACAGGAGTGTTGAAGACATCAACATGATTTAATGTTTGTTTGCGTGTGTGGTTTATTGAAAACCTGAGGAAAATGTAGAAATATCTTCTGCTTTTGTCTTGTTCTCAGAATGCAAGTCCAGCTGGGCAAATATTGGTACGGAGCGGAGTCAGCAAAGGTATTGACAGTGTTAAAACAAATCGTAGTGAGAGAGAAGTGRCAGTCCTGAAGTCAACTGAGAAGAAGTGGGAACCATGTAAAAGGTCCAGGGTTGCCCCAATAAAGTTTCAGTGTCTGGTCATAGTCTGAAGACATCAGAGATCTCTGCTTCCAGTTCTCTTTTGTGACCTTTCTGAGTCCAGGTGTTTGGTCTCTCGGGCAGATTTTTCTGTGAAAGGGCAGAAAGCCAGATACAGCTGTAGGGGAAACTAGGAAAGAAAAAAAAAAAAAAGGCAAGGGGGGATGTCTGTTCTGCTGCTCTCAGGGCTGAGCTGAATAAAGGGATTATACACTGGGAACCACAACCCTGAGGCTGGGCTTTTGGCACAGAGGATCCTGCAGTGTAACTGTCCAGAGCCTCCACTGCAGGTCATATCAAGTGAGGGAGAAAGGAATGTGACATGGTGGAAAGGCTCCATTGTTGCCAGCAAGGGAAGGGTCAGGGTAAAGGATTGAAACAGAGAACATTAAGTGCCCTTGATACAGTAAATGCTGCTTGGGTGCARAACAGAACTTTGCAAGTCAGGAGACTTGGCAAATGTTATTGCCATTGATTATTGGCATCAACC
The DNA here is from genome assembly GCA_014549065.1 of Cardinalis cardinalis. Lineage (NCBI taxonomy): Eukaryota > Metazoa > Chordata > Aves > Passeriformes > Cardinalidae > Cardinalis > Cardinalis cardinalis. Next base: position 1,070,651 of record JACDOX010000098.1, on the reverse strand, counting down.
TGTATTAAGGACTGTGAACTCTTAGGCTGTGAGTGAATCAACCATACTAGCATTAGGTTTTTGGAGTCAGAGGCATCAGAGATACACTTTGCCTATACAAGGACTCTACTTTTGGAAGTTAGRGAAGAATGAAGAATAATATTACCAGTGTATTCAGCACAGGAAACCATAATTTCAGTCTGTAGCTCYCTGCCAGCAACACAAATAAATTGTGCTCTTGGTATCCTGCTCTTCCCATTGATCTTACTTCAAATTCTAATTGTTCTTGTGGATATCAGGTTTTCTTGGTTATGTGACTGAATATGTTATGTGGCATTTGTCTCAAAAAGTAGTTTGGGCAGCTGACTGCAGTGTAGACAATGGAACTAGAATATCAGCCACATTCCTGATGTCTTTGTCGGATTCTGATATTGCCAGAACAAAAATTCTCCTGTRTTTTATTATTTATGTCCTGTGTAAATTGCAGCAAGTCAGTTTAAATCAGGTACCCATCCTGTCTCTTACTGACACCATATCATTMATTTCAGTAAAAAAAAGGAAAAAAGTCAGGATGAAAATAACATGGTTGCTTGGTTATTTTACAAGGACACTTCAAGAAATGGGTATAGGAGAAAATTTTGCAATCATACCTGTTCTGTCTTCAAAATTATGACCTTAAGGTTTATTTGACATGTAATATATTAGCAAAGATCAACTTGCACAGAAGTCCCAATCTAAGTTCAGAACTATAGCCTTTTTCCATAATGTGCACATTCCTGAAATAACAGTAATTGCTATGTTATATGAATTTCTAGATTTGCTTCAGAACAAATTTGCTCTGAGCCAGAGGAATATTCTTCTCTTGGAGGAGTCTAGATTGAAGATCTTTAGTTTTGGAGAACACTAAATATACAAATTTGAGTGTGTATGAAGGTGAAGACTGAAACATCAYGTAGGTGGAGGGTTGAGTGATATAGGTGTCAGATATTGGGTATATCAGGTGCAATGGGGCAGGAGGAAAAAAAGATGGATTTTGGATAGTTTGTAACCATGGTTTCAACAAAGTGAGTGAAATCTTACTTAGGGCACATTTAATCTCACAAATTAGCTACTCACAGTAAGTAGTTTGATACAAAAAACATGTGACAATAGTTATTTCTTATTATGATAGTTTCAGTAGGTCTTGAATAACTTGGAGTTCTGTTCTCATGCAGCAGAGCCCATGAGACAGACTTCAGTGGCAGCAAATTTCTCATGCATTTACTAAAACAATCTGCTTCCATCCTGATGCAAAAGAGATTTTCCTCTTTACYGACCATCTGCTTCACATTTGGAGACAATGCATCTCCATCTACATATCTTGTAAAAAAAACCCCAATCCCATTGTGACTTTGAATATGACAGTAAGTGAACCTTAGAAAAAACAGGAGAAACATACATATCAAACAAAATAAGTTTTTCTTTACAATATGTTTAATAAAACTGTGCAGCTTCTGCTGCAGAATATTCTGACTAGCTAAAAGTGAGGTCAGGGAAGTGATCAAAATCATGGAAGAAAAAGCATTTAAGTTATAGGATGTAGAGGTTTTGTACATCTGACTTATATCAAAGTGCTTCATGAAAAGAGACAGAATTTAAACCCTTTCATCGAAGACAGCCTGAATCATGAAGAAATGAGGGGACTTCTTTAAATCCATGAGTGCTTGGATCAAAAAAATTAATCTAGTCCCAGTGGTCTTTTATAGCATATCTTTCTTTTGCCTAAGTTATAACCTCTAAATGAGACATAACCTAAGTGGTCATTCATGCTGTCCCTATACATGTATTGGTCTTATGGCACCTCATAATTATTCCCCTTCCCAATATTAGAACTGTTAAGGGTATTGTTTCCAGCATTTGTTTGCACTGCTATGCTATACTCATAAGCAAGTATTCAGTTTATAATTCAATAACACATATGGTATACAACCCAAAAAAAGGACTTTGGCCTGTCAAAACTCAGGGTTTTTTAAGCTGAATTTCTGGACCCTGTCTCTCTGTTATCCAATCYAGATTTCTCAGCCAGATGATTGTGGTTCAATTTGAATGTGTGAGAGGGGGCCAGCAGTAGTGGTCTGTGTCCAAGCTTTAACATAACTGTAAGCTGGCTGATGATGTTTTAATTTGTCCATTTGCTTGCTAAAGCCTCCTGTCTTCATCACCTTGTCCCTTAGAAATGGGAAGTCAGCAAGTCCATAAAGTGCTGAGGTTTCCATTTCAAAAACTGCAGCTTTTGTCATGCACATGTAAAACTTAACACTAAAAATGGCACATTAAATTTTTAGCTGAGGAAGGATAGTATATCTTCTTTAATTCTTTTCATAAGGGTTTCTGCCCTTTGGTGTATTTATGTAGACATACATACATAAGACACATCAAATTGAAGTTTGAATGGACCATCCCTTAAAGGTAAATGAAATCAGTAAATAACTTAAATTCCTCTCTTGCTTCAGGAAGAAATTGATCTCCTTAAAAGTCAATTGTATATGCATATTGGCAGTCAAACAAACCTCATCTTTCATTCATATTGACCTTGAAAGTCAAAGATTAATTTTTGAAATGCCACAATTTTATGGGTTAATAAYTTTGATAAAACATCCTGTCCAAGGGTGACATTATGATGCTTGTATCCCCATTCATGTGTTCTGTTAATGTTGGATATTATGTTCTGTACCTTTAAGACTGGCTCTGAAGAGTGAAAGTTTTGTTTTGGTTTTCTTATCAGCCTGATTGGAACACCGAGACGGCAGTTTTTGCTTTTTTTGCTCTCTTTTTAGCTTGCTCTTGCTTGCTTTGCTCCTGCTTGCTTTTGCTTCTGCTCCTAGCTAGTTTAGCAAAACAGTCCAAATTGCTTCCTGGACTGTTTATCCTCTTTTTTTTCTGACCATCCCAAACCTGCTCCAGACTGAACCTGGGAACACCAGGAGTTTACACCTTGTGGCTGCAGCAGCTGCCCAGCGCTGGAGGGACTCAGAACAGTGACCAACTCCAAGAGAGACTTTCTGAATTTGTCATCTTTTTCAGAGTGGTGTCATCCGGTATTGTTCATTTTGTGTGCTGGAGGAGTGCTGTGCCTGTTAAATAAACAGGTTCTTTCCACTTCTCTCTGAGGAATTCTTCCTGAACCAGTTGGGGGAAGGGGCCGTGTGGGTTTGTTTTCTGGAGAGGCCCTCCGTTGGGAATTCTCTACCAAATTTGCCCTAAACCAGCACACATCCCAATATTTTTTGTTAGATAGAGCAACTAACCAGAATCTTCAATTGACTCTACGGTGCCAAGCCAAATCCTCATGCAACTTATTATGACTTGCCTCGAACAGATGCCAAGGGAGGAGAAAAAGAACATAGTGATTATTTTCAAATTCTCTTGACTCAGGCAATAGGAGCATGCTAACTTTTGCCATTRTGAACATAGAAATATTTTGAGTTAGTTAATTTCTAGATTTAGCATTCAGAATAGAGACTGATGCCATTTTTTGTCTTTTTTTCTTTTYATATGTTCTCTATATTCTTCACACATATATGTGCAGCTCTTTAGCTATTGTAYATTACTGGCTAGTTTTCTTAGTAATTTTCCATGGCCTTTCCCTAGGCCATGCAAATTCCAGAGCTCCAAGCCTCAGGGCCTACAAGGCCCCAGYGCTATCTTGGTTCTTCCTGGGATAAAAAGGCCAAGAACAACTCTTTGAGATACATTTCATGGACAAAGTACAGCTAGTGCTGAGGGGGGGCCTCCAGAGAAGGAGCTTGACCTGGGGGGGGAACTGCATCACCACTTGCCCTCCTATTTGGTGCTTTTTATCAATTATGCTAATTTATAAAAAGCTATAAAAATATATTCCCTGGAGACTTGGGTTTTTGTGGGCATCTTTCCATAACTGTCCCTGAAGGCCTTCACATACAAGATCCTCTTTTATACTACTTCCTTACTAAAAATATCTTGAGTTTCATTTCCAGGTTAGAAAAAGGCAACAAGGTGCTAAAAAAAAAATTGCTTAAAAGTTTGATTTACTAACTGAAAGTGATATTTTGAAATCACTCAAAATCAAAATGTGAACAGGGAAATACAAAGCTTAATTTCTCCTAAAATGCTTAAGCTTTCAAATACAGTCTCACAATTTTCATTTTTTCTTCTTTAGTTTAAATGACTGCTTTTGTTTCAGGTGGGGAATTGTTTCTGTGAATAGTTATTAATAGTGTAAAAATACCCTGATGCTATTGCTTATTCTATGTTTGTGCTTAAAGAAAGCCACTGAGAATATTTGCACTACTCTGTGATACCAACAAAGATAGTTCCAGCTCTTCGAATATCTTCTAGTTCGACAAGAACTGTTATAAATTCACATTAAAATGACAGCATAGAACATGTGTGCTATGACACTTGAAATTCTAGAAATAGTATGATATAAAATGTGTGAGCATCTTAGTCCCCAGGTGACTTTTACAGCCTTTGTCAAGTGGATTGACTAGTTTATGTTTGAAGAAAGATATTTTTAAAGTAATACTCTAACCACGATTTTAGTTAAAAGTCAATAAAGTTCAACTTCTTCAAAATTAGTTGTGACCTGTTTTCTTAGAGGATTTCATTAAACTATTGAATTGACTATATTAGAACACTTTATTTCACTGCCCTCCATCCTACTGTTTGCACTCTTAAGACTCATGGAAAGCCTGAGTATCACAGAATTTTAATGTGTCACACTCCACTGTTACTGTGACTCATGAAAACTGTGATATCCTCCTGGGATTAATGCTACACTTTTTATTGTTCTTCTGATCAGTTGCATTTTAACAATGATCTCCACGTAATATAGTAGATACCTGAATTAGCTTGTTTTTGGAACACATTTCCATGTTGRTGCAGATTCTTAAAAGAATCATAGTCTAGTCTGTGTGCAAACCTTAGACCTTAGTTCCCATTTGTTGCAGACAGTTTACTTGGAATTCTGTCTTTTTCCAACTATTTCTACCAGATAGACTGTTTCTACCAGGTATCCTGGCTAATAATGCTTGCAATTTGCCCTCAGTTAACTTTTCTGATTTTTAGGATTGGCTCAGCTTACTCTTGTTTAATGAAACTTGTTAGTTCATGCTACCAGTCCCCTTGTGAATTCTTTCAGAACTTCAAGAGATCATTTCCTTCTGAAGTTTGATCTTTTCTGTCCTATTGTAAGAGACAGATTGGTTATTTTAAATTGTTTCTCTTAAGTATGCAGATTCATCTTTGTTACAGAAGGAGCCAGTTGCTCAATTTACTAGGCTAACACTGAGCTTCCCTCCTGAAATGCCTTTCTTCTCTCCTACTGGGAGATTACCTCACAGTGGGGAATGTGTCTTAAACTTGCATGAAGCCTTTCATTCTATATCAGTCTGGTAAGTTTACTTAGTTTATAAATGGGATAAATATGTGTACCTACCACTGGCTCTCGACAGAACACAGACATGGTTATAATTAATCACTCTGGGGGGGCACTGGATTAAGGAATATTGATCCCTAATGTCTTTAGAAGGATGTTATACATGCATGGCATTGCCTTGTTGACTGTAAGTTTTATAATTAAAGGATTATGAAATAAGATTACAGTTAGAGTTAATAAGAAAAGGTTTGAATGACAATGTACTTATCTCCTGGGCAATAATACTGAATTTTCCTTGCTTGAGACATTTAAAAACAGACAAGGCAGCTGACCTTTTCATCCGTGACTCCTGGTTTGATTTCAAACAACCTCATCAAGCATTTGTCTTTGATATTTTTATTTTGAGAGATGATTTTTTTCTGTGTGTTAGAACTTACTTTGCAGAGAATACACAAAGAAACGTTTTTAACAATCTAAATTTACTCATGATCCCTTTTGGTTGAGGGCATGATACATTAGATACATGTATCCTGAATTAGAAGGGGCAGTTAATTGAAAAGACTGATGACTTACTATCAATATTTTTGTTTTCATACTGTTGCCTTTCCTCCAACCTGGAGATGAAACTCAAGATAATTTTAGTAAGGAGGTGATATAAAAGGGGATCTTTAATGATTTAAAGGCCTTTAGGAGATGTTATTGAAAAATGTCTGCAAAAGCCCATACCCCCAAGGGCGAGTACATTTTTATAGATTTTAGGAAACTATCATATTTRATAAAAAGCACCAGTTAGGAGGACAAGTGGTGATGCAATTCCCCCTTAGGTCAAGCTCCTTYTCTGGAGCCCCCCCCTCAGCACTAGCTGTACTTTGYCCATGAAATGTATCTCAAAGAGTTGTTCTTGGCCTTTTTATCCCAAGAGCCAAGATAGCACTGGGGTATTGTAGGCCCTGARGCTTGGAGCTCTGGAATTTACTTGCTCTTTCTGCCTAGGGAAAGGCCATGGAAAATTACTAAGAAAACTAGCCAGTAATATACAATAGCTAAAGAGCTGYACATATATGTGTGAAGAATATAGAGAACATATARAAGAAACAAAAGGCAAAATTGAAATGTATACACCTGTTTTTATTTATGGCATCCTAAAATTCACAGTTTACAATAGAAAACAGATCTATAGCCTTTAACTGCTTTCAGCTTCTAGTTGCAAAATTTATTGTGAGAGAACTACCTTGTGGGGAAGTATAAAGCAAAAAAATGTATATGTTTGAGAATGGATTCTAGAACTGCTTCTGAGTAACATCTTGCACAGAAAGAGTCATTCTTCTGTTTTGAGTGGGTTCAAGTAAACAGGGAGGACTATTAAAAATCCCCACATTTGCAATATCATGGTATATTATCTTAAGATGTCATTTTTTGCAAACTGATATTAGTGGTTTAAGAAGAGCTTTTTTGAGTATGTTAGTAACAGAGTAAAATGTTGCCAAGTAGAAAGTTTAATTCACTGCATTTTACAGAAATTCTTACCAAGTTACAACTGTAGAAACTGTAGAACTCTTAGAAACACACATAATGAGATTCTTTGTTATCTGTTGAAGAGTAGATAACAAAAGTATCAGCAAGAAGTGTAATACTCAGTTTTGCAATTGTTATCCCTCCTGTCTCCTGTGCATTTGCAAAGATCTGCTCAATTAACTCCATGTTTCAATAATGAATAACCCCAAGCCTATGAAATGTCTCAAAGTTCATATTAAACATGTGTGGAGATTAAGAGGGCTCATGAACTTGATGAGCAAGGATGAGTGTCTGTCAACACAATCTGCTGAGAATTAAGTATGAATAGCTGAATAGACATCTTAAGGAGATTACAAGTGGGATCGATGACTGTACAGTGTAAGGACAGATTGTTTAGGGACCCTTTCTTCCCTGAATAAATTAATCAAAAGCAGCAGTGCTCCAGCTTGCCAAATGAATTTAAACTACAAAGTTGGTTATAGGCACAAAGTCAGCAATAAAGAAGAATGAAGTCTTGCAAAGTGTTGCCATGTATTTTGTGAAATAAGCGATCCCTAGACTGACTTTCAGCTCTCCAAGTATTCAGAAACATGAGATGTATCACAAAGGGTGCCTCTGCAGCCCCCTCTTTTGTGSGCACCCTGCCATGCAAATTCAAGGTAGAGGATCATTGAAGTCTACTAAGGCTTGAAAGCTTTAGAGCGTGGCAACTGCATGAATATCCCAGCTATGCTATTGTAGAATGAAAAACTTAGATGTCTCCTTGTTTTTCTTGTTACTCACTTATGAGCAGAGTCTACCCATGAGAAGCTCTTTATTTGGGCAATCATCTCCCAGGCTCCAAAGTAGAAAAGCTCCAAATCTGGTAATTCAGAGAGCTTTTGAAGGAAAAGGGTGTCATGTGCTCTTAGAYGCCCTTAAATTAGCACCTGGGTGAAATTTATCCTCTTGTAGGAGCAACAAATGTGGACAGAAAAGGGATAGAAATTCTAAGTGCTCAACAGACTGAATAGAAGTCTGCAGRCTAACATAAACTTGCCCAGAGACAGAATGTCCAGCAGCAAGAAAGGGATAAAACTTCAAAGAAAGATGTTGAAAGAAAATCAACTGCAATGTGCTGAAAATATAACTGATCCATTCCCAGGGCCCTAGCCCTCCAAAGAAAGAACCTGAGAAGTGTGGCACTTGGTGTACATTTAGGGTACCTCTGTTACTTTTATTGAGTTACTCTGCATTGTTCATGTGTGTCAGAAATAAGAAGTTAAACAAATGAAAACTACTCTGGGGTTGGAAAACATAGATGAAATGATAAGATTATTAAAACACTGAGGACAGAGGGTCTTCAAAAATTTCAGCCTCAGTTTCAAAAGTATTGGTAGGCTTAAATTTTAAGAAACCACATATGGTAACTTTCCTTCCCTCCTTCCCTCCCTTTTTTTGATTTTTTTAAATGGTGTGGTGTTTTTTTTGCTGTTGAAAGTATGAGCAGTGAAGAATACATCTGCACTTATTTTGCATATAAGTGGAGATGTTATATGTCCCAATTACATGGTTAGGATGATATGAATGGGGGGAATTACCAAAAGGATTTCCTTCATACCTTTTAGTAACTTCCAGGCCTCAGTAGAAAATACTGGGTCTGGTTTCATTTTTCTGATTTTGTATGTTCACAACTACTGTTATATCTAAAAGTGTTTCATGCCAACTCTGACTCATTCCTTCTATCAATCACTTGCAGCTGAAATTTCTTCTTACTATAAAATTATGAATGGCAAAATAGTCCGTTTCTACTTGTTTCCAACTGAAGGTMATAGAAAATGTAGATAAATAAGTGAAGAGAGAGATGAAGTCTCTGACTAACGTGAGCCAGAAAAGTTCTGCTGAAGTTGGTGGAATAGGTGCCAAGGGTGGGATTTGGGTTACGCTTGTGAGATGCAGTCAGACTTCTGTTATGTCTGAGCAAGTGGCGTGTAAAGTAGTTTTACCACATTGTGTTTCATTCTCAATAATTTTTTCATTAAAAAAAAGGTCCAATTTACAGTAATTCTTGCCATGCCAGTTACTGTGARATTATTTTACATCTTATATAAAAAAATCCTGTCTGACTTTATTTCCTAGGTAAGTCTTAAAAAAGTATTTACATTAGAGATATTAGTGATTGCCGAGGAGTCAGATTAATTTATTCTGCTGTAACATGACTGAAGCCAAAAGAGTCATGTAAGAGATTAARTTCACCCACAATGTTGCTATTTTTTCCCTATTGAATGCTGTGGCTTGCATGCAGCTAAAGAACGTAATTTAATCACAGTCTTTGGATATTCTCATGCATTTTTTTTCTGGGGAGAAGTGCACACTTCATGCTTATTCTTGTGGCATTGTTACTCTTAACCTATACACAACCTTGTTCTTTAAACAGATAAAATAACTTGTTGCCTTTATGTATGAAAAAGCTTTCATTCTGCCGAAGGGTATCAGGTCTACTTGGTCAGGGTTTTTGAGTCAAAATAAATATCTCTTCCAACACAAAAAAAGCCTATGTGAGTTAGCCTGAATTTGTGGAGGGAGAGAGGGAAGAGGAAAAAAGAATGCCCATGATTTCCTATTCCCAATGAGACATGGAAATAAAAAAACCAAMACCACCAACTTTTTAAGTGCATCATCCCAGCAAGATGGAGAGAAAAATACAGGGAAATAAAAAAGAAAACATAGCAATCACCACTGTCCCACAGGAGACATATAATCTTGAGTGCCACTTTGGGTTTGCTCCTCAAAAGAACCGTGTCCCTGTGGCAGTTCTGAAGCTTGAAAAGCTTTGTTCTCAGCTGGAGTGACAGACTTGGCTTTATCATTGATGTTCAAATACTTCTTTGCAACTTGAGAGAATAATTCCTTAAGAATGTTCATGGGGACTTGCTGCTTCTTGAGAGATGTATCAAAAATGGCAGTCACACAAAAGTCTTCAGTCAAGTTTCTTTTGTCATTTAAAATTTGAGAACGGTATAATTATGAATCTCCCTGTATTTTGAAAATGAAAACAAAGCCTTTGTCAATATAATTGTGGTTGAAATTCTTGAGATGCAATTGCAGAATTTCAGACAAGAGCAAGTTGCAGTGTTTTTTTCCTTAAAGATCTGAAGAGAGAGGAAAACAATGTTGCTATATTTTACTATGACTTTACAATAAGACAAGTACTCTCTTTATCTCTTACARTAACATATATTTATTAAGCCATTTAAAAATCATGCCGTGTAAATAAGCAGCTAGACAACAGGAGAGTTGGGGAAAAAGCTCAACATTGTTCCCAGCTCTTTGTGTTTTGAAAGAGTGATTCCTTATGTTTCTTTACTCTTTTTTATGTAGAGTTGCAAAAAATAAATATTTACTTTGATGAAGGATCGTGATCCTTATAATGGTTGAAAGTTTAAACTTCACATTCTAACAGTACTGTGTGCTTTAGGTTTTACCAAACTCTTTGAAATTATATCTGTTAATATGTTTAAAGGTGATAAATCTTATTAGATTTGAAATTTAAAATAAATTTTGCAATCTGTCCCTTGAGTGGAAAAATGTATTTCTATGATCTGACCACTACATACGAACAACTTGTACCCAAGTGTTTTAAAAAAATCCATTGTACCCAAAGCAGTAGAAGTTGGCACACTGGCCAGAAAAGTGCTGGATGATCCAACCCTGAAATTTACAGAGTGGGTCAGATGGGGCTCAGAGCAACCTGGTCTAGTGAAATGTATCCCTGCCCATGGCAGGGGAGTCAGAATTAGATGATCTTTGAGGTCCCTTCCAAGCCAAAACATTCTGTGATTTTATGAATTCAGAAAATAAGTAGGCAGTGCTAGCATAATCTATTACATTGTTGTGCTGGTTTTGGCTGGGATGGAGTTAGTTTTATTCATAGTAGCTGGAATGGGGACATGTTTTGAATTTTTGCTGGAAATAAGATCAATAATAAAGATATGTTTTCGTTATTGCAGAACAGGACTTACCCAGAATCAAGGCCTTTTCTGTTTCTTGTACTACCCTGCCAGTGAAGAAGTTTAGTGTGAACAACAGTGTGAGAGGGGACATGGGCAGGACACCTGACCCAAGGGTTACTGCAGACCAGTCATGTGCAGTATATAAAGGTGGGGGAGAGGAAGAAAGTGTAGGATGTATGGAGTGATGATGTCTGCCTTCCCAAGTCACAGCTGTGTGTGAGGGGCCCTGCTCTCCTGGAGACGGCTGAACACACAGCTCCCTATAGGAAAGGGTGAATAAATTCATCACTTTGCTGTACTTGTGTGTGTGGTTTTTACTGTCTTTAATTCAGCTCAAGAGTTTTCTCATCTTTATACTTATGATTCTTTCCCTCACACAGCTGGTGGGGAGTGAGCAAATAGCTCCATGGGGTTTGTTTTCTAGTTGGGGGTTAACCCACAAAAATTGTATAGGTGACATTGTTTTGTTCCAGTAAAATGGAGTTCCATCTGTGTCTTTTCTGTCATAAATGACATTTTGTGAGACTATCAAAAAGTTCTGGCAGTTTTCTTAATAAATTTTCTGAATTAAGGCTTTGTGTTAAGCAATTGTACATTTTATTCTGTGCTATTTTATGTAATCTGTTTTCACTCAGATTTCAGTCTTTTCTGTCATATCTTGTTCTTCTGTTACAGACTCAAGAAGCAGAGAGAGAAAGAAAAGAATTCTGTCCTTAGGCAGTTACCAGACTTGTGAATATACCTACTTTTATATTTTAGCAAAAAAGCAAAATAATCTAGTCTCAAGTGTTAAAAGTCCATATTTTAGGAGAAAAATCTCAAGTAGCATTCTTGACTGTGTGTTCTGTTCTTTAATTCAGCTTGTATGTGTCCTTCTGTGACATTTAAATTATACTTTCATTCAACTTAAGATAATTATGATGAAAATTATACATATATAAAATGAAAGAGTCTAACACTTTCAGTTGTATCCAAAGGGTTATTTTCAGCTATTTCGGGAGGTAAATATTAACATGACAATTTTGAATTAAGGTAGCTGTAAATGCTTGTAGTTTTTTACCTGTTCAAATTTGTCTTAGAGGGTGCACTTGATTCTCTCATTCATATAATTGATAGGGATATTGGATAGGAATGGCCCTAAGCATTACACTGGGCCTGGTCATCCAGTCAGTTTTTTACCCACTGAAGGACATGTACCTCTAATAAATGAGCAGGCAGTTTCTCCTGAAGAATGATGTGGGATCATTTAACTAAATGACTTTCAAGCAGCATTTTCAGACTAGCAAAAAAAAAAATAAATTATCTTCCTTCACAATCCTGACCATTGTAGGAAACAGCAATAAAATGCTGGTACAAGGTATGGTACTTTAATAAATTAGAGGAACTTTAAACTTTTCTTCTGTACAGCAGATAAAACTCAACAAAAGTAGTATATTTTTAATATCTAGATAAATTAAAAAAAAATTAGCCACACTTCTATAGCACATCAGTTTTCTAAAGCAAGGAATAGTTCTGTCAGTACAGCTGACTGCTGTAGAGGATCTGAATCCTGCAACAGGCCATTCAACCTCAACATCTTTGCAGCTATAGCAGTTGTCATTAACATTGTACTAGAATGAAGCAGACTTGATTTTGTAGGGTGCATAAGCTAGAAGCAGTGAATATTGGACAATCAATGCTTTCTCAGCATAGCTTGGCACATTTTTCTCTTAAGTTAAAATATTTAAATAGAAGTTCTTCAAAACAAATTTAAAGGAATAAAACCAAAGTACAATTCAGATGATTATCTACAATTCCAAAGAATGAAAGCTGAAATTTTCTAAAAAGTTTGTAACTTTTCTCAAGCCAGTACTTAAAAATTAATGTTATTGCTTCAAATATTTGTTATACATAAATAGTTTGAAAGAATGGAGATATTTTCTCTACATTTCCCTATGTGCTTGTTCATAAAACAAGGAGAGGCACATGGACATGAATTAACCTGTTCAGTCTTAGAGGGTTCAGGCACATGATAAGTTACCAGAGGTTGTAGAATGGCGAAGCACTAACTCATCCATGGTGACTGCATAATTTGGACGTAAGGTAWGACATTCAGGATCAAAAAATTTTCCACAATAATGATTTGTACTGTATTGGGCTTGCATGGCAAGGTTTTGATAGTGGATGGGTACTGGGGTGGCTTCTATGAGAAGATGCCAAAAGCTTCCCATGTACAGTTCCAGCTGGTTCCATGAMAGACCTGGCACATCAGTGATGCTAGTAGCCCTTCTGTGATTTAAGAGGGGGAAAAAAAATCTGCACAACAGCAGCTGGAAGAGTGAGAATATGTGGGAGAAATAGCTCTGCAGACCCCCAGATCAGTGTAGAAGGAGGGGAGAAGGTGCTCCAGCCACCAGAGCTCAGATGCTCTTGCAGTCCATGGAGGTCCATAAAGAAGAAGAGATCCATCTGCAGCCCCTGAAAGATTCCACACAGAAGCAGGTGGAAGTGCCTGAAAGACATTGTGACCCTGTGGTAAGCTTGTGCTGCACCAGGCTCACGTCAGGACCTGTGAGCCAGCGGAGAGAAGCCCATGCTGTAACACGTGTTCCTGCAGGACCTGTGACTCTGTGGGGGACCCACACCTGGAGCATTCTATTCCTGAAGGGCTGCACCCTGTGGGAGGGATCCACAGTGGAGCAGACTGTCTCCCATTTGAGAGAAGTGGGCAAGGCAATGTGTGATGAGCTGACTGCAGCCCCCATTCCCTGCCCTCCTGCACCACTTGGGAAAAGGAGGTAGAAAGATTCAGGAGTGAAACTGGGCCTGAGAAGAGAGGGGTGGAGGGAATGTGTTTTAAGATCTATTTATATTTCTATTATCCAGCTCTGATTTGACTGCTGATAAATTCAATTAATTCCCCTAAGTAGAGTCAGTTTTGCCCATGACAGTAATTGGTGAGTCCCTGTCCTTATATCTCAATCCACAAGCCTTTAATTATGTTTTCCCTTTCCAGTTGAGGAGAAAGTTTTTGAATGTTCTAGTGTGCACCTATCTTCTAGCCAAGGTTAACCCACCTCACACACCCACAGTTCTTTCCTGCATGGGAAAAATTCTGTCTCACTCTCATAGAAACAAAACCTGGAAGAATAATGCTCAGGCTGAGTATGCACTCAGAAGGTTTTCTTCTCTTATAAAAAGTTATTCTGTTGCTGTTTTATGCATTAAAAAAACAATAAAAATATTGTGCCAAATTGGAAAGTATTTCAATTCAGCACTTTCTGTGGATAGGGAAGACCATCAGAAGGTCTGAGTGAACCTCATTAGTTTTCTCTGTTCAATAAAGTATAAAAAAACTTTSTAGACTTATGCTATAGAGACTGAAGGTAGAAGCATTTCAAAATTAAAAGGGGGAAAAAATTGTTCCAGACTGTTGTGAGTACTACAGCATTAAGGTCTCCCTTTCTTAATCATCTTTCTTACTACAAAAAGAAGTAACTGGGATAATAAATGTCTGAAGGATGTGGAAAGAGAATTTTCCTAAACCAGCTGTTTGGTAGCCAGTGGCTGGGGTTTACTGTATCTTCAAGACTGAAGGAACAAAGGTTTTTTTTCTTTAGATCTTTTCTGCTTTCTCCTTGAATTTGCAAGAGCTTAGCAGAATCAACTCCTTGATCCTTTTTGCTTAAAACAGTTTTACTATAGGTTTCTTCACTCTGATGAGGGAAAAAGTATGATCTGTTTTTAAGTACTCTAAAAAGCATTTTACAAATCRTTAATGTGGAATTAATAGTTTTCTGCTTTCCTGTGGTGCTGTGTTTATACTTCAATAACTCATGGCACTGCCAAGGAAGAAATAGAATAAGTACACTAAAATTTTTACAAATTTTAGAGATAAAGATTATTTTATATTTATATAAAGTTGTTTTTTTTTTTCCTTTCATAAAGAAGGCAAGCCTTCTTTATGAAGTGGGAGAGATTCAGCTTTACCTAAGTCCACCTGTCCACACTCATGTTTTCAGTGTCTATTCTCCTTTGTTGTTCATTGATAGCCATGCAGTGGGAAAAATCTCATGATAAATAGCATCAGAATCAGCTTTTCAAATTAGAAAAAACAGTAATTATTTTTTCCCCCAGAAACTATTTATTAATCTATTTATTTATCTCTGAAGATTGTTCATAACCTTTAATTCTATTGTTTATGACTTAGCAGTATCTCTTTTGAAAAGTGATGTTCATGTATAAATTGTACATTAACCTGGGAGTACAGTAGGGAACAAAATAATAATGTCATCCTCTGAACCTACTATTATTCCTCACAAATATGGAAACAAATTTGTTCATTCACTATAAAGCCTGGCTGGAGGCCATCACTCATCTCAGGATAACTGTAATTCTGTTGCTCTGTATGACTCTCTGAAACTTTACAGTGCAATTTTTCTGACTTTTGTTCAACCACTTTGTTTTGAAACTTACACTGCTGCGCTTTGCCTACCTTTTTTCCCAAATTCATGGGAAGAGACCAGGCAGCAAAAATGGAGCTCACAGACAGTCATTAGATTTGCTCCAACACAGCTGCCCAGACTACCCAGACTTGTGCAATCACTTGTGCTGTACAGAAAGTATTTCACAGCTGTTTACTCTCCACAGCCATGAAGAATGTCCCATCTCTTGGGATGTTCACAGGTCTACCTGGAGCAATAGCTAAACATAAAAGCTTTTCATAATGCTGTTATGAGCAAGCACAATGGGAATATGTTTGGCTCTTAAGGCAGTACAACTGAGCAACTTTTAGGTTATTCCTTTAAGAAATGTGTGCCAACTGCTTTCAACACATGGCCTTCTCATTGGACCTCCAAGTTCTCATACATTWTATCAGTTTCAGTGCATTTTCATGCTTTAGATCAGTCCTTTGGTATGAAATTTAGACTTTGTTTTCTTGTGTGGATTTGCCAGAAATAATAGTATAATTGAGTATATTTTTCATATGAAATATACATGAGATATTTTACTATTCAGGTGTTGAAGGTACTTGTAATTATCCAGTTGACTTTTGCTATAATAAGACTTTTTTTTTAGCTGATAGATAGTTGAGTTCTGTGAAGAAAAGCATTGCCAGTTCTTGCCTTTCCAACTCTGCATTGTAATTAGGGATACTGAAATAACTCTGCAGTTCCCTGATTTTGTGTATTGTCTTGCAAATCTCTTTCATGGCCCGCTTGTCAAAACCAGCAAAGCAGGAAAACTAGCTTTGAATAGTGTTTCATGGTGCAGAAAGAATAGTTGTTCTACCTGCTACAAATATTATAAAAGCTCTCAGTGAAGAGCCATTTGTGCAGTAGTTTGGAAGCCATTGAAATTGTTTTTAGAATTATATTCACCGTTGGCAAGAACAATGAGACTTTTGCTTATATTTACTCCTTTTTTATAAACATTCTTATTCTGTAAAAGACTTTTTATTAGGTATTTCATTCAGGAATGATTCATTATGGAAGCATATTCAATGCAAAAGTATCAATTAATGGATTATGTCTAAACTTTTTATTGATTGGAGCCTGAATGAACAATTTTTTTTTTTCAGAACAATGCAGATTTTTTTTGTGTTATATGTCTATAAATATGTATGTGTATGCAGGTTTCTGAACTTTGGTTGCTGTTTGTGTGAGGGATAAGCTGGAATGCATGGAGCTCTCCCTGGCAACTGGTGATGAGTCAGACAAGAACTGGCAGGTCAGGATGAAAGGGTAGTCTAATGTGTAAGGCTATAAAATCACCAGATTAGAAAGTAATGTATGAGACCTTCTTCARAACAAAATGGAAGTAACCTTGTAAGCCTTTGGGTCTTACGAGGATTTTCCTGACACAGGTGATAAAGGAGTTCATGGGGCAGATGCTCTGTTGTACCTGACACGTTCTTAACAGAGAATGGATTGAGAGCAGCACTGTGCAGAAGGACTTGGGGAATCTCATGGATGAAAAGCTGTACATGAGCAACATGAGCAAGCAATATTCACTTGCAGCCCAGAAAGCCAWCTGTATTCTTGGCTGCATTAAAGGAAGCATGGCCAACAGGTCGATGGAGGTGACTCTGCCCCTGTACTCTGCTCTTATGGGACATGGGGTTTTGCATCCAGCTCTGGAGGCCAAAATATGTGGCCATGGACCTGTTAGAGTGCATTCCAGAGGAGGGGCACAAAGATGATCAAAAGGCTGAAGCGCCTCTCCTGTGAGCACCGCTAAGAACGCTGGGGTTTACAGCCTGGAGAAGAGAAGCTCTGGGGAAGCCGTATAGAACTTCCCAGCACCAAAAGGGAGCCTACAAGAAAGGTGGAGCAGGACATTTTACAAGGGCATGTAGTGATAGGACAAAAGGGAATGATTTTTATATGAAAGATAAAAAGCGGTAGGTTTATGTTTGGTATTAGTAAGAAATTCTTTCCTGTCAGGGTAGTGACACTAGAACATGTTGCACACAGAGATTGTGGATGCCCCATTCCTGGAAATGTTCAAAGTCAGGCTGGGGAGGTCTTTGAGCAACTTGGCCTGGTGAAAACTGCCCCTGGCCATGGCAAGTTCTTTGGAACTTATTAATCTTTTAAGGTCTCTTCCAACCAAAGCCTTTCTATGATTCTATGATTTTGGGTAGTCCCACACTTAGAGACTCTTGTACTTATCATTTCTCAGAAGTTCTGCACTGGTCTGGAACCTCAGTATGTACAGGGTTTATCTCCCTACTCTTTATTCTTCTCTGGACACAGTGTGTCTTCCATGGTATATGGACCTTCAGGCCAAAAATTGCTTGTCTACAGACTTTTTCGAAGTTTGCTAGCACCATGCTAGCTAGCGCTTGAGATTTCAAGAGTTTCAATTTTCTCCTTTAAACTACTCATTCTTTTAGAAGTTTTGTTTGAGGCCTACAAAAYAACAGTGGAGGAGTGTTCTTAGTTGGCAGAAGACTGCACTTCAGGTGAGACACTCAGTCCGGTGGAGGCTTACAGGATGCCATGGCATAGAAACCAGGTTGTTTCAAGGAGGAAAGTTTGAAGAGATGTTGCACTTAAGTGACAGTATTAAATAGACAGTCCATTGCAGAAAATCAGGCATTGCACTGAAGTATATTTCAAGTGTATTGAATGAAAATAATTTCATCTGTAACTTTTAAAATAAGGTCTGTTTTTAAGGCTTTACAGACTTTGGGTTTTTTTGTGTTTTATTTTTTCTAAAAAGATACATAAGCACTGAGTCTGAYTTTTGTTTTTGTTACTGTATTTATTTTGACAACCTATTAGTAGACTCTGAGTAGTCAGTGAAATGTGACTTTCAGTGATTTGGAGCTTGCAGGAGATAATGAAATGTGAAGAAGTTGTCCATGACAATCAGTTAAGTTATATGTGCCTGTTTTGAAAACTAATACAAAGAAAACCTTCTGATTATCCAGGACACACGAATTTCATTGGGCACATATAACAGCATGTTCCTTCACTGCACAGATCAAAAAACAGACACAGACATAGGTTACAGAGCACAGAATGTATATTCCTTACACAGGTTGGTATAACTCTTGAAACTTGTCCAGTGCTTTGTATTGCTGCCATGTTAATCTACTGGTTCAAAGGAGTTCTTCTGGAAAAAGATACAAGAGAACAACTGTTAGATGAGGAAGCTCTCAAAATAATGACTCAATGGGCTCTCTTATAAAGGCTAAGTCTAAATTTCAAACCAGGTGCCCTCTGTGCTGTGCTCTGCATATCTTGTGCGAATAGGATGCGGACATGCTCTTTTGCACGTATTGATTCACTGATACTTTAAAACTGCTGTTRTTACATTTCCAAGCCTTAAAATGTACTTTATGTGAACAAGTTTAACCTGTCTTCATTTAGTATAGGTCCACGTCAATCCATACCCACTGAAGTTCTACTTCATCAAYGCCAATATGTAATGCCATTGGCACATTTTTAAACAAGAGTAAATATTTGTTGTCATGTTTACCAAAAGGAACACATCAATATGCTGTTCTGCCTGAAAAATAGCTCATTTCAAATGCCTAAAAAGTACTTTCCTTCTTTTGTCTTATTGTTTTATTTTYTTTTCTAATTTGGATCACTGTTTTGGYRCCCACCAAGTGAGAGTGTTCTATTGCTCCCTGGCTTCCTTCTGCAGTCTTGCAGCTAGGTTTCTTCCCAGGAAAGGGAAGCATCAGTTATAAAAACATAAGTATATCAAGTATCTAGGTAGCCTTACCAATTTGGTGTGTTAAAAAAGGATTTATACATTGCATTTTTTAAACACATCAGGTCCTTGAATGAGTTTGCGTGACTCAGAAGAGGGGTAGCACTTGCTGCAGTCTACCTCAAGATGTGCTGTAGCAGAGACATATTTGCCTTCACAAATCTGCCTTATTCTCTGTGAGCAAATGAATATCATGCTTAAAGTTTTAGTGTAACAGAGCAATCTAGAAAAATAAAAAACTGCTAAAAATAGTGCTTGTTAACAGCCCTGATCCCATTGAAATAAAGGGAAAGTAAATCAGTCACATCCTACAAAGCACATTTACCAAATAGGTTTTTGTGTACTGGATTTGAAGTACGCCTTTCTTTATCTGACAATATTAATATCAGAAGGGAGAGTCRTGATATAAAACAATGTAAATAAGTCCTGTTTCTTTGTCGTGTGTATTTCCCATGTAAATTGATTTAATTTCACTTCAAATTCTGACATCATGAGACCATCTATATGCCTGGAGACAACAGTGTGTGCAAGTGAGTTAGAGATGGACGAATAGGACTTCAAATAGGGGATTTCTAAGACTTGCTGAGTACAGAGAGTAAGAAAGACCTTATGGAAACAGGAAATGTAATGTTTGAATAAGAAATCAAATATTGCATTAACGATTCTTTGCAATATTGGAAAAGAAGTAAGAAATTAGAGGAATCAAAAAATAAATGGAAGGCTTAACCAAAGTAAAAAGGAATGAGTTGTGCAGGTAAGGTAAAATGTTGAGTAAAGAGAGGGTGTGGGAATGCACAAACTAAATTACACCAAATTATACTTTGAAAAGGCTAAGTCACAGTGAAATGTTTTCTCAGTAATAGTTTGTTCAGTATGGCCTACATTAGGTTTCAAAAAAGGGGAACTGAATCACTATCTTAATGTCCAACTGCAAGAAGCCAGTCCCTTTTCTGGGTAATGTCAATTTATTGATTTGTTTTTTTCTTAAAAACTGTTTAAAAGAATGGATTTTTGAGGTTTTGATAGATGGCGTCAGTTAACCAGCTGATTTTTTTTCCCCATTACATATAACATATGCCAAAATGCTCACAGATATTTGAAGTTCTTTCTGTAGTTACTCCTTTTTCAGGATATTACTGAAATCATAAAAACTTTTGAAATTCCTTGGAAAAGAACCAAGATCAAGGGAATAAAGTTTTCTTACTGAGAGTTTATATTTATTTATTCATTCCATTAAAATTACACCTCACAGTATAATAATTTTCAGTGTGTGTGTTTCATTATACCTCAAAGATATAATATAGTAATACTTGATATGTAGCAATGGGACATGACTAACACTATTGGTTCCTTTTACCATGAAAATGAGACTACTTAAGATAATAGAGCTTTGCTTAAATAGCCTAGAAATAGTTCTAGTTTATGTTACCTTCCTAGCTGCCTTTGGCAAATGGCAGACTTCAAATATTAATCTTTGCAAATGTATGCAAACCAAAAATAATATATTTTAAAGGTAACATAAATCATGTTTAACAACTTTAAAATTTATAAATGAGAACATTGAAAAATTGCAAGTGTTTCTAAGGCCAGTAGATTTAGGTCAAATGCAACTATCATACAAATTATCTTATTATTTACTTATGTCTACCTTCACATCTACTAAGGCAGCTGTTTGAGTGACAAAAAGGAGTTAAACCCATGTGCTTCAAATGAAATAACCATTTACATAGTCAATATTTTTTTTAGTTATCAGATGAGACTCTAACAGTGTTTTACTGAAGGTGATATAGTGATTTTCTTTTCTAAAAATAATTTGGCTGTATCCAGTAATGTTAAATGGTACTTGAAAGTTACCTAATCTGAAAATAAACTGAACTTCTACCTATCCAAGATTTRTTTTGCTTCCCATTCTGTGATGACTGTGTACTTAGAAAAACTAAAAACATTTACAGAATATTTTCCATCAACAGGCAAAAAACCAGTGGCTTAGTGAGCATTGTAAAGAATTATTTGACTACTGGAAGCGGACTTCATTCAGTAATACTAATATCCTACCTATTTTTTTGGGGATAGTTTGGCATCATTGAAAATTACAAGGGACTGAAAAAAAAAAAAAAAAACCAAAAAAAAAAACCAAGTCTACTAAAAATTTTAAGATTGCAGATATCATATATTTCTGTATGCATGTTTAAGTAACTTTGAAACTTTTTCTTTTAATAAGTATGGTGGGGAGTTTCATTTCTACTGTCAGTGCAATTTTCTCGTCAGTTTTCCAGAAGTCATCTTCACCTAATACACCACTTTGGCTTTCAACAGCATTAAAGAGGCAAATAGCTCCTGGTAATCTTTTCCAGTTTGTATTTCTGTGCTTATATATTCAAACTGTGCTCATTTAGATTTTTATGTTCCTTAGACCTCTGGGTATCCTGGAGAAGGATCCATCTTCAGATTGCAAAGCAGTTTTCGCCTCTTGGGCAATCTACAGACTGAACATTGAATTAAAAAGTGAGTATCTAGAGGTTTTATCTTCTGTATTGCTTTCATTTGTGGAATATCACATAGATTGTGACACATAGCTAAATTCAGTTATCTCAGCAGAGATGAATGACTTCCTCACTGCTATAAGAAATGCAAAAAAAATGAAAACCACATTTTCTCCCTTTGTTATYTAAGTGGTGTTATGACCAAACCTCTCTCTGTTAGAATAAGATAACGTTTAGTGAAATTTTGTGGTGAAACAAAGTTGCAGGGGAATTTTTCATTTCTCCTAGCRCCTTACTGTGACTAAACTACAGTCTGTTACCTCAGATGTGGGGTAGGGGAGAGAGCACAAATCCATCAAATGGAYGGCAACATTCCTCCCCTGGAAAAAATGTGATATAATCTCTTTCAGAGTTTTCTTTTTGAGAATGATAGAACACTGAAATAACTGAAGACCTATTCTGAAAAATTTAAAGTAGGTCAATGTTTGTAATATATAGGCCCTGTTAGTTTTTGTCTAACAGAAGGTTAATTCTATTGTTATGGTCATGTTTCTATCATTCAAAAGTAGCCTGTTAGAAACAAAATGTTTCATTATTGGTTGTTAACAATTTACATAATMATATTTTTTCATATTAAACATGTTAAAAATTACTTCCTGCTAACGGAAAAACAACCTATTTCAGTTTGAAAATGTTTGCATTTTTAAAATGTGTGAGATTTTAAATGAGCTTTTAATAATGGCTTTGAAAGTTTGTTGGGGTTTTTTTAATATATTTTGCAATATTCTGTTGTGAAAATCTGTCATGGTTTCAACCCAGCCRTCACCAAAGTATTGCACAGATTCTTATTCTCCCTACCCTCACACTAGTGGGAAGGAAAATAGAAGGGAAAAAGTAAACCTCATGGGTTGAGATAAAACCACTTTAATAATTGAAACTTTATAAAATATAACAACAACGACAATGACAATGATAACGAAAATAATATTAATAATAAAAACAGCAACAACAATAACAATAAAAGTAACAAAAAATGTAATGAAATGGGGAGAGAGAGATAAAGAGAGAAATAAACCACAAAGAAATAAGAAATTCACAGTACAATTTCTCACAACCCATTGAACAATGCCAAGCCCATCCCCAAGCAGAAATCAGCAGATTCTGGCCGACTCTCCCCAGTTCATGTACTGTGCATGACATTCTGTGGTACGGAATGGAATATCCCTTTGGCCAGTTCAGTTCATCTGTCCTGGCCATGCTCCCTCCTGGCCTCCTGTGCACCTGCTCACTGGTAGAGCCTGAGACACTGAGAASTCCTTGAATTAGGGTAAGGAGTACTCAGCAACAACAGAAACATCAGTGTGTTACCAGCATTTCTTTCACACTAAATCCAGAACACAGCACTGCATCAGCTACTAAGAAGAAAATTAACTCTATCCCAATGGAAACAAAGAAAAAATATTTTCAAAACAATTGCAGACATTCATTGAAACTTGTTGGCTGGTTCATGTCTCTTCTACATGACTAGAGTTCATTAAAACAAGAATGTTTTTGGTCGCAGAACCTCARTCATCCCATTTGTAGCACAAGTCTATGTGAACCAGGTTTTGCCCCTAAAACCAGCTTACTGTAGGTGATTTAGGCTTTCTAGATAACTCCATCACTTCCATTGTGCAAATTTTCCTAACTTCATAAAAAAAAAAATTAAAGGAAGATAATTGTCTTGGGAGAAGGAAGAGTGAACCTACAAACATATTAATGAAGTTTAAACTAGGAGTACAATGCAAAAAGAGGTTGACGATATAATTTTTCATAACCRCTCAAATTTTTTTTATCCAAAGATAACTTCTGTGAACTGTCTGGTGAAATATATAAGCTTCATACAATCTGCAATTTAATGCACTACTAAGCAGAAGCTAATGCTTCTTGCTGACAGACAAACTATAGCAGTTACAAGTATAGATCCTGGAAGGGCTTGTTTATACACCTAGGAAGAAATGTTTGTTGAAACTATTTCAGAATTTAGCGTTTTTCTGCCTCTGCAATTTTGTGAAATAATGAGGAAAGATCAAGAATTGAGCCATACTACATTTCTCAGATCCCTTGTAACCATGCTCTGAATTAAATTACAATGGAATGAAAATGGTAAAGAAAATAACTGTTATACTTAGTTACAAGCGAAGGTTATCAACAGTAATATAGTCAAAAGTTAACAGAAGTCTAATGGATGTTTTTTAAGTTATTATTTTAAAATAAATTGCTTGCAATAAACCCTCTTGCAGGCAGTGTTAATGGATTGCATTTACACAGTGGTCTATTCAGAGCAATTTTTATACCATAATATCTGTGTTTCTGTAGTTMATACAGAATGAGTCCTAGCCAAGCTACCTTCCGACAACACTGTATTTAATAGCTCTGTTCATTATTCTACTTTGGCATTTGCTGTAATGCACTACCTGCCTGAGCTGTAGCTGCTTTATCATTCAACCAGCAATCTTTAGAGAGGAATCAAGCATCTTGAAATGTTTACAGTAACATGTATCACAGCAAGAGATTTACGACTTTCTGTTTCACTAAAAGCCATTCAAGCAGCAGAACC
Source organism: Cardinalis cardinalis (assembly GCA_014549065.1). Taxonomy (NCBI): domain Eukaryota; kingdom Metazoa; phylum Chordata; class Aves; order Passeriformes; family Cardinalidae; genus Cardinalis; species Cardinalis cardinalis. The sequence continues at coordinate 1,046,480 of JACDOX010000098.1, read as the reverse complement.
CTTTAGCCTGCTGGAGATGAGTGCTCATGCCACTAACAAATGCAGAAGTTAGTCTAACCATTTAATACCTCAAAATCCTTCCTTTTTGATTTCTGTACAATAATTGTTTAAAGAAAAAATCCTCAGCAACCTTGTACTGCTGGTTTATGAAGCTTATGCCATAATGCRTGAATGCTAGGACACTAAAGACTGCATTTGTTCTACATATAAGGATTGGCATTGAACAGAATTATAGGACTTGGTATTTTAAGTCACTTGCACTTGGGAGCTCCTTTTGTGGCCAAATAATCACACTATGGCTGCACAGATCTCTGACAGCTTCAAAAAGCCAAAAGGAAATACACATATATGTTTTTGCTGGTTTCTTAAAAGATTGGCTACTTCACTGCTGATTTCATGTCAGTAATGTCATCGGCTCATGGAAGTAAAATTCATGTTGTTATTTCTGTTGTGAGGCTATTTTCTCCCTCATTTTTATGAGTTCAAAATTGTATGTATAGCAGGATGCTCCAGGAAGGTTTTAGAAACTATTCACAACATGGTTACCTTCAGTGAACTGCTTGTTTCATAATGTACATGTAGGGCTTTTTTTGCATAGGTGCAGCCACTTATATTCATAAATTCTGTGTAGTAGCATAACCACCAAATACTCTTTTGAGCTCAAATGATCACAGAGTTTGTTTAATTTATATGTCAGTCTATATAATCTGACTGGCACTCTTTTTGTCATGTATTTTTATGATTCCATTATGAAGTACATGACAGTCTAATTGCATTTAATCTTTTAATGACAGTGCTTAGGACTGCCTATCAGAAGCATGAGCTTTTTATAATTCTAAATCTATTCTAAATCGATCACAAAATAAAATAATATTTCAAAAATTTTTAGTGATTCTGAAAAAACAGATCAGGCTATCAGCTGTACAGAACACAAAATTCTGAGAACACCTATGTTCTAAAGTGAGATCGAGCAACTGTCAGAATAATGTGGATTTCATGCTGTGGTATTTAGGACCTTGATAAGCATACCATAATTCTAAAATATCAGGCCTCACTGTTATAAGTAGAGATTTTTAATAGATGAGAAAGAGAAATTTGATAAATTGAAATGAATGGGCAAAGATGGGATATGTCTAGTTGTACAATCATCAGATAGACAAAATTTCAGGAATGTTWGGATTTTGATGGTACCTGGATAAGCAGAAGTGAATAGCTCTTGTCACTTGTTATAACTGTAATTTTTAATCTTTACTAGGTCACAGGATATATGTTTCAGTGCTGTAGGCCAGACTACTTGGACTCAATTGATTTGGTGGTTGATGGTGATGTAACAGTATGAGTGTAAGTGAATGTTTTATGTTAAAACAAACTCATCTTTCCYTCTTGTTGGATCTTACATAGAGTTTTGCTACATCTGTTAGTTTCACAATATTTCTATGGGCATCAAATTACTTATGCATCTTAGATTTTCTGCACTTAAATTTCTTTTCAAATGAGAAGGTCTCCATATCTGCAGAAGGCTCCTATGACAACTGGATAGGTGTGTGAATTGCTCCCTTCCTTAGTAATTGTTAAAAAACTTAGAGTTCTAAATTATTAGAATTGTTGGGAATTAAATTAATTTAAGTCTGTAATAATCCCAAACATGTTGAGGCTGTAGTTTATCACAAGCCTGCACTTGATGTAGCTGGATAGAGACTCCACATGAAATACTTCTCCTTGACGTGAGTGCTGAGTTTTTGGCTTGTCTTTGTGCACATCCATCTGCTAGACTGTCTGTATGCTTGGTCACCAGGTGATAAAGAAATTAAAGTGTTTTCAAGTGTTCATGAGGATCCCCTTGGCGGCAAGCAGTCTTAAACGAGGGGCACATTTGTGACTAATGAAGGCATTCTGCTGCCAGAATCTTGTTGCTCTTCCCAGCTCATACTCTTTCACTGATGTAGCATTTCTGAGAAAAGACCACAAAGGAGAAATATATTTTAAATATTCCCTTTGAGAGAACCATACGTTTTCTAAAATCTTTTGAGTCTTTTCACTTTCCTACAACTTCCCCAGCAGAAGTTTTAGATTCACTAATGCTTAAATCACAGGGCCTTGTCACTTTGATCTGATTTAGAGCTTAAAATGTTCATTTCTGTTAACTGTGTATTTGTGTTGTGAAGTTAATGTGCAGGTGAAGAGTTGACAATACATGTTATTAGGTGAAGCAAAAAAAGAAATTTTAATTTTTTTTTACCAACCTTGTGCTTGTAAGCCAGAGAGGAGTGTATTATTCTACAAACTCTTCTCATGAAATGAATCAGTTTCCTAGGTAGACAATATAGGTCCATGAAAAGCAGCAGAAATTGAACTATTTTATGGAATTTTATTGTTAGAAATAATAGGTTCTGAATGAGACACAATTGAATTATTCAGTGGTACATCATTAATTACTAAACMATACAATTTTAATTTAAATTATTTGTCCATGTCCCTTTGTTTCTGTTTTGATAGAGATGGTATATGATAGTTCTTTAATGATATCARAGAATTCATATTTGTGAGATGACCAAAAAAAAGAAGCTTATTCATTTAAATTAATGACTAAAGGTTTTATTGGACCAATATTATTCAAGGTTGAGAATAGGTGTAAGTTAGCAAGAGARAGACTCCTAGCTGGTCACAAAACTCTGGTAATGGTGTGAGTATGCCAGATATATGCTCTTATTCCCCCTTTCTTTCTTAAATACATTTTTAAGATACTGTACTTAAAAATTTCGCTCCCACATGAAGTGTACCTTCATGTACTTAAGCACAGAAGTCTCCCTGTTTTTACCCAGTGTTTGCACAGAATTGTGCAGCTGAGAGAGGTAACCAGCTAAGAGTCCTTGAAAAGTCTGCCTTAGTTTAGGCAAGTAGGTATGCAGAGATTATATGCCTAATATTAAACCATCTCTTTTGAACAAAAATATTTTCCAGATGCCTCACTCACTTCTACACATATCTAGAAATGATAACACAGGATGGCTTGGAAGCTGTGTAGAGACTAAGCTGCACAGCTACTTGATCCTCTGATCCTTGCCTCCTGATATTTGCAGTAATCTGAAGAGCTGGTAATCAAAATAATTTCTACACTGTTCCTTTTGTGACTTTTTTTTCAGATAGATTTCAGGAAAAGAATTTAAGTGAGCAGCTCTAAAAATAAAACAACTGTCACATCAATTAAATAAACACCACTTGTAGATATTTTCAAAATGCTAAGTTTCAAAACTATGTCAAATTACTTCTTTTATACAAAAGTATGCCTGTATTTTTTCTAGGGGAAAGGGGGAGTGGGTGGAGAGAGTGGGAAGAGGGGAAAAAACCAGAACATAACAAAACAAACAAAAAAATCCAAATACAAACCTTTTATAATGGCTTTCTAGACTGCATGCAAAGTCCCAAGTGATATGAAACTTACAAGATGAATATATTTTAAGGAAAGGAAAAGCTAAGACCACAAAAAACCAGTCAGAATGGTTGTTGCAAACCTTGAATAAAATTTTGGATAATTCTCTGATGAGTTTAAAAAAATTGACTAAAAGAGAAACTATAATCATAARATGAAACAGGAGATTGCTAGTAGAGAAAAGAAAATGTTAAAGTTATAAAGACAATTGAAATGGCATTACAAATGCTCAGCTTGATACTGGCATAAATTAATGTCATTACATTCTATTTGTTGGCTAAGAACTTCAATAGCAGAGAATATATTAGAAAGCTACATGAAAACTTTCAGTTCAGAAACCTTTGGTGAATGAGATCAAGAGAAATTTTTGTACTTGCATGTCTATATTTTATTTCTTTTTCAATTATATTTCCAAAATCTTGTTCGAGCATCCAAGATTTATTATTTTTAAGATTTTCCTGAATGTAAATCTTTACTGAAGCCAAARTGGTAGAACACTTAGGTCACAATACCAAAAAGATACAGAAAATTGAAAAAGTCTCTTAAGTGTCAGAACCCAGAGTGCACCATGCCATATTAACCATCCTGAGTAGTGTCCCTTGGATTCTGCCTGAGGGTCCAGGACCATATTTCAGGCCAGGTGCCCCCTCCTTGTCAGAACCATGCTGGAGGTGTGCTTTCTCAGGTCTGTCTCTGGATGAATAGTTTCCAATCATGTTTCCAATTATGTTTCTGGCCCCATCTCCTGACTAGATTCACCAGGTGGGCTCTGAACTCAAATTGAGTGTTTCAATTTGTCTGGGGYAGACAGTGCAGCCTGTCACCTTGCYCTGCTCACAGCTTTCAGGTGTTGTGCTGGTGAGCTGGGATCACTCATGGCTTCCACCTCATCCTTCCTCCCGYGTGAAGGGGTCCCACTCACTGACATTTAAATTATAATTATTATGTCAGCATTTTAGCATTAAAACGTGCAATATTTTAAGTATGTAGTTTAGTTATTGAAGATTTTAATATAATGTACCATACAGCAATTTCGGGGTTTTTTTAATCTATAACCTATTGGGAGTTCTATTTGGGAAAAAAAAGAAAAAACAAAAGGTTTTTCTTTTTAATTATGGAGTGAGGACTTCAATATCAGAGAAGGCTTATAATCCATATGATACTAAGAGCAGGTATTTGAAGAATTGGGAATGATATCATCCACTGCCAACATGGGTTTAAAAAGAGAAAATCTTGTCAAGGTCTCTGGAAGTTCTTTTGGAAAAGTTTTCAGAAGTAAATCTCAGAGAGAAAAATATAGTCTATATTTTATAGAATATATATTTATATCTTTTAGATTTTACAGAAGATATATTTTTATACATGGTCTATTTTATTTTATAGATTTCTTTATAGAAGTCTATATTTATAAAAGATTTATGTATTTTAATATATAGTGGTACATTAAAGTATCCCTTGGCCTAATCTAAACCTTCAAAAGAATGAGTATTAACTTTAGCATAGAGTCCTTGGTCAAAGGTTTACTAGAAGAAAGAATCTAGATTGTTATAATTAGCCATATCAAGCTGTCTTCTGCAAATGTGAGCATTGGCAGTAGCTTTACTGAACACATATGTTCAAATAATGATTTTTKAACTCCATGTAAGCTGTTATAAACACTCACAGAAAGTATTAAAAAATGAACAGACTGCAAAGTAACATGCATAAAAGTTCTGTAAAGGAGCAAATGTAGAATAAAGCTATTTCAAAATCTAAAGCTATTCATGTTGTCAGCATCCAACAGCAAATGAAAAGAGTAGAATACAAGAAAGTAAAAAGATTTTCTGAGAAATTATATTCATATTGAACATAATGTATAATGAGAAGGAGAGTTTATGTCAAGTACAGAGAATACAGCTGAAGGAATTGAGTTGAACTTTAGTCAACAACAGTCTTCAAGACTTATTTATGGATTTTTTTGCTCATATAGGTGTATGGCCTCTGGGACAAGAGGCAGAATAAATGAAAAATGTGTAGATTTAGAGAAGATAGAGTTATAGTAACTTAATTTGGAGCTGAAAATAAAGAGAGAAATTTCTATAACATTAAGTATCTGCATATTGTCAGGTCTAAAAAGTTATTTTCAATGTCACATCCATAAAGTTATATTCAGAAAATTATTTTGTTTGTACTGAGCATCAGGGATAGCAGACTGAAAGCTAACCTATGTCCTTACTCTGTCCAGATTGCAAAAGAGAGTAGATTGATGCCAAAAGGCATTTGTCTTCTTTATGTTTCCTTCCTTCCTTGTTTCAGGACTAATGTGAAGGTAGAAGTGATGTGGATTTTTTTCCCAGAGAAAACTGATGGAAGTATTTTGGGCATGCTACGTATATTTAAATTTTCATTAAGTAAAATGAGCAGTTTATGGAGGTTTGGCATTCTTTCTACTTGGAGTTTTCAGTTGTAGCAGTTTCAGTTTGAAACTGGGCAGAAACACCAATTATTTATAGTGGGTTTGGTTTGCTAATCTCATATTTCCTGGCCAATGGACCTGGCCAATTTAGGTAGTGGGTTTATTGATGGCTAAATGCCAGTGCACCCACTAGAATATATTTACTCATTTTTTGTTGTGAGATTGGATTAGGAGAAGAGCAAAGCAGGCTCCAAACTTTAAAGAGTATAAAGAAAACTTCATTAATAGAACTAAAAGAAAGAATAGTAAGAATCAGAATAAAACCTTCAGAACACTTCTCCTTCCCCCAAACCTTCTTTTCTCTCTCACTGACAAGGTAAAGAGACAAAACTTGGGACGTTCAGTCAGTTTACTGCCTTTAGAATAGTCTTTTTTTAAGTTCACTTAGGGAGAGGAGTATCTCTTGCAATTCTATGGAGACTTCTCCATAAGAAACAATTCTCTCATGGCTTCAATGACAGCCAGTCAGCTGCCTGGAAGATGGACATCTGTTCTCTGTGGGAATGTCCCTCCCCTTGACCTACAGCCTTCCCCACAACTGTTTTTGAGGGCTCAATCTTTGGCTAATGGGGTAGACTTTTAAGAATGAGCTTTTCAGAAGAAAGTTTCTCTTCATCTTTGAGATCATCTTCATCTCYGGGAACAGAGGTCATCTTCTTCCTTCCCTGGGGACAAAGGGTCTTCATCACTCTTATCTTGCTCTCTGTTCAATCTTCTTATTTGGATCACAACTACTTCAACATCTGTTTTGCTTCAGCATAGGTGCCTTTGCTCATTTCTACAGTTTGAACACACCCCCGTGTTTTTTGGGTTTTTTTTCATTAATTACAGGGATATTCCATTGTGTCATAGTCCATCACCATGGTCTTACAAAAGATTTTCAGCCCAAGACTAAGGCATCTCGTCATTCTCCTCCCATCTGGGATTTKACGCCCTCTTTACAGACCTTGCTGTCTTCATATTGTCTTCTATGCGTCTTCACTGTCCTTTTCTCTCACTAGAGAGAGAGGATTGAAGGTCTGCAAGTCTCATCTGTGCAGTAAGAGWGTTAATATCTCACCCAGGCCTGTGCATGTCTGTGTGATCCCTGCTGGGCAGCCGGAGATATTTATAGTGGAGGATTCTTCAGTGGCCACGCTGGGGGAGGTGGAAGAAGTGGCTGGGATCTCAGCAGCCCACACTGTGGCCCAGCCCAGAGCTGCTCCTGGGGACCGGCAAACCCCAATTTGGCTTGGGCCGGTGACAGGCAGGGCTSAGCGTTGGCACAATTTCAATGGCCACCGCCCAGCCCTTTCTCAGCCAGGGCCCTGTGGCCTCCACTCCCTGACCCAGCCACCAGGCTGGGGAGGGGGAGGGGGGGAACTTCCCTCTTCAGAATCAGAAAGCAAGAAAGCTTTCCTGGGCTTCTTCATTTTAAAATGTGAATGTCACAGAGGTGTGTTCAGCTCTTTAACTGGCTTATCAGCATGCCTATTCTCTGAGCCAATCAGCTGTTGGTTTGCCAGGCACRRAGGAAGCTTCTAGCAGCTTCTCTTAGAACATCATTTCCATGGCTGGCTCCTTCTCTCCTCACCAAAAATCAATGTCATGGGTTTGACACTGGCACAATGCCAGCGCCCCCATGAAGATATCCTCCCCCTGGTGTCTGCTGTGAGATGTGACCAGGAATAAGCAAAGCAGGCTCTCACTTAGTGACAAAGAAAACTTTATTAACTACACTACAAAGAAAAAAAACTAAACTACAAAAGAAAAAAAAAAAAAAAAAAAACACAAGGAAAATGAAAATTGCACAGAAGCATTTTCCTCCTCCCCCCCACCAAATTTCCAATACAATACATCCCCCAAAACACCAACTCTCAATCCTGCACCACCCTTCAGAATACTCAATCTACAGTTCATCAAGAGGAGAAGGAGTCCTTCTTTGTGCCATGGTGACCTTTTCCTTTCATGTTCAGTGCTCTCACCACCAAACACGGACCAGGGCTGCTTCCAGGGTCGTCTTTTAAAGGTGCCTTATCCCATTYCAAAAAGAGCACAGTCTCACCTTTGGGACGCCTGTCCCCCCATATTTTTCACCCTCTGGGGCCGAGGGGTCTCAACACCTCAACACTGAAACTCTCTTGGCTCTGAGCCGCTGCCCCCCCTGGATGCAGTCTCTGCGTCACAAGGAACATGGCTCTGTCCATGGCTACACAAAAGAGTCCAGCAAAAATGCCACTCCATCTTCTCCATTCCTCCAACATCTCTCTCTCTCCCTCTGGCACAGACCTTCATCTTGCTTACTCAATTCCCTCTTCATCTTCTGCTCCATTGCAGGAAAGGTCAATGCTCTGCAGACTTTTCATTGTCCACAAAAGGGTTAAAACTCGGGCTCTGCCCACCCGGAGAGACTCCCACACGCGGCTGGACACCTTCTCTCTGCATCTTCCCCCCTTCTTCTCAGCCGTGCTGCTGGCACGTTATCAAGTTTCAAGGTAACACAGTCACAAGCACAGGCTGTACTCTCTCTCTCTCTCTCTCTCTCTCCCGGGGGGGGCTGCCCGATGCCTTCTGGTGCTTCTCCCACCCTTCCATGCCGGGGCCTCTTCACCTCCCATCTCCGTCCAAAGGCCCGGCCTACCTCACCSGGCCRCATGGCTTCCCTTCCCCTGCCCAGCAGCAGCAGCCCGACACGGAAGAGATCCCAACTCTTTCCCCACCAGAACCCAAGAGAGCTTCCCAGGGCGAGAGCCCTGCTTTAACCCTGTGTTCTCAGAGGTGGATCCAGTGTCCCAGTGGCCGAATCAGCTGCCAATATTAAAATATGAACATCCATTGGCTAGACCACAGGATCCCAGAAATCCTGTTTCCTGTCAAACCACCACAATCAAGTAATGCAAAACCAGCAAAACAGTTTACCTACAGGTCAAACTTGTCCACATACAACTTCACCATTTTTATAGCATTTGTTTGTGACTGTAGAGCTGCTCTTGAAGGAAAGAGTGAACTCCAACTGTAAGAATCAACAAGTTTTTTCAAAAAGTTCATACATAAAAACTAGGTAAAAATAGCACTGGCAGTGATTAAGTGCATCAATATCAGTTTTGTTTGTTGGTGCATTAAGCTGAAATGGATTACATAAAAGGTTAAATTCTGAATATTCAATATCTCTTCACTACCTCCTGAAGTGAAAATAAGAAAATGAATTTTATGCATTTTGCTGGCATAGATTAATACTGACAATAATGATAACATGGAAAGAAATTGAACTGCGTTACCTGCAGAAATTTTTTCAGTCAGTGCAGTGACTCACTTTTATGCTTCCTTTGGTCAATTACACAACACTAAGAAAATACTAAAAGGGACAAAGCATCAAAGGATAACAAAATTCATATAGAGGACTATTTTAAAAGCTTAGATCAACTAAAATGGAAAATATTTATTTATTTTTCCATTAGAAAGGCGGATTAATGCTTTAAAGTGGGTTTTTTTTTTTAGTGTTGTGTTAGTGTAAGATACGGGRTGCATTCATATTGAAGTAGGATAAGGCATTATGGATTCTATACCACTATTCTGCACTGTTAGGATGTCACTAGATTGRCTGAAGCATTTGATTAAACCTCAAATCTTAAAGGATTTGGAAGGGAATGGTACAAACCAAATATACCAGAGACAATTTCAGATTCTCTTCTTCTACTGCTTCTTCTCTTTTTGACCAAGCTACATTAAACACATTCAATCCCATAATTTATAAAACATCTGGTATAGTGTCTAATTAAATGTACTGTATTAAAGTGAGGAATTATTATTTACTGAACTGCTGTGTGAATCCTAGTTTGAAGAACTGCCTATMTGAGACAACAAGAGTTTGCACCTAAATGGAAAATCATAGGGAAAGGTCTTACTAAATGTGTTTTTTTGAACTTCTCCTTGGGAAATGTATTTTCTGTTTAAAATCATTACAGTAGGAAAAGTAGAAGTGGGCTAAAGATACCTGCAGGCAGACAGGTAAGAAGTTTTAAGGAAGCAGGGAAATAATAGGATCAAGCTAGGAAGAACTAAGGAGCCTGAATGTTTATGGCAGTACAAGTGGCATAACACTGAACATTATAGCACTTAAAGAGGAATAACAATAGTCGTGACTGCACACTGGGACCCTGAGATGTATATTAAGGAGGGTTCTTGTGAACCACATCATAGRTCTAGATCATTAGTATGATTATGTTATGAAGAGAGTAAGATTCATCAAGTTGTATCCTGATTTAGAAGGACCCACGAGGACCATAGAGTCTGACTCGTGGCCCTGCATCTCCCCAAGAATCACACCATGTGCCTGAGCTCATTGTCCAAACACTTGAACTCTGTCATGTTTGGGGCTGTGAATACTTCCCTGGGGAGCCTGTTTCATGTGTTTGACCACCCTTTGAGTGAAGAACGTTTTCCTAGTATTCCACCTAGACCTTCCCTGACAGCCTTATGCCATTCCTATCACAGGTGATCAGAGAGAACAGCACTCACCCCTCTGCTTCCCCTTGTAAGGAAGTTGTGACAACAATGAGGTCTCCCCTCAGTATCCTCTGCAAAAATAAAGCCTTAGTCTGTGTAAAACATTTACATAGAACACAAGAAACTATTAATACAAGAAGGCACTAGACTATCTTGGTGTGAAATAGCATGAAGGATTTCTGCCACATGAACTCTTAAAATAAGACAGAACATAAGTGTGTGTGTGTGTGCATATATGTGTATACATGTACACATATGTTCATACATACATGTACATGCATGTGTATGCATGTATGTATGAACAAAAATTCTACTGGGTAATGCCAATGATCTTGTTGTCCCATGTTTTTACTTATGTCAGCAGAACGAGATTGAAAATGCATGTTTAGTTAGCACACCAGACTGTGACATATCATACCAGTAATGCATCTGACTATGAGAACAGCTCCATCATTAAATCACTSGTGAAAGGTAAGGGAGTGGAATGTCAGAGAGAAAAACTGTTTAACCAGAGGAAAAGAGTAGCATGCAAACTGACATGGATACTCCAGAGAAAGTTCAAATGTATTTGACTGTTTTCTTCCCTTCTAATGGAATTTTCTGCTCAGAACTTTGAGATACATAGTGCATGCACAAGGACTATGCAATGAATGRATTTGGTAGATTTATTCAGTGTGGGTTTTTTTTTGCCACGGTGTCAATGCATATATGCAAATGTCTAGGGAAGAGCAGACAGAATTTAAATAAAGGTTTGGATCGAAAATTCTAGTTGATATAGCCATCCAGCCCCCCTCTAGACAAAAGGAAGGAGCAGGGAGAGTCTGTTGAAAGGAGGKTTTTTTTGACTTGTGTCTGGACAAATTGAAATAGGACAATGTAGTAAAACCTAAATAAAACAAAAATCCAAAGACAGATTGTCTGAGATGGAATATGAATGTTTTGAAAACAGTAGAAGTACAATTGATATGCAAGTGAAGAAAAGAGGATATATATACAAGCGTAGATTGTGCTAGAAGAAAAAAACAGACCRCATAAATAATACTTGTACTGTTCATTTCTATGTGAACAACACATAGCTTCAACTGTGCTTTTTATCTTAGAATATAAGACAAAACAGTAGCTTTATTCAGTATATGAATCTCATTTAAAAGATTTAGTTTAGATTCCTCCTAAAAAGAACAYGATGGTTTACACCATAAGACAAAAGTGTGTCAGCTTTATTGAATGGAAAGTTTTAAACCTACTTCTCCTTGAAAGTCTTGTGTTTTACATTTTTAATCACTCCATCCTTCTGTGAACTAAAATTCTGCCTCTTTTCCTTATGATATTCTAAACCCCAAAATTACACAGAAGTGCAATTTGCAGGCAAAGAAATTGAGATAATTGCTTCAGGCCTTTGTTTTTCATTAGCTGAAAGATCATAAATTGTCAGTGTGACAACTGCCTTTGCCTGCCTTGCCATGCTTAACTCCTTGTCTCTCCCAGAAGCTGCCTGCCCTTGTTGATGCCTGATATTTTATGCCTGAAGATATATGGCTCCTTATATTTCAAGCTAAGGAAAAGGACATATAAGCTTATTCAGAATGATTCCTGTATGATCCAGAGAAGGAAATGAGCCTCCTTTATGTTGGGTAGACTATAGGACTAAGAAAGTTACTAGTAAATACAAAACACCCTATTTTTGTTGAAGACTGGAATTCTTCAGACTCAAGAAGCTTTGACTTTACATAATACAGCAGTGTAACGAGATTCAGTTTCAGAAAAAAAGATCTTATCTGAGTTGAGTTACCACCATAAAATTATTCATGCAACTTATACTTCAAGGGAGGAAGGCCAGCATGATATACTGYTGGGATCACAGAACCAGCCCTAGGYAGGACTTGGCTTTCTGATACATCAACAGAAGGGATTTCAGAGCAATGAGTAGAATACTCTGAGTCTCTCTAAAGGAAAGAAACAAGAATGCCTTAGGTTTTTTTCATCGTAAGTAGTTGCTTTGCAGCTTTGCATGAAATATGGGAAAATATCAGGTAAATTAATGTAATTCTCCAGTGTGGCATGTATAGATGTTGGAAGGGAAACCAAAGAGCAGAGTGACATCTAAAAGGCTTAAGGCGGTTAGTAAGATAAAGTGGCCTAATAGATAAAAGTGRAATCRAACTGGTGATATTTAGGAAGAAGAGAAAAGGAAAAAAACTGCTTTCTGTTARCTATATTTCAATTGCTATTGACAGYTGACACCATTGATTTTATTAACAGAACAATTTGATAAAATCTGGAAAATTACTTTTAGAACCTTGCAGGAATAAAAGAAATCTCACGTAACTATTTGAATACAGAAGGCTTAATGAAGACAGAAAAAATTGCTATGACCAGGGAAGTAAATACAGTTACTTAATACTTTATTTCCTTTTTCTTAATATCCAGTCTCTCAAAATACCTGAAATTGTGCAAAATGACAGGTAAAATAGATTTTAATCAAAATAAATTTATCATTAAGTTTCTGCAATCATTCTTCTATAAATTCATTGTAAATATATTTGTTTTTTTCAATTAAAAGAGTTCACTATTTTCATTAAAATATATGAATTTGTATATATAGTAGGAACAAGAAATCTGTATATATAGTAGGAAAAAGAAATCTTTATATATAGTAGGAAAAAGAAATACTTCTGAAAGCCATTTTTTTTGAGAGAAATCTGTTGAGGGATTGTTGATCTTTTGAGGGAGATCTGTTCAGTTTGGGACTATGAAATACTTAATTTAATATTTTGGTAATTCACTAGTGAGAATAAACAGTATGTTAATGGAATTCAGAGACCAAACTAAATTTATGATGCTGAAATTACAATAAATAGTATCAAAACTGAAAAGAAAAAAATCTAAACCATAGTTTTTAAAAGGCTGTGGTAACATGGTCAACAGATTGAACATGAGATGCAATGAAATAAGGTCAATACAATGACCMGTCAATCACTGACCCTGCTTTACTACTCAGCTAAAACAATATTTATGGTGCCATTTAGCATAGGAATTGTAGCGTGTGATTAATATTTATTGAGTAGTTCATTTGATACTATGTAAAATAATATGATTCTACTAAGGTCTTTGATATGCTAAGTTGTTGTAATTGTTAATAAACACTATATAGAAAATACAAAATTATTATCTACTCTAAATTTCTTGAAAATTATGCTTGCTCTTTCAAGTTTTGCATATGCTGCAGTTGCTGGAGTTACAATCAGAACCCTCATGACACAGATTAGACTACAAATTTCAAGAAATGTAGTGTAGGCACGCAGTTTGTGGTGACTGGGWGTGGGGCTGTGGCAGAGCCTCATCCCTGATGGGCTACAGCTGTGAAAAGCAGGTGAGCAGCATTGAAAGCAATGAGACATGGAGTGCCCAGGTGCACTGTCCAATCATAAAAAGGAACAGAAGGCACACAGTTGTAAGGCATGTAGATGAAGGATATAAAAAGTTGAGTGGGCTAAGGAACAAGGAGAGCTAGCACTTGAAGTCTTCTGAAGTTGTATGGTGTTACTTTGTGTATTGTGGCTGTCATGATTGCAATGTGTGATGTGACAATGTAGTGTTTATAATACCCCAGGGGTTAAACACTGAAAAAATATTAGTATTAACTTTGATTGGAAGGTSTAAAAGTTACARCAATGTCATTTAATAAAATGGTTCTATCTCATCTACAGAAACATCCACAATGATGTTGTTCTGGAAACATTTCTTCTTCTTTTCTTATGGAGATTTCTGTATCTGATATCAACAGTGTTACTTTTTTGTAGAAAAATCATACTTCCAGTAAAAATATTGCTGGTACAGTGTATTTAGATGGCTAACTGATTCTACCAGAAGGAACACTTCTCAGCAAATGTAATGACTCTCTTTACACAAAACTTTCCATAATTAAGTTAACACAGCCTTTCTTCTAGTTTAAGCAACACCCAGAAATGTGCTTGTGTGTTAAGAGTTTGGATAAGGTCATACTGCCCAGAAAAACTCTTCATACTCYGTGAGATCCAGAACATTTAAGAGCTCCTACCTGGACCCTGAGATCCTGAGACAAAAATTACATAGATTCCAGTGAAAAATCCTTCTGAACTCTTTTGTAGGTTTTCCRGATAACCACATCTTATTGTAAGAAGATTCATTTCAGGAACTTTTCYCCCATTTTTAGAATCCTTCTGTTTGCAGTTCAGGAAATGTTTAGAGGTTGAGTGAAGAAGTAGCTTCAACATTCACACACACACCCCACCCCCTCCTCCCCATCCCAGTTAGTAGTCTGAAGGTGAACAAGGTCCTGATAGGGGACAGAACAAGGCCAGCTGACCCAGATCAATGAAATGGATATTCCATACCATATGGCATCAACTCAGACATAGAAAGTTAAGGAAAAGACAGCATTTGTTATTTACAATGTTTGCCTTTGAGAGCAAACACTATGCTKGCTGGAGCCCTCCTTTCCAGTCAGTGGCTGGACATCACTTCCTGGTGGGAAGTGGAAAACAAAATCTTTGGGGTTTTTCTTTGCTTGTGCTTTGGCGAMCTTGCTGATCAGAAACAAGGAGACTTTTTCATTTTATTTTCTCTCCCCTGCCCAACTGAAAAGGGGGAGTGATTGAGCTGCTTGGTTGGCACCTGGCCTCCAGCTAAGGTTAACCTGCCACAAATGTGTAGTAAGTTAATCAAGATTAGAATTGCAGTCATAAACTTAGATTTTATGCTCTTCCATTACTAAGTACATGTTTCTAAAATTATTCTGTCCATGTAGATTAGCTAAAAGCATTGGAGGTCAAAGTAATTTCACAGAGATTGCATCTTCCAAGATTTCGTTTTACCCAAATCAATATAAGTGTTGCTAGCTCCTTTTATTAATAGTGTTGTATGATAATTCACTTTATAAATCAGCATTAATTTTCCACTTTTTTTTTCTAATAAGTATGCTTGTTGTAAAAACTTTGCCTTTTTCTTTCTTTTTTTTAATGAAAGGGCACTTCCATGTTAGGGGAATAGTATTTACAAAAAGGGTTTTTTTTCACATAAATTTTAGTGATAAAATGTTAAATGTCCCATTCTATATCATTTGACAAAAAAATTATCTAAAAAATATTTTCCTGCTGGAATTGTCTTTTGTTGTACAGCAAATTGTTTAAATTGAAGTTTTCCATTCCCAGGATAGAGTTTTCATATGTCAGCTCTCAGGTTATTTCTGACAGCATTTTGAATTTTGAAATAATATTGTACTTCATGTCTATTGATGCCTAAAGGACTACTTCTTACATTGTTTTGCAATTTTCTAGATATTGTGTGTTAATGTGACTATGGTCATCAAATCTATAGGTAAAACATTGCCTACTACAATAATTAATAACTAAAGCCTCTTCACCTACATGGCATAAATATGCAATTAATGTGTGTTCTGGTTCAGAGCAAATTTGGGAGAAGATCCCCAAAGGGGTTCCTGTAGGCAAAGAGATTCAATCGGCCCCTCCCCCCAACTGGTCTGGGAGAAACTACCTCCTTGGAGAAAAGTGGAAAAAACCTGTTTATTAAGCAATAAAACCTAAACAATATTAAACAATAAAACCCCTTGCCGTTCCAAAAGAGATGACAAACTGAGAAAACCCCCTCCCTGKGTTGCAGCTGAGCTCRCTCGGTGCTGGAAATGTCGCAGGCCAGGCCCAGCCCGGTGGGCCACAGGCGCAGCTGCCGGTGCTCCCCTGGGTGTTCAGTCCAGAGCAGGTTTCAAGAGGTCCAAAGAAAAGGGAAAAAACCACAGTGCAGGGAACTTCTTTGCCTCRGCTAGCTAAACTAACTAAAACCAAAAAAGAGCTCTGTCCCACTGTCTGTCCATCCACAGACRATACAGTMYAGGAGCAGGAATGCGGAGTGAGTGCAGTGTCTGAAAGCAAACTGTGCGCCTCTTCTCTCCYCMCTTCACTCTCTGCAACAAGCCTTAAAGGTGCACAACTTATTATTCAGCATAAACAGAACGAGACGATTGGGGATAAAAGCATCATATAGTCAACCCAGGACAATGTAAGAGACAAGTTTTTTTATTCTCTATTCTGTCTAGATTATTGACACATATCTCTTTATAACAGGTTTGGTTTCAGCTTAAATTTGGGTTTATGCTCACATGTAGACTTTTGACACAACAGATAAATGCTTTTTTTGTGATTTCAAATTCAGAAGGAAGCTTCTTTATCTGTGGTAATCAACATTTAGCTGAATATGCAGTTCTGTGTCTTCCTTCTGCCCTTTGCATGTTCTTATCTAATCTTGCATGAATTGATTCAAAGTATTTTGAACTTTGCAACAAATATTCTAGGTTACTTGATATATGTAGATTTGTCTTAACCGTTAATGTGACCATTCAGAAAGTCAAAATTATATATTCCTATCTGCAAAGGTACTAATGCAATTAAACAGATGTGCTTGACATTTTGAAATGTTAACTGATGTACATTATTATCCAGTGTAACGAATTATCCTGCCAAGAAATATAAGTAGATTTTATTTTTTTTGTTTAAGTGTGAATCGGACTGCGTTATCTTAGAATCATAGAATACCAGCTGGAAAGGGACTTCAGGGATCATGTGGTCCAACCTTTCTTGGCAAGAGCATGATCCAAACAAAATGACCCAGCTGAATCCCACAATGTTCTTCACTGGGGAATCCAGCACTTTCCTGGGAAGATTATTCTGATGGATCCTTATCTCATTGTGAAAAATTTTCCTTTTTTGTCTAATAGAATCACTCCAGGAGTAACTTGTACCTGTGACTTCTTGTCAAAAGGGCGTCTCCATCACTTTTGTAGCCACCCTTTAAACACTGGAACATGCTATGAAGGATCTCCTAAACCTTTTTTTTACCAGGTTGTAAAAATCAGGTTCTCACCATCTTTCCTCATRAGGCATGTTTCCCAGACCTTTGATTATCTCTAGTGCCCTTCTCTGGGCCCTCTCCAGACTGCCCACGTYTTTTTTGAATGTTAGGTACTAAAACTGAATACAATATTTCAGGTGTGGTCCCCTGAGAGGGGAACTAACAGAGCTACAGGCAAATTTATTCACACATGTTCCCTTGTTCTAAGGTCATTAATAGTCCAGTCTAAGTATCTGCTACTTCTGGTGATGTCACTGCTATATTCTCAAAATGTACATATTTTACATAAGTGTATAAGGATGTAACATACCCAGAATTCTCCCACTGATTGTATGTCAAACTACAATATTCTTCTTTCTCTCCACTGCAGAACCAGCTCTTGCATTATTCTCTCTCAGATTAATTTCAGTATTTGCCCCACTCTCACCTTTCTGTCTTTTTATATTTTTCTGTTGTTGAATATGTTAAAATAATTTAATGGAATCGGTTTTGTAACCCCTTAGCATTTTAGTTTCCCAGTAAAAAAGATGGTTTCAAGGGTTACATCTACTGCATCTCAGTTATGCCTGAATTTCCTTCTGTTTCCCTAGTGATTGTTTTTTATGTATATAGATGAGAGCACACCTTTTTCTTCTCATTGTTTATTAATTTTTCCAGTGATTGTTTTCTCCCTCTCCTCTTTAATTTCCAACATTCTCATACCCTTTTATTATTGTGTTGGTTTTGTGTTTTGCCTTGGTTTTAGATTAGCTTTTAAATTATCACATCATGTAAGTATCACTTTTTATTTGGCTGGGGTTTTTTATTTTCTTTTCTTYTTTTTAATATAAATTGATCTTTTACCAAGCTTTTGAAAGAACTTTTAGTCAGTGTGATATTTACAGGCATTTAATTCASAAACAAATTTGCTWTATTAATCATATCATATATCGAATTAAACCTTTAATTCAGTAAAAYATGTTTTATAAATCCTGTTTAAGTCCTTTACTAAAATTATATGTTTATGTACTTTTTCCTGATTTTGATGTCACACAAAATCTTTATATGGAGACTTTGTTTACAAGTGAAGAGTACATCTCATCCTCTAAATCAGTTTCTCATTTGAACAGCCTGAAGACAATACATATTCTTTGGCCAGCATTTCATACAACTAAAGCTGCAATTATTATTAAATGCTAAGATTCTTAAACTTTGAAGTGTTATAAAAAAATGTACCTGAGTGTCCCTATCACTAAAAGCAAGAAAGACTGAATTCCTGGGCATATGCCTCTGGAAAGTGAAGACAGTATATTATGTTCTATCGCTTAACATTTCCACATTTCATATTTGCTTCTGACTGTCAAACTAAATGAAATTTGCTATGATAAATGTTTTAACTTCTATCTTCATAAGTCAGTTCCAAATCTCTGACCAGTTTCCTTATTGAGCCCTGGAGACTTATAGCAATTATTGCTATCATACTTTTTTCTTGTCAGTTTGATCTATCCTCACAGTTTGGGCAGACTCTGCCTTTCTGGTCATTTTGTAGAACAGATACAATAGATTTTTTTCTTTGTGTTGTTTCTTTCATCAGAACTGTACATTGGGCTAAACTACATCTCTTACAAACAACTTCCTGTTAGGAGCGGCTTCTAGAAACAGCTCATCTCATAAAAGCACCACRCTTTTTTGAGTTCACACAAAGGCTATCCACTCCAACTTACTGAGAATGCAACAAAATTCATACTGGGCCAGAAAAGAAAATCAATATCCCAAGTACTTTCTCTCTGCACATCACMAAACTTCCCCAGTTTCAATCGCTGTGAGGGTAGGGTACACAAACGGAGGAACTGCAAAATTTCAGTGCAACATGGACTGGCCAACAGAGAAGAAAACAAGGTGGAAAATGTATCAGAAAATACMTTAAATTACTCCAAATAGATCCACAGTGAGGAGGAGGAAACCATCAATATGATAAATAAACTTTAACTTCCCAGGAAAGGATGAAAGAAATACTGTATTTTTGCTTTACTCTCCCYATAGTCCAGACTTCAGTCTTCCAGACTGAAGACATCAACCTTAGGGTCTGGAGAGCAGAGGAACTACTATAACATTAAAAAGATGCAGTTATTGGGAAATGTAAAAAGTTTAAACTATATTACTATTAATTTTATCAATTTTTTTATAGAATAGAATTATTTTCTTTGAGTTTTTCTTCCTCTATAATTAGATCTGGAGTTCCGTAATTCACTGATAGATTGGGATTTCAGTTAGTAAATTTTGACTTAAGATAAGTGAGGATGGGCTCTTTTTTTTCAAAGAGTAGTCCATAACAGTGTTTTAAGTCTTATGTTAGTTACTTTCTGTTATTACAGAACACTTTCAGATTTGACCAACCTGAACCACATGTTCTGAAAAATTCAGTTGCAGCATACTGACTTGGTGGGGATAATCCTCTTGTTCAAGAAAAAAAAGGCTGATTCTCATTTCTCAATCTGAAGCTTTTTTCCCAGTCTTTACCAGTTCTTTGTACTCTAAATGGCTTAGATTCACAATAGACCAGGATCATTATCCATTCTTGCTTCTGGCCTTTGGTTTTCACATGGCACTGAATGTATTTAATGAGCAGGTGTTCAAWGACATTCCCAGTTGAAGTGACAGCAAGCTGTAACCTTCAGCCTGTCACTTCAGACCTCATTTGGCACAACACAGTGGTGTGATCTTGGTTCAATTTTATTATGAAGTCTGTTGCTAAGGAATGAGAAAGGACATGAGCTAAAGCCATGTATGACAATAAAAGGGAGAATGCAGAAACGAAATTGCTGAGATGGTGACAGCAGCTCAAGGATTCAAGAGAAAATAAGGATCTATGAGATACCAGGGAAAAGGCAGTCAGCCTGCAGATAGCAATTTGGTTAACATGGGATTTGCCCATTATGAGAAGAGGTGGAGATGGCCTTTTCCTGATTTTGTCAGACTGGCTGGCCAGTAGGGACACTGTGTATAATCTGATAGTAGTGTTTTGCTGCAGGATGTGAAAAATGCCTGAATAAATTGATACACTGGTAAAGGCTCTGATTCCAAACTGTCAGATCCATGTCTTGGTGACTGACTGGTAGAGGATGATTTGTTGGCTTTTTTCTCCAAACAGTTACTTGCACGAACAAAACCGCAGGAATTCTCTGTTCTTCAGCATCTAGCACAGTCAGCAGATAGAWCTCCTAAGAGCACTATCAAAGTCTACAGCAGCAAAGATTTTGATCAGACTCATCTCCTCTCTATACAGCAGCTGCCATCCACTGACAAAACAACCTTTTTTTTCTTGTTGGCATGAGAGTATGCATTCTCATTACCTGTTGGTGCAGGAAGTTGATGTTCGAATCTGGCACTACATGGGCATTATCTAGTTAGATGTTTGCTCCCTAGAGATGCAAATCCATGCATAAGTCTATACACTGGAAGAAAAGGCGTGAACAGTGTATAGAAAGTATGTCCTTCAGTCACAGGCTGATCTCCCATTCATCCATACTTGGGCAGGGAGCACAGTTAGAATGTGTTGCCCAAGGTGTCTTTATTGTGAAAACTTGGCAATCATATGCTTGTAATGTTCAGAAACTCAGGCTGGTCAGGGAGATGTACCCCACCTTTCTCCAGACATTGCAATTTCAAGTACTCATGAGAATTAGTACTACTGTTCTCTGTTACTGGAGCAGTGCATGAACTATCCCCTTATTTTTTAGCTGMAGAGCCACTCTTTAGAAATGGTGTGTGGGCCAGATAATCCATCATCCAAATCTACCTCTTGAACAGCACAAATCAGCTATTGCAGACTCCAATAAAATGATACATGGACAAATGTCCTGACACCAATAGATGAGGATATCACTGAAATCACACTCTTCACATCAGAGTCCATAAAGGAGCATTATATATTTTCTGAATCTAAAATGCATTTGGAATGGATTGTTGCTTTGAATACGTATTGATAATGATTGATAATGAATAGGAACTATGCACTGTCAACATGTATTGCTGTTGAAAATCAGTCTAGTAGGTATTTTGAAGTATGGAAATGATCTGATTGTTCAATTTCTTAAACACTGACATCAATATCTAAGTCTGTAAAAGATAAATATCTTTTTAAGTGCATTCATTTGTGACACCAACAAAACACTTCACTAGMATTTCAATGATCATCATCCACGTTCCAGGATGCTGATATTTCTTGGGGTTAGGCAGTCGTTCTTCCTGATTAGAAAGGAACCCTTTTTAATATGAAAAAACTGTTTATCACATTGATCTGGAAAAGTGAATGAAAGACATTTCTGCTAGGAATTTCTCTTGGTTTAAGTTCCTCAGGATCAAGTTCTTTCCTTCTTCTAGATTAAAGAAATATGGCTTTTCTGTTTGTTCTGTAAGCAGTATTTCAATCCTGTTTCTCCAATGAAATATTAMAGAACACCATTCTGTTGTTTTCATCAAAAATGTCTTAAGGCTAACTGAAATTCATGCTTTGGGATCGTCTTCCTTAGCAGAACTTACATATTCTTCCTGATAAGTATAGCCTTTACACTTATGGATACTTTTTTTCCTGTCATACTTTTCTCTGTATACAGTATTCCTGTATTTATTATTCCTGCAAGACATCTTTTTTAAGATTCAGACTTACCTCCAAAATGCTTTACATAACATCATCCTTTTTTGAGTTCAATTAGTCCATGAAATTGACTTCACTTCTTCCCCCACTCTTAAATCTGTTATTTTTTAAGTTATGGTGTTGCATACAAGATGYTAGCAAATTACTGTATTGCTGTATGCTACATTGAAGGGAAATTATWTGAATCGGGTTTGCAATTTAAATATAACTATTCAGTTTTATTTCAGAGCCCTTGGGGGAAAATTAGTAAACAGAAAAGAAYGCAAAATTTCAATTAGAATTTGAAGACTCTTGAATATTCTCAGTGAATTGTTTTATTCTCTTAATCTGAAGGTCATGTTGATTGTCTACATTTGAATTTTTTGAAAAATATTATGTACCTAATACTTGTAATAAACTGTATTTTCAGCTATTAGTTAGCCATTAGCATTTGCCTGGTTAGGATAACTTATGTAATTGTCGTCAGTTATGTTTGTTATTGTCAATGACATATCCTGGAAAAACTGCATTTAGAACCTCTATCACCTCATTACTGAAACTTTTTTGTATACATTCTGTACAATTTAATCCTTAGAGAAATCAGAGTCCTCACAGATTTTAAGTTTTATCCTAATAGAGAAAGCTTGATACTTGTCATCTCAGTTTTGCATAGTCAGTGTGTTCTAATAGTGATTGAGTGCCTCTTAACTCATTAATTTATTTGTTCGTGTTCAGCAGTGGTAGGGATTAAGCAGTGGGCTGAAGAAAGCTTGATTTTWAAAAAAGCATATTTTTAAACCTTGCAAATATAAACACAGCTGGGACCTACATGTCTTTCACTAATAAGATGAAAAAAAGCTAGGAAAAGAGTTCAGAAATGTATCTTGATTTCAATAATGGTATTTTACTGGTTTCAGATATTTATGTTAGTAAATCTCATTAATCCTAATAGTGTGTTATAAAAACAGTGCTACCAGCTTGTAAAGTTTAATATGTCTTATTGGTGCAGGCATGAATGTATATAATCATATTTGCTCTATATACTTATTTTTACTTTCTCATCTAAAAGTATTCAGTTCTTAATATTTGTTTGGAGGAAGCTTATTATCCAGCATTGCCCCTAGGTGAAGTATAGCAAAAGCTCAGCATCACTTGAAGAGAAGCTGAAGACTGTAGGCATGATCTTACCCAAGATTCCAGCCTGAATTCAGGGCAGGACATGGGATGTTTCCTAACTGCACCAGTGTGTTTTCCTCCTGCATCTGACCTGGAGCAGCAAAGCTTGCCATTTCATCTGTACAGCAAGTTTCAACAAAAGCATTCTCTGTAAGAATCTGTGAGTTAGCAGGAGTTTCTCCATGTCTCCATGTGCTTTATAAGAGATGCTCCAGCCTGAGGATCATCTGCCATCTGTGTCTTCTGGGGATGAGGTAGTTTGTTCTGGTTTGAATTTCATTTGTGGAAAAGCACTTGATTAAGCTAAGATTTTTCAATCTTGTTTGGCTTGGTTTTACAGACTGAATATTTGTTTCTGAAGATGTTCCTTTCTAAATTAAATTCTTAGGCTTGACTTTTTTTCCTTTTTCACTCTCTTCTCCCTCCGGCTTTCCTTATCTTGTATGTGAGTGTTTGTTTCTAGCTGTTAGCTGTTCAGGACTATATTCATCCCAGACCTTAAAGATCTTTTCTTCTCAAAACCTTACAGTTTTATCTGCAGCAGCAGTGACAGGAAGCCTGGTTGTAAGGTTGGGATAGAAGATGGAGATACAAGAAAACTGAATGTATTATGTGGTCTGGCATAGTTTTCTGTGGGATCTGGAGAAAACCTCTGTAATTCCTTATTTCTTCCTTCCTTATCTTTAAAATAGAGAGGTGGATCTGCAGTTATTTTGAAGATAACCATAGCTTATATACAACAGTTTGAAAGTGGTAATCACCTTCATAAAGCTAAATCTGTCTCTGACTTGGTAACAATGTGCAAAATCATATTATAAATTAGAAGTCCTTACCTAGGTGCAGAGATATGAACATATTCATGCAAGTTTAGCTGCTGAGTAACAGTATGTGCTTCTTTAATAAATGAAGACTAAAACCAGCAAGATTAATGTAGAGTTCCATAATGTCTCTTGAAGAAAATTACTTTGAGAGATAGAAGACATTGCAGAAAAAATACAAACATTGCAAGTTTTTTTATCATGGTTATTTCAGAAGAAGTTTCATCACTAATCTAGACATATATTAGATTTCTCCTTTATTCTACTAATGGATAAAGAAATAGAGTGACATTATATGCAACTAAAAAGTTATTGATTGAGCTTGTTAAATACAGAGTAGGGATATTGCATTTTCTGTGCTATTGGATCAACTAAGCCTAGATGAATTCAAAGTGTGAACACTCTAAATTGCATTATTCATGAAAACTTTGTGCAAATTTTTTTTCCACTGATATAAAGTAAAGGTCTATAGAATTTTAAAAATATAATATTTTATATTTGAGAGTGGTGATTACTGAGTAGAGCACAGAACTTCCAGCTGAAATTTCAATTAGATTTCTAAACTGCTAAGACAGTACAAACTAAAAACAAAAAAAAATTTAGCATACTCTTTCATAACAACTTTTACTTAGCTTTTTTTTTATTTATAACGACAACACTTAAAGAAATTTTCAAGGAATCTAGGGGAATGTCAAAAAAACTCCCCAGCCTGGATAGGTAAGCTGATGATAAAACAGTCTGTTATAATTGCTTTTAAAAATATTATTTAAAATAAATGCAATACTCTTAGAAAGGCCTTAAGAAGTTCCCATGCTGTCTTCAGCAGCAAATTTATCAAGTCTGTTCTTTGTATCATAATATGTGTCTAATTGTTCACAATGAAATGGATATGATTAAGAACCGTCATCAAAATTTATGCAGACTTTATTTTTAAGAAACTTAGTAAGGGCCTATATAATTATTTGTTTGATTACTTTTTTGTGCTCCTACACAAAAGATAATCACTCTCTGATGGTAACAKCATATGTATTTTGGACTATTTTATTCATGAACACTGCAGCCAGCAGCATTACTTTTAAGTTATGTATTGTAAGCAGAGTGTGCCTTTGTAGAGAAAGGAGACAAACTGTYTCAGCTGTGAAATGCTGGCTGTGTAACAGCACTGCTGTGGAGGACATGACAAAACAGGGAGAGATTTTAACTTACTCATATTTATTTCTTGAAATGTGAARTGCTAGTCTGTGACACTTTGTATGTAGGTAAAGATATGCATAAAGGTTTTTTTCCATTCAAAGGGTGAAGTAGAATATAGTGGAAGAGAAAAAGTATTGGGTTTTCTAGATGAAAACCAAAAGTTTCTTATGGTGCATTAACAAGTTGGAGGGGAAAGTGTTAATTTTCTACTTGAAATAAAATATTGAACCTTTTTCAAATTTCATTGTTCATTTAATTTCATTTCATTGTTTCCTTTAAAAACTTAAATGATATCAAACATAAAAAATTTCAGGATCAATTTTTTTTTAAATATATTTACAAAATATTCTAATATAGGTGGTTKCAGTTTTTCATTTAAATAGAATTAATCAAAAACTATTTAGTTAACTTCTCATATAGGTATGAAACTTCACATTTAGCTAGTAATGTAAATGCCAAACCATACTGAAAAAGGAGTTTTTCTCAGCAATTGTATTTTACTGAGAAAAAAAAMCAACAAAACAAACAAAAAAATTGGGTGTGTCCACAGTTCTAGAAACTCTGTCCTTTCTTACACAAAATTTCACATGAAAATCTGACTCAAAACCAAGATGTGGCTGTAAGGTAAGAGGAGKACCTTCCAAAAACTTAGAAGTGTGGAAGGGTTATTCCCAAGAGTCTGCAATTTGCTGCCAGTCGTGCTCTGAGTTTGTTTCAGTTGCTCAGCCTCCCAAGTGTGCTGTAGCTGAAGGAAAATTCCTGCTAGGAGGTTAGATGGGTCTTTAGGCTATTTGCACTAAGAATGATTCTGGGAATGGTTGCACCAAAACTGTTTGCTGCTGGATATTGACCAATCCATGTTTTATAAGGCAAGCCCAGTGGAGTCAGGATGCTCTTGAGAGAGAGCTGCTGGTTATAGTCAGTTCATTCACACTGAAGAATATGTGTTTCGAACATGTAATAGGAGAAATACTTGATTTTACTTCTCTGTTGTGACATTGCATTTCAGTRAGAGAGAACTGGTTTCTGTTTGTGTTCTTGTGACCAGTAACCCTTTATTCTGTAATGCTGCCATATCTGGATTCTATCAGTAAAATTATTTTAATTTTGTMTTTTAAWGTCTAYGTTTTCTGTAACTTTTTTCAATATAATATGCCATCCAGATCATCTAAAAGATAGAAGCATAACAAATTGTGTTTCTAATACTACTGAAAATACTTATTTTATATAACACAAGATATGACAAATAATCTCKGCTGTACTGTGCGAGTTTATTGTGAAACTGCAAGTGCTGCTRAATTTAGTACTTTACCACAGCTTGAAATTACAGTGGGACCTTGTACAGTAGCCACATATTACTACCTACTTTGTAGCAGCTAAATCTAAACATGATTTATTAGTAATATAGTAAACTGGAAAATGGATGTGATTAACAGCTGGGGAAAGTCGGGAGGCTCAGCCAACAAATGCTACAGTATGTAAAATAATTCCTAAAGGTCTGCTTCACTAGTCTTGGAGTTTTTACTTACCAAAAAGACTTTGGTGAAAGCCTTGGAAGTACTTTGTTGTGAACGTTTTTATCAGAAAAGAAGACAGATAACCTGTCAAATGGGCAGCATAAAACTGACAAGTACAGCTGTGTGCTTGGTCCCTAAAACAGTGTAAAACTCAGAAGGGGTTTTTAGAATGTGCCATAGAAAAACACCTAGACAGTAGAAGGTTTCAATAAAGCCTTCTACTGTGTTTTAAAATCCTTGAAAATCTAACAATATCTCTTTTTCAAAATGTCTATTTACATTTTAAAATATAACTGTAGCTAGTGGAAATTTACTAGCTATTAGAAGTAAGAACGCATATTTTCAAATCAGCAAATTTTAAAACTAGAGGTTTATTCTAGTACAGAAAGAACTTCCTCTCATTTAGTCCAGGGCTACTGAGATAATTGAGTCTTTCTATAGTAGAAGATTGCCACAATTTAAGTTTTATCAATATAATTATTTATCAGCAACAAGAWAATTAAATTATCAATATATCTGAACACAATCATGCCATAAAAAATGATAAATCAAATATTCCAACAATAAAGCCAAAGTAGGTTTTTTTCCAAAGTGATTGAACAGCATGATATTAGTACAAGATGTCATATATTGACCATGTTGCTAGAGGGTTATTTTTCTAACTACTTTATTGAAATTTTAAGGAAAGGTTCAAGTTATACTTTTTTTTTTCTAGAAAGCAATAGAGTGAGGAAAGACTCCAATGAGAAACGGGAAATAATAGGTAGCATCAGGAGTGAAAACAACAGTCATAGGAAAGTAAACACAAYTTAAATAATTAAAGGGTAAGAGAAAAAAGAACTAAGAGAAGCAGGTATGGCAACACTTACTTAAATTGCCAAGCAAGTTTCTTCTTTTTGTATTCTCTTTTCTCCTTTTTGGCGTTCATTAAGAGAGCAGGTTTGCCAGACTTGACCAATTGCAGTGAATTGTGCTTAGTTTTGGTCAAATCCTTTGGATTCWGTGTAGAGCCCAGTATAGTACAAAGTGGAATTTCACTTGTTACAAACTTCCAGTTGGTGTACAACCATTGGCCATGATCCTCTGATTCTAATCATTCACCGTTTATTTSTTCATCTAACAGTTCAGTCATCCAGACCTTAATGTGAGAGTGTTGAAAGYCTTGTTATTGTCAAGATAGTTGCCATCCATAGCTCTTCCCCATCTCTACAATTCATTTGACAAGTCGTTTTATTATGGAAGCACAATGTGACGCTTTTTAAGGAAGGCACTTGAAGACCAGGACACTTGTAGTATCATTCTCTTAAGTTCTCATAGTACTCAGTGATGTTTCAGAAATCCTAAGGAAGGAAGAATTTTTAGTGTCTGGTTTTGAAGGGGAGTAAGCAGAAATTCACATTCTTCAGAGACTGGAAATTCCTCTATTCTATAGAGGGCCTATACAATAGAGGTGCACTTAATTTGATTTAAGAGCTGGAGCTTTTGATTTTGAAGCTTGACAAGCATATATATTAATTTATAAGCACTATAAAGTCAGCCACACTGAGAGACAATTGCTCAGTGTGGAGGTATCTGTTGATGCTGAAATCACAGAAAGTCTATATCCTTGAACAAAGATTTCAACAGGTCTGAAATTTTCAGTTATACAGCCTCTCCACAATAAAAAAAAGCATAACGTGTTTATATTCAATGTTCCTGTAGATTGAATCAGAAATCCCTGCATCTCGGCTAGGTTTCAAAAAGGAAAACTATGTGAAAAYAAGATAGGCAAAAAATCTCTACAACAACAGTAAATAACTATTCCAATCTGATATTCCATGACAATCCCAAGTACCAATACAATGACTCGTCATGCCACTAGTCACCTAATGTGCAATTTATTACAGCAGCTACTCAATATATTAAATATTTGAAAATAAAATCTGTTACAAATAACAGTATGGTTAGATAAGGTCTAATCCAATTTATACACCATGCAGGGGACTGAAAACTTTGTCATTTCTTGAGTTCTGGAGTTTTTTCCCAAATACAAATAGATCAAAACATTTGAATACTCTCTCCACTCTGCTAACTCCATGAAGACTTTTTATAAGCTAATGTGTGCTTTCTAAATGACATGAGATGGGATACCTGAGGTGTTTCTGATGCTGAAGGACTCTGTGAATAATGCCCWATCCCATAGTTTATGTGAAGTACATTGCAACTTGTGGTTTGCACCAAAGACTTTTGTGAATCTGTCTAAAATGAAACCATGGTTGTGGGACAAGGACTAACTGTGACTTGTACAAGGTCTTACAAGAGTAAATGACCAGCTAATAGCATGGAATTCAACGTAGATAAATGTGAAGTGATACTGATGGCAAAGGGAGCGGACAAACCTTAAACTGCCATTTAAAGTAGCTTTGCAGTGATTGTAGCCAGATGGTAGATTTCAATTACAAAGGAGAGAGCCTCAAAAATGTAAACTTCCTCATCACTGGCAGTCACAGAAAGAATTGTTGGGGTTTATTATGAAGGCAGGAGAGATCAGAGCAAAGAAAATCAGCAAACTAGTGTATAATTGCATACATTTCTGGAGGATGTATACTTGGTACAGTTTTCCTTTAGCTTGAAAGCAAAGTGAGAAAACTTAGGGAAGTACAACAGTGGTAATAAAAGATGTGGAAAAGTTTACACCTGAGATATAAGTAGGCTACACAAGACTAGGCTATTTTCAAGACTCTTCAGTCTTGAAAAAATTATGACTCAGAAAGAATATGACAAAGAGGTTTATTGAGTTTTCATATGGGTTACATGGGAAGAGTAGAAAGGAATGGTTATGCCCTCTCTCTTCTGATATGAGCTTGGCTACCATTTTAAACTAATAAGAGTCACATTTGTAGTAAACGAAACAGCTCTTCTTGTATTGGCTAGTCTGACATTAGAACTGGCAGCTACAGTACATTGGGGCTCCTAAAAATATGCAAAGACTTGGGGCAAGACTGAAACAATTACAAAACCTTTCCTAATGCAGTTTTTACTTTCTGGCATCCAAACAAATTAAGTGATTTTAAAACAAGCTAAACATATATTACTCATTTGCTATTCAGAGTGCTTTGAATATTGAACTCTGATTTGAAATGTACAGTTAATTTTCTAAATATGAAGTGAAGTGGGCATTGAGAATAAACCTTTGTAAATTGTTTGTTTTGAAAATTGTATATGATAAACTTCTGTAAATTWTTAGGCACTCTCAGGTAACCAAACTTTTTTTTTTTCCCTGCTACCTTCTCCTTCAACGACCACATGCAGAAAAGCCTATGCAATTATCTGGCTACACTTTTTTTTTTTAACAGTTCTGRTAATCTGAATTACCAGATAACTAAATTTAAATACAGTACAGAAACCATTGTTCTTACCTATTTCAATTGCCTAATAAATATAGTGACATWTTTCAATTTGGGCTTCCCTTGAAAAAAAATAATGTTTTGAGGTCTGTATTTTCCATTTTGTGTGTATTGAAGTCTTTATTCATAATCCTGCTCAAGACAAGAAGATTGCAAAAAATCTGAGTAAGAACTCTGATGAATGGTGAGTAAAATAAACCTTGCTTGCAAACTTTTGAAGTTCAGCATATAGAAGGAGGTAGGAAATACAGCACAAGTAGAACCAAATAAAAGAAACAGTCAGGAAGTATGGATTTACTAGGGAGAGAAGTTTTGCTAGTTTATTCAATCCAAATTCTTATTTTCTTTTGTTCATTCAACGACATGACAGCATTTTTAATTTTAAAACAAGTCTTTTAAACAACACAATGGTTTAGAAAGTCATTATGAAGCACTGGTAATTCAGAGCAATAGAAAAATTTAAATAATTTTTTAATTTAATTAAAATTATTCCTTCTAACATATTGTTTTSCTTAGTAAATTCTGCTGGTAAAGGTCTACAAATTCATTTTTCTCTTTCTCCATCATTAATGCTTCTGTATTTTATCCTCAGAGTTCAGTAAGAATTTAATCTAATCAGAAATTAGTAAAAAATATATGAGGTAAAGTGAAATCCTAAATTTTGCAACTGTTTTTCATAACTGTCATGGTTTGACATGGCACAATGCCAGTGCCTTTATGAAGATACCCTCCCCCTGGTGTCTGCTGTGAGATGTGACTAGGAATAAGCAAAGCAGGCTCTTACTTAGTAACAAAGAAAACTTTATTAACTACACTACAAGGGAAAAACTACAAGGGAAGGAAAAAAAAAAAAACTAAGGGAAATGAAAACTGCACAGAAGCATTTTCCTCCTCCCCTTACTAAATTTTCAATATAATACTTCTTTCAAAACACTAACTTTCGATCTTGTACTACTTTTCTAGAATACTCAATCTACAGTTCATCAAGAGGAGAAGGAGTCTTTCTTTGTACCACAGGCT